>JARPRG010000342.1:0-47889 GCA_031001745.1 Hartigia nigra | reverse complement strand
TTAATTTGTCGATGAAAACAGAGAATCGACGACTTTCCGGAAACTCAAGAAGCGTATTCTCTGCCGGATCGATAATCGTGATTACGAACTAATTATCTTACACTTAAAATAATTTTTCTTTGTATCATAATACACGTTAATTGTTGCGAGCACGAATTGTTTATTTACAAAAGTATTTACATAATTTTTGCAAACCGGATCCAGCTCCGGTTTTAATATCGACGAGCAGCTACCCAGATATTTATGTGACTGTTTGCGATAGTATTTCAAAATAAAACTACACACAGTGGGTTGGTAGTAATTATTATGTTGGCACTAATTTTCAGGAACACGATCCTTCGACGATCCTGTGCGCCGCCTGATTAACCAGAAAACGCTCGACCCTTTCTCGAAATTCTCGGCTGGACTCTGGCAAAGGCAATCGCGGTCCTGAACTCTGGATACTTTGAAGAGAGTTCAGACTCTGCAGACTTCCGGTATGTTTATGCGCGTGATTCAGAATGTCCGGTCTAGGTGCTCTCGGCTTCTTCCTTTGATCTGGCCTCAGATCCTTGGATGCTGATACCACGTTGCTTTGATATTCTGGTTCCGTGAGATGATTGGTCATACCTCGTAGAGCAATTTTTGCACTCAACAAGGACCAAAATATTTCCAAAAGACAGGAGACTAATACGTTAATATTTAATAGAAGTCTGGTATGACCTGATACTGCAGAACCTGTATGCCAGAATGATATTATACCATTACCAAACATATCATAGGAGCCATCGGTATCATTTTCATGATTTACATCCAGAATTAATTTTCTTTCATAAATCAACGACGCTTCTTGTCTTAAATCATCATCCGCGTCAGCATTATATCCTGGAGTATCCTTTGTCTCAGTCGCTAAGTATCCTGGTATAGTCTGCTGGTGCTGAGTGTCATTAAATATATTTTCAATGCTTTCATAATCATTTCCAATTGCCAAACGTGATTCTTGATTCAATGATACATTCTTAGGACGTTCGACAGTTCGCAGGACTTCTTCGGGAGTAGCCAGGATGTTCTCCAGTGTCCAGGGTGACCCCACGCCTCCTTCCATGACAGCAGCTATATTAAAAACTGTAGCGGCCAAGCACAAAATGGCTGCAACCATGGAGAATAGACTCCCGTAAAAAAAGATTCCTATATTCCGATCAATGTACCATCTTCTCCAAGCTAGAAGACCAGTAGCGAATGGTACCAAGCATGCAAGAGACATTATTGGTCCCTGAAGAGATTGAGCTAGGGTACCAAGAAGTAAAGCAAGAGCACCAAGACCAAAGTGTACCAATGCCAACCCACCGACCGTAGACGCAGAATATCGACGTTCTGATGGGTACAGTGAAGAGAGGGGTGGCTTTGTCTTGACCTTAATCACATAAACGTCCTCCATTATGTAAAAAAAAGTCAGTATTATGTCCAACCGTGAATTAACAAAATCACAACAATCGTATCGTTTATCCAAAGCTGCTCTCTCTGGCCGGAAGTTCTCTCGCACTTCCTGTTACATAATAAAAGGTATTTTACTGTGAACGCAGAATTCTCATAAAGTTCACCAAAAGTCACGTATTACAAAATCTGCTACATTTCACCGGATTTAAACGGAAACATGGTAATTTACGTATTAGGGTCTTTAATGATCTTTCCTAAGTTCACTTTGATTTAGTAAATGGGTCTGTAATCGTAAGAAACAATGTTCTTAATTGAATTTTCGGTCAGACGCAAGTTTCACCGCAGCTTGGCTTTCTATGGTGTTATTGCGCAAACTTCAAACGAATAACAATGTACCGGTAATTACAACTCAGGCAAAAAGCAAGATTTTACTCACAACAGCTCGCGAGAAATATGGTTTCGCGAACACGGAACAACGATGAGCCGTGTTAATAACTCATTGCTCTCTTACGTTTTTTTCTCTCTCTCTCTCCCTCTCTTGTTAACCTTATTATTACGCAATACACTCTCTTTCTTGCCTTCGATAACAATCCAACGTAATTCGCACTGTTCGTTAGTCTCACGCACTTTACGTCACCTCAGCATAATCTAACAAAGTCTTTTCACAATTGTTCTCGACTCACTGTCATTTCTTCACGAGTTACGAACAAAGCACACGTGAAACTCACAAAAATCGTGAAGCGGATGCAATTCCCATGTAGCTTCGATTACCTCAAGAGTTCTTCGCGCTTCTTCTTAACCGTTACGATTCTAAAAAAAATCATTTTATGAATTAATAATACCTTTTCATTCCTCAAATTTCCAATTAACTATTCGCACACAAAATTTACCCAATGACACTTTACACAATTCCTCTTGGTAGCCAGACTCTCGTACAGATGCTGAACACCAGTGTTCACTTTCAGATCATCTCCCATGCCAAAGATTCTTATACACAACGATATACTGTAAAATTCGTCGTTTCTTCTTTTATCTCAAGCCCCAACTGTACCTTCCTTTACGAACAATGGATACTTCAGTCAGTCACGATACACTGTACAATTAAAGTCAACGATAGCTCGTGTTGAAGAATTTTCCAGCAACCTGTATTGACTTTTCTTCACCACAACAGATTCTCACTACAGCCATTCGTGACGGTGACTGAGTCCAGACTGAACTACGGCGAAGGCTAGTCCCAGTTTTAAAATTGCGATTTAATCCCTAAGCGGCCTCCCACGCGCGCCACTGCGGCGGTGAAAGGGACAACAGACCGATGAATAGATGCACCTTCGATTGTACCCTTAAGTTACGTTCACACTGAATCGCAAAAAAGGAATTGTAAACTCCTCTTAAACTTACATTAAATCAAACTCATCCTATTTACTTGTACTGACTGCACAAGACGTGAATTCAACTTTATAACTTCATGACAAATAATTATAAATGAAAATTTTTATTTTTTTTTACCCTTGAGTTTCACGAATCTGCAGCTTGTGAACTCACCTTTATTCGAAGGTAACTTCAAGAGAGTAAACGGGTCTCAGGGGCCTTCAAGACGATCCTAGTCAATAGTGTAACCTTTATTGTCGATTCTGAACACAACGATGGACTTAAGCTTACGACCTTTTCGACAGCCATTGCTAAAGAATAATGATATAGACTTTACTCGCGCTGATAAATTAACCTGTATATATATACGCATACACTGTTTAAATGCAGACAAAAATGAGTGACAAAGCGTTGTCTCACTTATCTACTTATCGCGTTGGATATTTTACAAATGAAAATCTTATGTCATCGTATATTAACTACAGTTGGTCCACGAATTTAATGTTTTTTTATTTTGGCAGGTCGCAAACAGTTCCTCATCAGGCCCAACATGGCTCTGCGTAGAATTTTTGTTACAAAATATTTATCTGTATGATTCTACAAAGTTCGAGAAACATGGACATTATTTGCCAAGCGTGGAATAAGCACAATAATATTAGTTATGATTAGTTATTAATAGTTAATATTAGTTAATATTATTAGTATGAATAACTCAATTACTGCTACAGTAATGGCGGACGTTCAAAAGTTCTGCTCGTGACAAGTTTTGACTTGAAAAATGTCAAACCGGAATTTGGCGGGAGTCTGGACGTCCCGTGCCTCTTGGTACACGTGTTTAGTTTAATTTTACATAATATATATAATAATTCGTATGGACGTAATATTTGTGTCTTAGGTTGTAATTGATCATTTTATTAGCACAGATAATTACAATGAATTTCACTACTAATATCTATAACAGTAAATTTCTTTCAACTTAAATTATAATTCTCCTTGTCAGTCCTCTAGTCTTCTCTAACCGGAAATTAATAGGGCGTCCGAGAAAGTGCTTATGAAAAAGTAATAGCTACCAATAAGTAACAAATACCTTGGGTACATTAACACTAATTTTAATATCGCAGGACAAACGCTTTCTAAATATGGCTGACTTAACGTTTCACTCGATAAGACAAAAAGACGCATTAACGATCAATGGATCCCAGGTATATCGTCCATGGTGAAAAATATGGTCAATTTTTAGTATGATGTTTGCCAATGGTGAGTAAGTATAACGGTGAGTAAGTGAGTGTATAAGTATAACGGAACATTTAAAATACATGAAATTTCTAAACGTCATTACCAGGAGAATTGATAAACAAAAAATCAACACGTTCTTTGTTGTTTTGATTGAGAATAAACATTTTTCTACTATGTCGCTTCCCAATAAATTTCTTTTTGTGTCTTCGTACTGAAATAACGTATTATTTCTGAAGGACTTAATCTTCTCGCTCTAAACCATATTCCGTAAAAGCACTTCGTAGATATTAAAATTATTGAAAACAGCGGAAAAGCTAATAATCATGAAAGTGACATGCAGTACAGACTAACCGCCGTGATTCTTGACCAGGGAGTAAGAGAAAAATAACTTGGTTCCAAAGAAATACCAATTAACAGATATACTAGACTTTCGTAAGGAAACCCGGGCACTTTTTAACGTAGCACCCTGGAACTAAGGCGAATGGCGATGCACCGTGAACTGGTTTTTTTTTTTAAACTGATTCTAATAGTAAGTCGAACGAAAAACCGTATCGGTAACTGACCAAGCGTGAAAGTAGGAGCAACGTTCTTGCAGACGTCGCAGAGCTATCTGACCTCGTAACTGGTTTAATTGATAGAGCGGAAAATATGCTAATGAAATGAATTTCGAAAAAGAAAAAATGAAATAATTTTAAATAGTCGTATCGATACGACAGATTGCATCTATTCTCTATTCTTCTTTTTTGCCAAAGGAGCAATCATGTTTTTCCTTTATCGGTTTTCTAAAATTTTCATAAAATTTTTTATAATTTTACGTTTGCTGCAACGACACGCTGTCTGTCCTTTTCAATATTGATAGAGTATCTGATACACAAAGAGAAGCTGTGTGTTTCCATTCGGAGATGCATATTGGTATTGGGGCAGCTGGCCCGATCTGGGCACGCGTCCCAACGGTCGCTGCAGCTGTCCAAAAAAATCAACTATACTTCACTCAGTGAGAGTTCGCAGTCTTCCTTGCAGGATAATCGAATACTTCCCGCTTAGTGAATTTCCAGGGGCACGTGCCTCTGTTATGTTCAACGTTTTCTTTGTAAATCCCTTCTAGATTCAGATACCACCAGCAATCTTGTCACCGGTATATCCAGTTCCTTCATAAAACTGCAACAGGAGAATACAAATGGGAAAGTACAATGTGGGCCTTATAGAAGAAATATTATCACAGGCAATGAACAAAGAAACTTAGTGGATTATTCAGAAATATTATTTCTTCTAAATTCATAGGAACAGTTCCTATTCCAAATAAATATTTAATAAAGAACTTATTCTCTATCAAATTTTTGTATTACGTCTTCTGCGTGACATAATGAAAATGATATATCAGAGAACTAAAAATCGACGATTTTTATTAACTGATAGTTATGCGGCTAGCTGCAGAAAAAACCATTGGAGTTTTTGAAAGGGTCATCGAGTAAAGTTACCTTGGTTGAAGGTACTATAGTTCGTTGGGCCCCATGTCAGTGAAGGGGACATCGGGCCCGTATTACGTGAACGCCGCAACAACCCCTCCACGCATTGGTGCGCACACAAATGCAGAGAAACGCCCTTGCACATCTGCTCCAAGGGAACGAAGGCAGTTTCTCCCGAGCAACCGTTCTGATCGGTTCAAAACGTTCTACTAACGTTCCAAATTCGAAGTGCAGTTACCGATCACAATTGTACTCTGAAACAGTGTCCCACTCACTTAACGGAAAGAAGGCTGCAAAGGGATTGTCAAGTTGTTTAATGCAAAAATGTGTAAAAAGTGCATCCCCGTTATATCTGAAAGTGCACCACCCCGAATTCGAAGCGTCTTTTTGTCCTTGGAAACGTGGGGAAGGGTCACTTACGTGAGCAACGCAACAGTCATTCTTTTGGGTCAGTGAATTTAGTGTGAGGTGTTAAAAAAGTACGTTTTGGAAATTAGGACAAGCAGATACAAACTCATACGTGTCAGATATTCAAAATTCCAATTGAGTGAAATCTTACTGAAGACTATTAGTTGGGTCCTGAGTATGTTTATCTGACTCTTCAAGTATCACTAGAGAAATAAGTGTGAAGAGTTGTTGGCGCCCAATCTGGTTCCCAAAGACAGTGTAGTGGTGCATGATTGAACGAAACAGAACAGATCCGATGATTTTGCTTGATATATGAATCTAGTGATTGGTGAATTAATTTGGAATTTTGAAAAATAGTGTTTTGTTTTTTAAAAAATGGCTCATCTAACGGATCCAACTCCTGTACACTGTTATACGAATCCTTCTTTCTGCCAACAATCAGAATTCATTCCTCAAGATCAGAATGCCGAACTGCCACCGCCTCCTCAATTTCAAGGCGACGATCTTCCACCACCTCCGCCGCCCCAACAGTTACAACCTCAGTATGGTCAAACTAATCCTGCCTTTCAAACTCAACCGGAAGTGCCTGACCGGTATTGCTACCTAGAACAGTCAGTTGCTCAAACGTCACACAGACGATATGCCAGTCTTCCAGTGGATGATCTTCATGTTACTCAAGTCCCATACGGACCAGTGTCCAGATACGAATACATCCAAGAACAAGATCGACCTGAACACTTACAACGTAGGGGCTCCACCAGGTACGATTTTGTTCCGCACCAGCAACCTCTGCGTTCCGCGCCACCGCTCAACCAGGACGATGCACGACTGCAGCTGCAACCACCCCATGGAAATGCCGGAAGATACGCCGTTGTACCGCGTGAGCAGGAGTTTCAGGATAGGGACTCATCCTGGACGGGTAAACGTGACTCACCGGCCCGGCGAACAATAAACACGGCACAAGGTATAATTTTTCCTACATTTAAAATATTTCTATCATACAAAAAAACCCTGTAATTCATATCTATAATTGAACCATTATTGTATGATGAACAGGACGTTACACCAGAGTACCTCTGCAAGAAGAAGACCCACCGGCTCTACCTGAGCGTAATCTTCAAGGGCTCTCAGTCTCCCCAAGGAACAATTCAGCTACACAGAAGCTCCATGAGATCCTAGCTACACCCAGAAAGCCAAGGTCACGATCAGAAGAGCGTACCCTGTCCCCGAAGAGACAGCATTCTCTCACTCAGACAGGTACCCCACGTCGCAGAGCATTGACACCTGGTGGATCACCTACAGGTAACATGGACATTCAACAACGACACAATTTCCAGATTGTCACATAGTACTACCTAATAATTATTCCCAGGACGTACCTTGAGTCCCACGCAACGTACCACTCCCCAAGGTACTCCACAGAACAGAGCTTTCTCCCCAAATGGACCTCAGACCTCGACACCCAACAAGGAGCCATCCGCACGAAGGTGTCTACCTCTTACAGACATGTCGAGTCGTCAACAGGATCTATGTCCAGCCAGTAATTGTGGAAGACTTCGTTACGTTGGAACAGCACCCGTCGACCTGGTCCACCTGGGTCACAACGAACCGCCTCCACGTTATGGCTACCTGGACACCGGTAGCGAGGCAATGCCAATGGTATCTGGATCACCTCGATACCAGGTTGTACCCGCAGATCAAAAAAGATGTTACCAAAGCGTGGAAAGTGCTTTCATCGCAAGAACAGCTGTGGTAAGTCACCTTTGTTATTTTTTCAACAAAAAAGAATTCCTACGACAAACACTTGCTTAAAATTCACTACCTTCAGGTACCACCCTTATCTCCTCCTAACAGCGACGCTAATACTACGCTAGCTAGTGGAGTAGAAAAAAGTGAAAGGCGAAACGCACCTTTACTTCTCGTCCTTGTCGGCATCCTGACCTGTGGACTGGCTATTTATCTTTCTTGGACGCAGGGAAGAAGGTAGGTACCATTCGACGGAGGAAACATAATTTATTGGTACTCTTCGAGAATAACAGTAATATTATTGTTATGTTTTCAGGTATTATTTTGACAGTGCAACAGGATGCGGTGCATGCTGTGCACTTGCAGGAGCCTGCAGGAGTCTCAGGAGGACCTGGACTGGCCTTGGGTTGGCAGGACTTTCAGCCTTGAGTTGCGCAGGTCTATTACTTCTAGCTGCGAAATCACCTAGACCAGGAACTCCTCTACATGACGTCACTGCCGGTGCACTTTGCGGCGTCTCGTTATTGGGCGCCGGACTTGCGCTATTAGCTCTTCTTGCGCCTAAGTGCAGCTTCGGCAGACACCGGCGTGTGCATTCTTGGATTCCAAAGTTTTCACCCTGATCGGATGATTTCATTTCAAAATAAAGAAACATCAATGGAAATACGTGAGAATCCGAAGACACGATTTGCGCCTATTCATTTTCTTGTGTAAAATAAGATAATATAATTAACGTTTTTGAATAGAGTTTAATAAAGCGTAGAGACGTGGACAGTCTTATACCAAACAATACATAATGTCCGAAAGCCGCCTTTGAACCGTCCGATACGACAGAAAATATCTTTAAGACATCTTAAGGACGAGTTCTTGGATGTATGCATTAGCTGGGATTAAACGTCCTGTACCATCAACATTGTACTTTATAGATATAAGGTAAAAAAATTGTATAATACGAACAAATAAATTGTAATTTCTGATACATTTCTTTTTCCTCAAATATTGATTTTAACAATTCTTCGTGTAACTTGCACCTAATATTAATCCTGTTGTACCGAATCGCATTAAAAATAATTGTCTTATGTTATCTGACTAGGAAAAGGCTTTAAGAAAAATGTATCATAGGCTAAATTTACCAGTAAATGAACACTTTAAGAAATATCTCGAGTGAATGGACAGCCGTGTTAAAATCATTATATATAGATATAATTGTGAATTGTGATATAAACGTGAATCTGGCCATTCACCGGTGCAGCTAACAAACAAATTATAGTCTGTCAACTTTGAAAAATTGTTAGTCATACAATCGTCTATTTAAAAAAAAAAATTGTAATAATCCTCGTCCATCTATTCATGGCTGTATGAATAATTATAAGGAAAAGAAAATATGTCATTTAAAGGTCAAGAAAGCTTGTAGCAATAATACAGGATCTTAATACAATTATCTTCGTGGTTTCCTGAAAACGAATGCGAGGATGTTAAAACTCTTATCACAAATTCACAAAGAGGAAGTCTCTTTCCTCTGAGCAATAGTCGCCTGACAGTTGGTTTAGATAGCTAGTTCGACATTTCAATATTTAATACCGTGTTCATTCTCTGAGCAAGTTTGATTTAACTTGTATCAGTAGCGACGTATTAAATAAATACGTTTAGTGTCTGATATTCGATCTCGTTAATAAAATATCATGAATCACGATAAACAGTGAATATGGAATACAAGGAAAAAACGTGAGTGGTGCCGGGAAAACGTAGTTAAAAATTTGACATCGAAAGTTTTATATTTTCAAAATTTATCAATATGTCACGAAATCACCTGACTCTAATCGTGCTTCTTGTCATCGGCACCCAATTGTTTGCACACGCTGCTGGATGGATCTTTTTAATTCGAGAAAAAACAGAATTTCCGTGGTTTTTGCAACAGTTCATGATGAGACAAGCAACTTGCATCTCGGAAGACGACGGCGACGCTCTTATATGGAATAGAAATCTTTTTTGGCACTATAAATCATATATGTCATACGAACGTATTATTGAAGGTAATTCTATCTTTTATTGGTATTGAGTTGTCGGCACTGATTAACGCGATCTTTGTATCTAATTGACATTCAGGCTTCACGAATCCGATTGATGCGATGAAAACCAATTGCCAATTACGAAAACAGGACAAGTGTACCAAAAAATGGATTGGGATTTCCAAGGATTGGCAATTTTCATCATCTATGGTAAAACCAATGGGGCCTGTTTTCGACAACAGATGGGAGGGTAAGGTCTTTTATATTTGATTTTTTTTTTTATAAAAATGACCCACTATTTTTTTACAGCTTTCAAAGAGTATTACTCTAGAAACAATCAATTTTTTTCTGTTGATGAAATCAATTTCTGGAACACTCTAGTTTTCTCTGTACGCACCATGAAGGGCGCGCATTTTTTTTTTTGCTTGGATTCATTTGAACCCAACAAAATTTGCTTTCTGGTTAGCATCGGTAACAAGGACAATGAACAATCATCAATTGCTCAATGCAAAGACGAAACATTGCAGTTGTGTAAAATCTTATGCGTTAAACAGACTGTAAGTATTGTATCTTTATTTATTGTTGGGATTATCATAAGTTCCATTAAACTTGAAAAATTGAATTCTCTCATCAATGCCATTTTCATTGCAGAAAGATATCCTAAGCCCAAAACAATGGAGAACCTTCATTCTGAAATTGTCCCAGAGCAAAAGAGAAATTCAAGTTTACAGCAAAAATCAGCTTGTCATGTACGCTTCGATACAGCAAGAAATCAATACAAATGTTACTGGATTAAGGGCCAAATTGGACACTGATGGATTTTTCAGATTTCATCAATGTAATCAAGCCGCTTATTTCTACGAGATATCTTTCAAACTTTGCTACAAGTCCAGCATGTTTCAGACGATTATCTCTACACGGAAAAACCGGATAACGTTCTTATCAGTCCACGGTTGCAAGATACACCAATTGAAATTTGCATAGAGATGACAGTAGGTCTCTGTAATGATTGTACAATGACATTTATCCTGGTGGATCAAAATGACCATGAATATTCTATAAAAACCATACACGGTTCAGACGTGACGACAGTCGCCGAAGTTCCAGCTTGGAGACGCGTCCAAATAAAAACCAGATTACCAGTTGAATTTTTAAATCCAGTCAGACTGATGATCCGTACCGGATACGCACGGGGTGAACAAGGCTTATGGGCCGTAGCCATGTTTCGAAAATGCTCAACCACCGGTGATTCTATACATAAGGAGATATCCTACAGGAACCAAGGACACTAATTAAAGTTAAATCTATTTATTTCTAGATAATGTTCGAAAGTCGACAATTAAATTAGCAACTGATTTTGTCAATTCCAATTACGTTTGGCCACCAACCACATGCCAAAAGTTATCCTACGATAAAGACACCCTTATCGATGTCTCGCTTAACATAAACGATACGTTACCAATAAGTGAGACGTTATAGATTAAAAAATTAAAAATAATTCTATTGATACAAAAACAAAGTTTTTCCTTCTTAGATAACCCTCTTTGTCCTGTTGGTAAACTTGGTTCAGAATGTAATGTTCCGTGTCCTGGTCCTTCGTGCAAATATATTTCTACCTGCGATGAAAATGGCTGCCGCTGCGCTCAAGGATACAAGGACGTAGACTGCAATCATTGTAAGTGTATTTGCATAATTCACAATCATTTGTTCTTTTATCAAGACCGTTAGGTCGATTTTATTTTTAGCATGTAATCCCGGCACATACGGTCACAATTGCAAATCATTTTGCGGACAGTGTAAGGACAAGAAAGTTTGTAATCATGTGACTGGTTATTGCGATGGCAAATGCGCTGAGGGCGTCAAGTTTTATATTGAACCTCGATGCGATATTGGTAAGCAATTAGCTTATATCGATGCTAGCTTTAAAATATTTCTATCGAAGTCATCTCATGACTTTTTGTTCCAGGCTTTGATCCACCAATGAAACCGATAATTGATAGATTGAATTACACTTATGCAGAAATAAAGGTTCCGATTAATCCAGAATATCACACAGTTAAAACAAAAATTGGTATTAACGTTTCGGTAAATAAATCAAAGAATCTCTCTATGATTTTACAAAATCATAGATTAATGCTATATCGCATAATTGTTTTTTCAGAGAAACATAGCGACTTATCGAGAAATAGAAAATTCCATTCAAGAAGTGGAAGTGAAACTTTCGTTGATTCCCGGCACAACGTACCAGGTTCAAATCGTGGCTTACTTAACAACGTATAATTATGCCGTCTATGGATCTGTTACAAATTTTACCACTCCCTGCGTTGGTAAACAAGTTTTTGAAAAATATTGAAAAAATAATAATTATCTCGTGTTCAATAACTGCTACGATCATTAAAAATATTTCTTTTAGCAAAAAGGGAAATTGAGGCTAAATCAAGAGAAACGAGCGTTGTCTTGTCAATGTCATCGCAACACGAATATTCTTGTTCATCAAACTGGTATACAGTCACTCTTGTAGATAATTATACAACGTTTCTAGGAAAGCTGTCTAATACGAGTGAAAAGTTGGAATATACATTCGAACATTTATCAGCATATACACAGTACAGGCTACTCGTGAAACATGAACAAGAGATATATTATAACGAAATCGTCGTAACCTTGCAGGATGGTGAGTTAATAATAAACATTTTTATTAAATAATCTTAAATAACATTAATGTATCTGGCAGCACCTACTGAGGTTCAAAATTTACGAACTAAAATACTTTACGAAGATACGGTCGAGATTTCTTGGAATCCACCAGCAAAGGCAAATGGAATTTTAACAGGATACATCGTTATCACGAACGTAAATATATCGCTACTGATATTAATTGTCATGAAATATTACATCACGTGTCAATAATTAACTTTTTTTTATTAGAGAACCGTACTGCGCGGCTGTCAATGTTACAATAAACGCAGTCCAACCTGGCATAACGAAAGAATTCTGGACCGCAATGCAAGTTCGTTAATCTTAACTGGACTCCATCCGTATTCCAAATACTCGGTACAGGTCATTGCAAAAACAATAAAGTCAGGACCAAGTTATCAAGTCCAGTTCGAAACTCCTGCCCGAAGTAAGAACTATTTGTCGGTTTAGTATAAGTTAAAAATTTGAATTTACTACCCAAATCTCTTTCAGAAATACCAACGTCAATCGTGAGTGATCTGACAATAAATAATTTGATTATCTCATGGAAACCGCCCGAAAGTTGTTCCACGATTACTGGACCGACCGAAAAGGTAGCAATCGTCGTGCACGGCGTCAGTGAAAATGTGGCGTCATTTAAATGCAAAAAACAAACGACATACAATAGTGTCAATATTTCATACAACGGTCTGCACGGTGCCGAACAGTACACTGTACGAGCTTATATTATAAGAAACTATCACGATCCGCTTGACGATACTCCATATCAAAATTTGACATTCAAGACAAACGCTACAGGTACGTTATCATTGAGTTGAGGATAATTGAACAATTATTATTTATCGTTAACTTCGTTAGCTCCTCCTGCCGTGACGAATTTTGAAATTGTGGAAGTTAATACTGAGAAAAATACAGTTATCGTCAGATGGGGCCAACCGCCTCCACCTACCAATGGAAAAATAATCTTTTATAGAATTCGCTTAACGCTAAATTCGAAGGAAATAAATTCAACAGTCTTTGTCAATGCTACAGAACGCTGCGATTTGTGGC
The DNA here is from genome assembly GCA_031001745.1 of Hartigia nigra. NCBI lineage: Eukaryota > Metazoa > Arthropoda > Insecta > Hymenoptera > Cephidae > Hartigia > Hartigia nigra. The sequence goes on along the minus strand of JARPRG010000342.1, from coordinate 34,493 downwards.
CGGATTTACATTGCGCGACGATGTCATGCGTTATAAGCAAATCCATGGAGATTCAGGTATCTGAATGAATTTATTAATTGATATTAATTAAAGGACACGGTCATCATGTTTATTCATATTTTTAGATATGCGCGAACAACAAAGGCGTCTCCAGTTGTGGACAATTATCAAGATTATCGATACAGGGAAATTGGGATTGTGAGTGATTGCGCATGCGCAGTATGTACAGTTGCGTTTCGAATTTGACTCAACCGTCTTTTTACATCAACAGCATGGTATCCAGAGGCTCCTCGAAACGTTTTCGCAGATTCGCGAAATTTTGGAAAAGTTTTTCTGAACTGGACTCATCCGTGGAAAACGTATAATAGCATAACAAAATTTTATATACATATCAAAAGATTATCGACCAATCTTACAAGCGAATGGATTACTTTGAACAGTTCGATTGTAGTTGATCATCCAATTTTCAATTACGAGAGAGTTTACAATCGCACGTTGGATCTTCTTCCTTCGTCAGTTTATACTATTTTCGTAGCAGCCATTACGACCAAGAATGTATTAGGTTACGTAAATTCCACGGAAGTCAAGACTAAGTTGTCTGTAGGTTTTAAAGACAATTTGGAGCCCAAGCCGTACGATATCGATACTACGATAGGTATAGGGATACCAGATATTGTAAACAGTACACGAGACAGTTTTACTTATGTTTTGGTCAAGAGTCGAGAGCCATGCAAGCCAAAATCATTACTTCCAGAATCTCTGGAAAGATACATAACGATTGATTCGTACGAGGCAGTTTGGTTAGCAGCTAAATTCCCGGTAATAAATAACAGCTTATTTTTAATTCTCTAAAATCTACTAAAAATTAGCATCTTTTTGTAAAATGATGTCACTTTCGTATGACGTTATTTGCAGAGTCATGAGTACGCCAGAAAGACCTTTGTAATCGGCGACAATAAAACATATGGCGGCGAACTTAATTGCGATCTACGTCCTCAAGTCTTCTACAAGGTCATCATAATAGCTGAAAGCAACGACGGAAATATCGTTGATGAACCAATTATAATGGAATCATTGCCAATTAGCATCGGCGAAGTACCCATTCCGTTCAATAAATCTTGGCTAATAATAATTCCATTTTTGGCTATTGTTATCGCGATAATTTATCTCTATCTCTATCGCCCGTATGTCCAAATTATTGATAATTTTAACAAGGAAATAAGGATGGGAACATTTAATCATTTTTTTGTTTTCAGAAAAACCATAACGTTTTTTCAGCGTCGGGACGAAGTGCCGCGTAATGTAAAATTAACTGAGATCAATGACGCAAATCTTTCCAATAAACCACCGAATGTTAAAAAACCTTTACCTCCGCTCTGTTCACAAAGTTCTAAATCCACGTCCCCTGAGATATCACCAGTGATTAACCAAAGAAGGAGTCATCTAGGAGTCTCATTGGAGTCAGAATACAGTTCAATGGTAAAAGTGCAACATTTTGAAGATTACGTCAGGGAAGCTATAGCTACTGGTTTACTTGACAAACAATACGAGGTAACTAATGCAACAATAATCACAGAATTTCTTATAAATTAATTCATTTTTCGTTCAGTCTCATTTTTATGTTGAAGATGTTTCCAAGAGGACAAACAAAACCATGGACGTATGGCGAACAGGCCCAAAACAAAGCAAAAAATAGATACAAAAATTTACTAGCCTGTACGTTATCAATTTAGTTATCATTTAATGTTAATATAATTTTATTAGGTTGACTAAAATATTTGTTTAATTGATGAAACAATTTACAAAAAGATGACGAGACTCGTGTGGTACTGGAGACGCTACCGGATGATCCATATTCTGATTATATCAATGCAAATTACATACAGGTACGATATTTTATAAATCACCTTTACAATTTGTTGCTTCGTATTAAATTACATTCAAATTCAAGGGTTTCAACAAGGAACGTGCGTATATAGCGACTCAAGGTCCCAAACAGAATACAGTCAATGATTTTTGGCGTATGACCTGGCAGGAGAAGGTTCTTGTTATTTGCATGGTGGCAAATGTCATGGAAAATGGAAAAGTACTTTTCAGTAACTCTACGTTATACTTCCTATTATAAAGATCCAAAAATATATTGCCATTTTATTTTATAAAATTTCAGACCAAATGTGAACAATACTGGCCTGATATTGGCAAGAAGAGACAATTCGGTGATTTCCTTGTAGAAAATGTCAAACACAATGTGTTTGCCGACTACACTTTTAGAACCTTTCACGTCACCTACAAAGAAGAAACGCGCAAGGTTAATAGTATAAAGTACATAAAGATTTTGGTATAAAAATAAAAATTCTGTAAGAGCGAAATTCTTAATCCTCAGATTGAACATCTTCATTACACTTCATGGCCTGATCACGGTATTCCTTTGTTCACCCATGGGATAGTAGCTTTTTTGAAAAAACTTTTAGCAACGTCACCAGGTACTGGTCCCATAGTTACGCACTGTAGTGCCGGAGTCGGTAGAACAGGAACCATAATCCTGTGTCACATTTGTCTACACAGAGCAGCAGCCGAAGGGGTAAAATGCAATAAGGGTGGTTACAGTTTATTTTAAGAAAATAAAAAATCGTCTGACTTTAATTTAGGTCGTGGATGTCCTGGCCGAAACTAAAAAGATTCGAAACCAAAGGGCCAATATGGTGGACAACAAGCAGCAGTATTTAATGGCGCATCTGGTCATTGCTGAATGTTTACTTGCGTTACCCACTCATATACCATGTAACGACACTTTGCCCGAGAGAATCAGAGAGATGAAGCGGCAACTGGAAATTCAGCAACAAAGGTTTTTTATTAATTACGAAGTTTATTTTTCAGCTTTTTTCAATTTTATTTGACTTTATATACTTTTTTCAAGACTTAAGGCTATAGCCTGGCAGGATGAAGCATTACAACCGACCAGTGTGAAGAAACCATTGCCTTTCCAGAATTGGTCCAAAACCAGATATCCAGAGGAAGCTACAGGTTTTTATGTTTCCATTTTTTATATTTTACTAAATTTTTACGAATAATGTTACATTTCTTATAGATAATTACAAGAGAATACACTTAACACGATATCCACTGTCAGACGCAGACAGTGATTACATAGCCGCGATTTACGTCGATGGTGTAAAATTGCAAAATCAGTACATAGCGGCTCAATTACCTCTACCATCAACATTATCTGATTTTTGGAGAATGATCGCTGAATTAAAAATTAAATTGATTGTCCAATTGCAACCAGCTGATTCAGAAGATCCCGTGAGTAGTGAGAATACAAAAAATAAAATTTTTAATCTAAAATTTACAATTGTCAAGTAATACCCAACTTGCTACCTCAATTTGTCTCTGCAGACATGTTGCGAGATTGTACCGGAAGACGAAAAATTCGATCCAACACCATACTTAAAAATCAGGACGCAGGATATAATCGACTCTGAACATTTTACTACACGCAAATTATTACTGATTGAAAAGTCCAAAGTGCGTTGAGTGAAATTGACTTTTGTTATGAAAAGAAAAACAAGTAAATTACAAATATTCTATAGGACACAAAGACGAAACAACAGGTCACGATATTATCTTGTAAAAGTTGGAAACCTGGAAGGCACCAAGAACTACCACTTCCGGAAGTGTTGATCAGCTTGTGGCAGGCTGCCGAAAGAGTACCAAGGGATGACGGTCCCGTGGTTTCTTTGTGCCAGTACTAGTGAAAATTAATAAAAAACTTTTTAATATCCAAACCGTTACAAATTTTATGATAATGAAACAATTTTATTTTAGCGACGGAGTGACCGGATGCGGTTTATACCTGGCTCTAAGTTTCTTGCTGGAAAGAATGGCTGTGGAAAGAGAATGCGACGTGTGTTTAGCGATTCGAGCCGTGAGAAGATCGAACCGTGAATTCGTTCAGACGATTGTACGTTTTTTTTTTTTCATTAAATAAAATAAAGGCAAGGTAACAAAAATTATTTTTCGAAAACTTTCTTCTTTCAGGAACAATTTGCATTTTTATATGACGCTGCAGTCACCTATATGGAATATTTCGAAATGTACTCTAATTTCTCTTAACTATTCGTTCAGGGTATAAAATGATGACTAAGATTTAATTAAAACTATATGCAACTGTGGTAGATCTTAATGATGTTTTAACAATATTGACTCCATATGTTATTAAAATGGTTTACTACTATGTCGAACGAAATAACTATTCCTTACTTAAAACCACTTTCTCTAACGCATCTCCATTCCTAATTATATCAATTTTAAAACCTCATATTGTTGATTGGAGACCAATAGATTAAATATGTTTAACAACTTCGAGAAACAAAAGTGAAAAATATCATGATTACCTCCAAATTGGACACATTAGTTATGTCAAAATGGTTCTAAAAAATATACAATATTTATTCTTAAATTGATAGATACATACATATGTAAATCCAGCTAGAATATTGTAAAATTGGAATTACTCTATTTTTGTAATTATAAGGCTGTAGGATTTACCTTTGGTTTCAGACAGAATTGAGCGCCACTCATGAAATAATAGTAGCTTGAATTCACAGATGGCAGCATTCTCGATTATGCGTCAGTGACTGTTTTTACAGGTTTCGAACGAGAACTGAAGTGTATTGAAAGTATACCTATGGTTGGCTAATACATAGATATACAACATACGTGTTTAACCTCATACCTCGAGTCTGGTGGAATGTAGTCAGTACATGAAAATTCGTGTGGAACGGAACACCCGAGATGTCTAATCTATTTATCTTCCGACAACAATTATACCGTAAACCTTTAGTACCAAACGAGTTCATTTAATCCACATGATGTCGCTAGTGTCGTTCTCAGGCTCCAACAGCAACATGATTGCAGTACCTGCTCGCCTTTTGTGCAGTACACTAGGTGGAGCTTACATAGCTTTTAGAACTAACATTAAATTCCGCCAACGTCCAGGAGAAGGCACGGTGATCGCCCAAGTAAAATTCGGTGAAAGACGTACGTAAGCAACCTGGTGTATCGTCACATGTACACATTGGTAAGAATAAAGTGGAAGTTGTGTGAATAATCCGTGACAGTGGCAGATTCAGGAAATCTCAAAACACCGAAGTGATTTAATCGTTCGCAAGACAGTGCTGAAAAAATTCTTGAGAGATTTACAGCACGAACAGCAAGTAAGTGTCAAAGGAACATCTTGCTTAACAGATAACCCTAAGACTGCGCAACTTTATAATCAGTCATACAATTACTACGATTATACATCGTGTCGGACTTGTCGTTGACTGCCATGTTTGACAAGTGCTAAAGGTGCGGACACACATGCCGTACTGTTTCAAGGCCAGGGCAGACTTGTTGCGGGTTATACAGTTGATTCAAATCCTGCGGTACAAAATGATAAAGTACTATAAACAATAGGTTTATGCAATATTCTAATCCAGTTATACTTTAAATTTCTGTCTATGACTCCTTGCATTTACATCGTCCATAAAGCGTTTGTTTTCTGTATTGCGTTATATAAGGAACACGCTTCGCAGAGGTGGCCCTGACAGCCATGTTTGTGACGTAACATGGCGGGCATTTTCATTCTACATTTTATCATGTTTTTTATTTTCATCTTTGACACGTTTTGCCATAATTGTCTACATTTACAACTCAGTTGTTAACAGACTGCCGTAGCAAGGCGTAACGCGCAGAAAGCATCGCCTATGCAATATCCATTTTACCAAAGATTCTCTTTGATAAGTGATACTGACGTTTTGCACTGATTCCAGAGTCAAACATACGTGAAGTATTTTATCTCTTCTAATAATATTAGTACTGCATCTTTCTGTACATTTGTATGCTTCTGAACTCTCACGTTATAATATCTACGGTACAAAACACCCAAAAGTAAAGTAACCGTTTTAATTCGACTTTCTGAATAGATAACAATGAGAGTATACCATAATAATCGCACCAATGCATTTTCCTCTTTCCACGTCTCGTTCATTCGGTTCTCAGGCGACCCTGGCACATTTCTTCAATATTCACTGATACACACAGCGAATATTTAAACGGACCACAATCAGGTTTTACCAAATATACATTTTTCTTCTTCACTGCAATACTGGACTCAGATCTTGATCGTCGTAGTCGTGGTGTTGATCCATCGTTAGGTGTTGCCAAATGAAAAGACTCCAGAAATACATTTCCATGGATTTTACACGCATGAAACAAATTTACTTAAACGACGACAATTATCATCCACTGATACTGGTGAAAGGTATCAAAGTAAAAGGTGCCTTGGCAGTAGAAGTTACCTCGCGCATAGTAAATTAATAGATTCTCTACATGTCGCGAATAGTTATATTCTACGCCTGATACACCTATCGTCATATGCGATTAGGCGTATACCATGTAATACACTATAGATATCTAACATAGCGATACATACTATCCCAGAATCATTTTCCATACTTTCGTCGTACCGGAAGCATCTCCTTGCGTGTAAAATGTTTCTTATAAATCTTCCGTGTATGTACATACATGAAGATTCAAATTGTTTTATCCGAGATACCTGATGGCATTATCGTGATACCAAAGCAATAAACGCTTCCAGAGACTACTCGTACAGCATATCGCGTCGCGAAAAAAAATGTCTTGACAATGTTTTTTCAAAAAGCGTCGAATGAACGAACAAGATGGAGACATGCAACTACGAAGAATCCACTCTATACCCCCGTGTAAAGCCGAACAATTGCGACTAACTCTGTCAAGCGATACGACCGTGGCCCAAGTTGACAGCAATTTAGAATTGTCTTTACAGCCGTGAAACACACCAAGAACATAACTCGGATTACTCTTAACGCTGCTGCGAGCCGTTTTTGCTTATTCTTAGAATTTCGTAAGGTTATCATTTTTCCGCATCACTGCATTTTCTGCACGGCAGTGTGTCTCGTAGCTTTATAGGATTACTCGATTGGAGATTGATCGCTACGGGACTAATTTTTCCTTCATTTCACTTCTCCTTTGGACGATTAAGACCATCCGGATACTGTATCGTGGGGAAATGGAGACCCTATTATTTTCTCAGGGCTTCACGACCCTCGGCCTTGTCCAAACAGGATGGCCAATACACGACAGGGAAACATGAGGCTAATGACCTACAGAGGATGATTTAATTCGGATGTACCTGCTATATTTTACAAATGTCAAACCATCAAGTATGATTCAGCACTGTTTAGACTGTTATTTTATAAAAATATACATGGACGTTTATTAAAAAATTGTATTAACAAATTTTTTTTAAGTTTCTTAAGTACGCCAAATCGTTTGGTTGATTTTGCTTAAAAATATTCAAAACTATCGAATATAGTATACGCTATTTAATAATGGATACTCGGCGTGTACTTGACGCGAGAATCTACCGAGTTCTCTCGACTATCTAACAGTCCTTTTATTTGAGTTGTTAGTATACTTTTGTTTTTCTTTAACATACATAAATGCCCATACGTGTGTCTCTTTCTGTCTATCTGTTTAAGAGATTACACTTTATCTGAAGTATCGTATTTTACCGAGATTGCTTGCGACAGTCAGGTTTTTTTTAATCTGACAAACCACGCGAATAATTGATATTAGGAATTGCATTCAGGTTGTATTGTAAAGTTATACTTAGGCAAAGTAATCGCTTGACGTCTGTCAAATATAATTAAATAATTAACGATTCCCTGTGTAAACAGCATTAAAATAGTTAAAGGAACGTAGACAATTTTTCTTCGATTTTGTTTCTAATACTTCCAACTATATCGTGCTCCAAGACCTAACGAGAATGAAGGCAGCCTCTTTTCAGGACTGCTCATGGATCCTCTTCATGGAGCTGAAGAATTTGCTGGAGCTTTGGCAAAAAGGACCAAAGAAAACGATGACGATGCTAGGAAAAGAACCTGGAGAGCCACGCCCGTGCTGTCGTCAGAATTCACGCAGGATTCGCCTCTTCAGGATGCCTACGTTGGGATCCTTAAAGAGAAGAGAAACATTTCTAAAGCGATACAATCGATTTCGAGTATCCTGCCGGGATTGCCACATTTAAAAAGATGTTCAAATACAAAACTATTGCTGACGACTTTAAAGTATCTTGAAGAACTTGAAGATACAGATAAGTCTAACAAGGATAATATTTTGCCCCAAGATAAACTTAAAGAAATTTTAAGGAATGAGGAATTCGATTTGTCATTGTTAGAAGATGACTTTCAAGTGATAAAGATACCAAAGAATCCACCCAGGACCAAGAGTCAAGCTGCTAATTCAGCTAAAATATGGCCGGTCAATTTTCATCCTGATCCTGGTGTAGAAGCTGTCATTTCTGGTTCCGTATTTGATCAAGACCAATTGGATTCTATTGAAGCTTACTTTAGAATTGTCATTGAGGCTGCCAAACTAGAAGCTATTGGTAATGACAATTGTAATGGTAGTTGTTTGGTGGTTGATCCAGAAGATGGTAGAGTCTTAGCCATAGCAGCATCCAGAATGGATCTTCATCCAATGTGGCATGCATCTATGATCGCCGTGGACCTTGTGGCTAGACTTCAGGGTGGTGGAGCTTGGAATTTCTGCAAGTGTACTGAATATAAAAATGACATTTCTCCAAAGGTAAAATCTACCGCTATGAGTATCGAAGGAAAGGATGGAACAAAAAATAAAAGAAAGTTTTGCGAAAACACTCCAGTTTGCTTTCCCGAATCGTTGAGGAGTATTTCACTTCCTGAATCAAAACCTCTACAGGTTAACGTGAAGAATCGGAGAAAAGATAATGGCTCTTGCGACACGAAGGTGTCTCAAGGAAAAATTGGTCCTTATCTCTGTACCGGATATTGGGTATTCATGCTCAGAGAACCATGTGCAATGTGCGCAATGGCTCTTCTCCATTCCAGAGTTTTCAGGATATTTTATGGTATACCATCTGAAGATTCTGGTGTGTTGGGAAGCAAAGCTATCCTACATTCAATACCTGGACTCAATCATCGTTATCAAGTCTGGAAAGGTGTCCTAGAACAGGAATGCCTGGATGCATGGAAGGAAATAATATCTAGAGACTTTAGTTGATGTTTATCATATTATTTTAATATTTTATTTATATATTTTAAGAACGTACAAATATTTTGTATAACTAATCTAATATACTCATTGAAACTCAGTGAAACTTTCCATGCAACTAATAAAAAGCATAAGAATTTTGCTGCATGAAATTTTTTAACAAGCACAAAAAAAAAACGATTGTAATTTGTTCCAATAAAATATTGAATAAAACTCTGGCATATTTGATCACCGTTGTGCAACGTTGACTAAACAATAAATGATTGATAAAAGAGATAAAAAAAACACTCTGACAAAAACCGATACTTGAACAAATCCAGAAACCTTGACTATCCCAAATCGCGCGGATAAAAGCAAATAATCCAGGCGCCCAGTTTAATTTCCGGGCAATTCAAACCGGAAACAGCGCTGTGCCTTGTTAATCAGTCTACTAGGTAGCTGCGTCACTACGGCTTTTTACGGTTTACAAAAATATAGGCGATTAGGTCGTTTTACAACATCTTCAAGCGCCTTAAGATATTCGTTAATCTTTAACAAGCGCTTTTGGTGACAAGTAATGTCACATCAACGCCGCACAGTACTCGTCCCTGACGAACAAGTCGTAGACATAAAGCGTCATCCGAGTTTATTTGTCAATAGCTTGGCATTCTTTTTTCAAATAATTAGCATCGATAGTGATTCATTATATTGTTTGTTAAAAAAAATACGAAAAAATGGAGACAATCAAGCACAAAGGATACATAATACATACGAATCTTGATATCAAAAACCATTTATAATTGAGAAAATACCTGTCGGAAATTTTTGTAACTATAAAATAAATTCTTAAAGCCATTACGCAAGATGTCTACAAATTGCATAAAACACATGAGTTTTTTTATCTACGTTTCACGTGGTGCTTACGGAAGTTTTATGTACAGCAGCCTTTAGCTTACAGACTGCGTGCATGAATAAGTTGAAATATCAGTAATATAATTGGCGCAAGTCATGTAATTATTGGCCGACGTTTGGTTGATATTGAATAAATATTATCGTTATATGGCAATAAATTTTACACCAAGCGACTAATCATTAAAATTCTCTCGAACACATCGCGGAAGAAGTTTCTTCTTAGCAGTCTGGAAACATACAGGGTGAATTCTCAAGTTCCTCGAATGGTTTATTCATTTCGCCCAAGCGAGTGGCGTACCAAGCTGACCTACCGATTAACACCAATCAGCGAAATATCAGACAGCATACCCTGAGAAGATATCTGTCATCGCCGGAACAGACACAAGCGAATAAAAAGAAAACCTAAAGTATGAATCCTGGGAGATGTCATTTAGTCATTTTTTTTTTCTTTTGTTTCAGTTCCACAAGGAGTAGACCGCTATCTTCGAGTACTGTCTCACGGTCAAGATTGAGGGATCGGACACTCGTCTCTTAAGAAAAAAAAATCAGTTACCCCGTCTCACAGACTCCATCAACTCCTGGGGACTTCGTACGTCACACAAGCCAAGATTCACTGTCGTCGAGATAATATACCTATTTGTAACAGTTTCGAGCAAATACGCAGATTTTCTATTCAAACATGTCTCACCTAGCAGTTGCACCAGAGCTCTAATAATAATCGTCAGTTGTCGAGCGACCTTCAAGCGAATAATTTGCCATTTACACGGACTGTTATCAATTGAACATCGGTAATCAGATAATCAGTCTCATCCCGTCAGCGTTGTTCTCGTTGGGCCAGCTATCCGACGAAGAGATAATATAAAGGAGGCTGGAGAAAAATCTTCGAAGTCACTGTACATCTACTTATTCACCTATCTAATTGGCTGGGTACGCCTTAATGCAACTGGTGCTGATGCGGCACGAAGAAAATACAAATAGGTACTAAATAAGAGGAACGCTATCTCGTAAGATAAAGCGCAAAATTAATGAATCCGTCTACTAGCAGCCACGAGGATTTTGATGTTGCTTCTGGTTTCTCAGGAATTTGTAGCTTTTTAATCGTACTGCCCTTAAAGGTGCAGCGTTTTCCTCATCAGCGCTTGAGTGGTCCCAATTGAGGGCCAGATCGACTACCATAGAGAAGGCTCTCATTGGTTCAACGCTTAATCCAAAGAGACGTGATTGGTCCTGAGATACGGATCATCGCGGGAACCTCCTCGCTGTCTCGCGCATTCATTCAAACACTCGCACATCGTTAGCATCGTGTCCTCAGTTTGGATTCTTTTTGAAGACGATTGGATTATCGGCTGGTTACGTGCCTCTTTCAGGAAGAATAGAATTGATTGGACCGGATTGAATACATCTTGGTCATTGAGTACGTGTACGTGTATTGAAGAATTATTATTTTGAAGAACAGGAAGCATCGGCGAAGAGATACATGAAGATTTGCGAAGAGGACGTTTACTACTGCTGGAAGATTTTTCACTTTTTTGAGATCTTTGAAAGCCACTGACTACTCATTTGGGATAATATTTTGTCAAGATCGTTACTGTGCTCTTGGCAAGATCAAGCGACTCGAAAGACTTAATTCATTATTCAACTGAATGGCACAGATATATTGGTTATTGCTTTTCGAAAGACACTGAGACTAACTATTGAATTCTACTTCTTCAAGTTCATCCTCAAGAAAGTGAAGAGTGAAAAATTGTATTGAATTTTTTGGAGTTGTCTTGGACTGTGAAATTGCACAAGACTTTCTTGGTGTCTCCCAAGGCGGAAGCTACTTTTTATTGGCGATATTTGGAAATTTTCCATCGTGTGATCAAATATAATTGACATCTGGCCAATCCAATCGAAGGAACGCCTTCCTCCCAATAAATTTTGGATATTTTTTATTCGTCATGGAGTGAAGAATTTTGAAAATGTGGTGACGAGGTGTTAGGCGGAGGCCACTAATGACCAAGACACTAACTTGTGTGTGAGCCATAGTCGTTAGAAATATTCTGTAACGAGGAATAATCGCAATCGTCCCTGTGATCCCGTAATTTGATACTGCAGATCATCTTCAGGATATATTATATAATTTCGCCACGGAGTCCGCATATCTTTATTAATAAACAAAGAATCTAAGGAAGGAGTCCATATCAGTTGTGAAGAGAGGATACTGTCGAGAATAAAAATTATCATCAGAAGGATTTTAACGTCTGTATTACACAAAAAAAATTTCGAAATCGATCAATCAAGGAGGATTACAAGGAGGATTGAGTGAAATCACAAGAACAGCCTCCGTGTTACATCCGGGTACAAGTCACTTCTCATTTCGAAGCAAGATGCATTGCAGCCAAGGCGTTGCGATGGTGTTCGAAGACGCATTCATCGTTTTTTCACGTTTTCTCTCCTTAAAATCACGGGGCTGCGCCCTCTTGGAAACTCATCGGCAACGCGAAACTACTGGTATCAAAAAGCTGTACAACAGTTTCTTTGTGATGTTCTAAGAATAGGCGAATACAATAGTACCGACCCTGTCCAGCGTGCAAGAGCTGCCCCAGGGGATGCGTAGATCCATAACGGGTACATTTTGAAATTGGGCTGTGCCGTTAGAGTGGCCAGAATTTCCCCCCAAAAAAAATTTTCCGTAGATTGAGGCAAACTTGAGCAGAGATTTTATAGGACTCTAATTAACAAACTAGTGTCTAAATCGTTGCCTTGGAATGCGAAAAAAGGTTAACGAAATTCCTGAAGAGTCAGCGCGCTGCGATCACTGGTTAATTTTCAATTCAAAACAAGTGGATGTTCGAGTAATGTCAAAATTCAAAATTCAAAATTCATCAGACGCGCCCCCAAGCAATATATTCTAAAGTCAAGAAACCCTGGAAAAGATCAATGTCTGCTTAACTCCTGACAACGAAAGTTCAATTGAGAGTATCTTGAAAATCAGCTCACAAATGGAGCTGCAACTGAAAATGGATTCCGGGCCAGAGACTCTAAACGGAACCATGTGGCTGGAGAGTTCTCCATCTCCGTCGTACCAGCAATTATCGCCCAATCAACAGAATGGATGCGCGACAGTGTTACAACAAGTAAGTCTTATTAATTCTTTTTTCAATCTTCCTAATAGAGATCGTTATTATGAATAACATGAATTACTTTCGCAGGCTTCAATCGGCTACCACAGTCCTCCAACAATTCTGTGGCAGGATAAGAACAATTCACTCAATCATTCTCCAGGAGCTGGTGGACAGATGCGCTCTGGTAGCGATTCCCCACAGCAGATACCAACTTTACCAGGGCAAGGACTTCACCAATCGCAAAGCATATTAAAGCGCCGTTCCGGGGAACCATTGCAACCGATATCAGACCATGAAAGAAAGCACATCAAAAGAGATGGTAGGGAGAGGCTTAACGAATTCTTAGATTATTAAATCTTTAGGTTCCTCCAAAGAATAAGCAGTAATCTTTCCAAGTCACAAGAAATTATTCACCAGCCAAGAAACAACCAACCGCTCTGTATAAATTGGATACTTCACTAAAGCCTTCTAATGGGTCAATTATTAATTTCCTGAAGACAGCCGCGTGTCCCATCTTCCAGACTGCGTACGCTCGTGCAAATAAGCATCATCGTTCGTGTGCGAACTGAAAGCTGTCCATGTAGATACATCGCCGTGCCTGAGTGTGGTCCCGGTCTCGTTTTGAGTAATGAAAATTACTTACTTCCTCTATGACTAAACGCGACGGGTCCATATTGTAACCTTCTACTGTCTTCTTCTCGGTGCATGTATTATCCTTGAGTCTCACGTTATGATCTCTCATGATATATAAAAATCGCAAGAGCAAGAAATCTCTAAGAAACACAGTCTTTACATCAAAATCAAATGGAGACTACACTGGATATTGTAAACTCTTAATACGACAGCAAAAAGAACAAAGTCTCGAGTATCATTATCGGGTTACTAGAGACACATCATCAGGTCGTGGCCAGTCGACCCGTGCACGGTCGTAGACACTCTAAATTTCAAATCTTTGATTTATTGATATTCTCAATCACGTTTCAAATAGTATTTGATGTCGTCTATTAGATCCAGAAATTTTTGGTACTCACTACTCACTACTAGACCTCCCACGATATAAACAGTCGCTTAACTATCATCCAAAGAGTATCAACACTGTAAAAAGTTCGTTAGTAGCAGTCCTAACTATCCGGCGCCTTTAATAACCACGTGGTCTTCCTCGATGATAACTCCAGAGTGCACAGCACTATCGGAGATTAATGCTTGAGCGAACAGAAATGCCAACGAATCGCGTACGTAAGTGTCTTCATCTGGTGGTGGGTTGTGCTTCTTCGGGGTGGATTTGGTCCCTTCTTGAATACTGTAATGAAGTGGTCCGCTGGTGAGAAGCCAAGGGCTACCTTAAGGCAGGCTCGGCATTATCCATTAACTTCAAAAACGCGACAGACTACTGTCACGTCGCAAACTGGCACGAGATTTGGAATCATGCAGCAGTACCAAACATCATTCTATAACACCCAAGGTACCAAGAATGATAATAATCATCTTACACAAAGTCAACGGGACTCTTCAGCTACCTCGGAAGCCACGATTTTCTTATTACACGTTTTTGCCGTCCTGATTTAATATGTTTTCTGAGAAACATGTGATGACGAATGAGCAAAAGCTAAACATAACATATTAATGGAACAGTGAATAGTCTTTGAATGTCTATAGTCATGGATTACTATTCTTAATCGTTACTTAGATGAATTCAATAATTGTATAGTACTTTATACATTTAAAGTTGAGCCTATATTAAAGGAATTAAAGTTATGGGAATGTGGTTCAGAATACTGATAGATGAACTTCGATAGGACATCAATATTTTAAAGTATATTTCAAGTACTGGACGATTGTCATTTCAATTAAAATTTTTCTTTTGTTTCTTGACTGGGTTAACACGTGATTAAAAATTATGTAAGAAATACTTTTTTACAATGGCGACAGATCTCACGACGTATGTATAAACATTCAAGTAGATGGTTTCATTATTACAAAGTGTTAGGGATGTTATCATGCTAAATCTTGTTAACAATGTAAATCAAGGTTATTACATGGCAATGCTAAAAGACTCAAAAATACTTAAACGTCTAAGATCGCTGCAAGTTCATAAAAAAATTCTTTCTTCAGGATCAGTCGGCAGTAATGGTTCCGGTCAAGGTTGGTCACCACAAGTCGACGATTTCGCCGAACACCTGACAGCAGATTTCGATGGTTCTTTATGCGCACTGACTGCATCCGATTTGGCATCAGCTGTTGCGTCGTATAGTATGAGGTAAATGAAACAAATATTTTCTATTAAAAATTAAACGTAAAAAGAAACGTTAAAATTTAGTATATATTCGAAATTGACATGGAAAAGTGTAGTGACGTAATTTTTTAAAATCAAAATCAGCTGTCTATATCACTGTGTCTACACTGTAGAGATCGCTACATATAATATACAGCATAATTCAAATACCAGAAAGGACTATAGAACCAAGTAAGCTTACAATCATCTACTAACACCTCTTCCTATGTTCCTCTACACCCCACAGATGTTTTCAATAATTTACAATTCATTATAACACAACATCTATTGATTTTACCAATTAGACCAATTCATTATAAAGTCTTGGTACTTTGCCTAATGTTTACAAACCAAGTTTTAACTGTTTACGTTAAAACAAATATGACTTCTGACAAAACAGGTTTCTACAAATTCCAACTAATTTTCTAAAATTTTGTTACAAAAATTCATTGAACATAGTATCACAAAACTATACACAACGATCAACATAGGAAGTGAATCTAGAATATATGATGAACAATAAAAAAAGTATGGTCGGTATTCTTATCATATGACATATGTCATATATTTCGTGCGACATTGAAGGAAACGAGAACAAGACCATACGTCGGTAAAACAATACAAATACCGACTGAGTATTAAATGAAAACGACAGAGACGTAGAATTACGAATAGGCGAGTATGAAACACCTTGTATAACGGGAGGTCTATGCCGAGTAAGAAATCCGGTTAAAACCAGTCGCAGTTGTTTGGTATCACATCATACGGGGGACACGCGAGAAAATCAAACCGGTCGTAGCCACTTCGAACGTGAGAGTCGTCGCGCACCGCGTGTGTATCAGGCCGAAACTAAAAATTCCCACTGAGAACACGCGGAACCCGAGACATTTAACATCGCCGGCGCATACTCATCGGTGACTGTGCATTCGTCTGATGCTGAAAGACGCGAATTAGCTGTTAAAACACATAAACTTTAATATTACAGAAAGGAGAGTGCCATGTAGCCCAAGCATTATCTCTTTTCATCAAAAAACTTTGTGACTACAGTGATGTATGCTTTAGAATGATTTTGCGCGGGAGATTTGACGAGCAATGCAATCCATAAATTTTTGAAATCCATAAATTTTCATACCTCTGTTTCTGAGATATTTCCAAAATAGTTTTTCCTTCAAATTATTTGAACATCCTTATCACGTTCTTATTTGACGCTTCACGCATTCCTTGTAAGTGCAACATTATTACATTGCTATTCTGCTGTCAATGGTAATATCAAATTAATGTATAATATTGTGATGAGGTCGTTGGCTGTGCAAAGATCCTTAATAAGAGATTGTCAACGTACACGTGCTACTAAGAAAACTATGCATCGTTTCTTACGTCGCGGGTAAGCCAGCGTTATTTAGTCTATCGATAAAGAAAAATACTTATCACTGTTTGGACTATGACAGCTTTTCTTATTTATCGCGTATTGCAATTCTTAAATCTATTCTTAAAGTTCTTGATTCAGGTTATTATATATACATATCTAGGAGTACAAGTTTGCCTCTGGATTCATCTGCAAAGTACATATGTATAACTTGCCAAAGAATGATTTCCTTAGACGTTTATGAATAATTCATAGACATCGTGCACGTGCAATATACTGCATCCCATATACGTTTCTACTATAGTATTCAATTATTGAGCTACCATGGATCTAGATTATCCGCAAGTCGGATTTCTCATGTGATATCCAAGTACGGTACTGTAATGCGTGACGTATTTGGAGTCAGCTGACGAAAAAGAGCGGTAAAAGTTAACATGAAAAATAGAGGAAGGTCGACTAATCGGCGATCACGTACGCACAATTCCAGCTGTTGTTTTATTTACATGAATGATAAAGATGCCATTTTCAAAATTTTTTAAATCTTATCTTGATATAAAAATTCTCTGATAGAAAATACAAGCTTTTGTTCGACCGAATGAATGCTTATGTATATCTTTAGTGAATTATTTTGCAATCACAGCACTGAGTGAATTTCGGTATTAGGTCAAATTAATTATTTTCTTGTTTATCATCCACGAGAATACGGATCTTCCAAAGTTGAAAGTTCGACTTTGAATATATGCAATATCTTGATCAATTCATTAAGTATTTATTTAAACAAGCTGTCAGTGTTCTTAAGTTAATTTAAACGTCTTTAAAAAATCGTATACTTACATCGTTTTGCATTTATTAATTTTCTTACGTCCTATTAGTCAATTGTATACAGTTTTATGTTCAGCACATTGTCAAGACATATGTATATAGTATACGTATACTATGCCTGATTCTACATCTACATCCACCACCATCACAGTCCGTTCATAGTTGCGTCGTGGTCAAAGTAAATCGAGCGAACGGAATCTGGTGAGCAGTAGCCAATAGGCATTCGAAATTGTCGACACACCTCCAAAATTAGCATCGTTCGTCGCTGCTGTTGGGGACGCTCAATGAATGTAAAAAAGCGACGGAATCAATGAGAATACACAGAGCTTCATCGTTCATAATATATTTAATTTCCTGCATAGAAAATACATTACAAAAAATACATTGCAACATAAAATATATTATATAAACGAAATCAATAAGTCATGAGAGGAAGTATGGATTCCATAAAGATAAAGGAAAATATAGACATCATTTTTAATAAAAATCGTCCGTATTTATACGATAAATATAAATCTTTATCACGTATTTGACTCTATTGTTTTCTCACGCAATGAGTTGTTTATTAGCCACTGCAAAATGAAATCACGAGGATTCGAGGGGGACAATTGAAAACCGTAGGTTTTATTAGTCGAATTTCGAGTAGTCGTGATATCGAATTCGAA
This sequence comes from Hartigia nigra, assembly GCA_031001745.1. Classification (NCBI taxonomy): domain Eukaryota; kingdom Metazoa; phylum Arthropoda; class Insecta; order Hymenoptera; family Cephidae; genus Hartigia; species Hartigia nigra. The sequence continues at coordinate 16,256 of JARPRG010000342.1, read as the reverse complement.
ATACGAGTAACTGGTGTATACCAGTTTGGGCTGACCTTACTGACTCCTCTGCTATCAACGAGCAGCGATTCTCAAATGGTTCTCTAGCAAAATGATACACGGCCTTCATTATACAACATCTTACAAGACCTCCGAGTTACTTGATGGAAATAATGTTAATCGTATTTCACGATCGTCCATGCTTGGATATTGCGTTTATTTATGTATGTTGATTTTCACGTATTTTCTGCGTGTAGCTTGAGAACTTTGCGCGACATGCTAAAATTATTCTTATCAAAATAAATATTTTCTTTTGAATATGATATCCCTTGTTAAATATCATGCAAAGTCTTAACGTAGTTTCGCTGATATGTTTATGAGTAAACTATACGAAAGTAAGGTCAGCTTATTGACATCTCTGCGGGTCACTTCCGTAAAGAGCAAAAAAACACAATGTCGCATCACGATTCACCGTATGTACGTAATACTGATAATGATAGTCATTTGTATTGCGAACTGTCCGTTTCACAAAACACGTCACATAATCGTATTGTCAGACAAGACCAGCATGAGTGAACACAGAAACTTGCTATTGTTAAACCAAGATGGCGCGCAGCAGTACTGATCCACGACAAATATAATCAAACAGAATTGATCTGAATATATTTCTTAAAAAGTCAGTTTCAAGTCAAATAAAAACACAACATTTTTTAAACAATTTCTTTTCCGTTAATATTTACATTGAGAACCGTTGCACGTGTATCAAACTGAACATGCGTTAGTGGTAGGTGGTATCAGTTAGTTTTATGTCCAGTTCACACCAGTTCCGATGGAACTGTGCACAAGCCCCTTTAGGAGATTTACACACAATGTACGCATCGCGCACGTACAATCACACGTAAACGTAATGACTGCCAGTTGGTTAGGTACATACGTGGGTCGACCCTTGCAGATTAAATGTGCTTGGTCCAGTGACACTGGTGTCATTTGAAACGCTGACAGCAGTGCCTATAGTCCTGACAAGTGTTTGCACCAGTAGCAACCAGTACCGAGTAGTCGAGATCGTTTCGATATCCCTGCTTTAATAGCACGAGATTCTGCAAAATTTTTGTTGGACATACGTTATCATTTTTCATTAAGCTTCGACATTATTTATACGTATAATTGTTGACATTGAGATAGCCTACACTTTTTCAATTCTGGCACATGTGTTTGGCTTTTTTTACTGCTATCCAGTATCCTACGGTGCCTTGAGCAATGCTTTACGTTAAGCCCAGGTGAATATAGTACCGATTAGATAAACGAACCGCTTCGATCCAGTTGAATTTATTTGCTCATCTAATCGACTTTCAGTACTTCGAATTATTGAATTGTAAATACGATTGACTACCTACAATTCTTCCATTCGATACATTTTCCGTCTTCATCACATCGATCATAATCATAGTTCAGATAAGGATTAACAATATTTTCGTAAATAAATTTTTTGATTGGAATTGCGTAAAAACGTGTATCAATTCATTGTTAATAATATCTTTTTTTTTCAGTGAAGCTTTACTTGCACTTCCATCCTTGACTGTATTCAAACAGGAAGCTCCCTCTCCTGAGAATCAGCATAACAATCCGAGGTAAGCGTTTGATTGATTATTGCAGGAAAGTAATACCGGGCGGTGATCAGATTCATTTTATTAAGGCTTAATTGACTGGATTAGAATAGCGATTTTAGCCCGATTAATCTCTGATGATTTTCTATTTGTACTTCATTGTGTACAGTAACTGAATCATAAGCAAGTAATAACTACAAATGACGTCAATTGATTTTGCTTACAAATACTCCCCAGGGTTAAAAAAGCATTATAAAAAAAGGATAAAAGTCTTCTAAAGTGGAATTCCATTATTAATTGCCAAGTAGAGCACAGCTAGCCTATGTCTATCTGCGAAAATATGAATTTGAAAATACACGTAAGTTAGACGGTAATGCGCAAAAATTCATTGGTCCCAAGAAAATATATCGAAAGAGAAATAAATGACGTGAAAAAAGAGAGACTCGTTTTCTCAAGTCGATAACCTCACCAGATCGTTCAACGACGCCGTCGGTATTTTCTACTGTTACTCTTTTTCCAGTCGGTTAACGCGAACAAAAGGAATGACATTAGTACGTATCCCACCCGACGATAAACGCAAAAACTGAATTCTCTACTATTACGAGAAAAAAAACAATGGTACCCCGTAGATCGAAAAATAAATAAACACACTGATAAACGTTCTGGTGGATTCGCGATTATGGAGGGATAGCACGAATTCTGTAGCATCCCCCCACCCCCCCAAAAAATGAAAAACTTCATAATAGCGGAATAACAAGGACCCCCCGCCACACACAGAAAACATACAATTACAAAAATTCACGCGGATAACGTGGTTATCAGCTTCTTGCGACATTACCCAGACTTTTACGAAATCAAGTAACGTCTGATTGTTTAAAAAATTAAATTCATGTATGTTTCTATGTCGCGAAGACGTTGCGTCCAACGTGTGACGAATTATAGCTTTAATTGCTCCCCTGCAAAGATATGCGATAAACTTGTAGTGCTGTGTAAAGTTATCAGTAGGGGGCAGACATAAAGTCTATTAAGACTGGTTGGAGTTAGCGAATCAGTATAAAACAGTGTGCCCCTTGGGTTCGTATTCCGCCATTTATTTCTGTTCGGTATTGGAGAACTTTTCGCATTGCTGTGGTCTTAGGAGTTAGCCAATTTAGTGAACGGTATCACATCGCCCAACACTTTGTCCAATAACTGTCAGTTTGTTGCCGTATGCAATACGTAGAACGGTGGAATATTGTCGACTGAGGATACCTTAAGAAATTATTGTTGACACGTAACGACGCGTGGAATTGATGTGATGCGGAGTCCATTAGAGATTCAGGGATCGTCTTCGGTTTTTTTTAATTTATTGTAAGTACCTTGTTAAGGATATATATAAAAAATCGGATCACACGAGTGATACGTTTGTTTGTCACTATTTTTTTATATGGTGAAGATAATTTTTTAGTGTTTTTGTATTTTTTTGTATTGTACAGCCTGAACCACATCGCTCAGAGAAGCATCAATCCGCCTCCAAGCAATAATGGAAATGTTGCTCCTATCGAAGCTGACAGTAACAACAATGGTCAGAGCGCTACCAGTCTTCATCAGCTGCTATACTCGTCCACGGAAGAGTATCCGCCGACCTCATCTACGGGAAATCAGGTCTCCTCGTCCTCGCAGCAGGGAAACGAGTTCAATGAAGACTGCCGGTGATTAAGCTTTTATCTGTAGTACAAGTAGACTACGACGCGCTACTTGTTTTATGTGACGTTTGCGTATTAGAAGAGCATTAGAAGTAGGGATAGTATTTTCATTGACTGCATTGATTATAGTAAGGTCGAATGTACATGTACTAGATTGTCAATCTAGTTTACAAGGGGTCCCAAGAGTACCTTTTTTTTATCTTTTAGAATTTAATTTGCATCAATCGCATGTTCTTTAAACACTTAATAATGAAACATATATTTATTAGTTTTCAGTACGTGTTGGCAGCAGCGACCAGCATCGCCACTAAGGTCAACGAGGAGACCCTGACATATTTGAACCAAGGTCAATCCTACGAGATTAAATTGAAGAAACTTGGAGACCTGTCCGCCTACAGAGGCAAGATCTTGAAAGTATTTGACACTATGCCTTATCCTTGAATTGTTTATAACGCTTTTGTGTTGGATCACGGCATCTTACAAAACGCTTCGGTGGTTTGTCACGTTGTCTGCCAAGGGCTGACGTGGAACGGTGAAAGATTGTTTTTTCTTTATGTTTGCGAAAATTGGTTGTACTTTTATATTAATGGTGGAATTAGGTATTAAAAAATGTTCTATAATTGTAACCCATACGGAAACAGAAGCATTAACGTCACAAGACTGACAATATAAAATTAATGAAATGGACTTGTTTTCCTGATGATTCTTAAGGAATAATCGAGGATGCTATTAGAGTAGTAAAATTTAAAGGAGCTCCCACCATGATCATCTTCCACGTGAGCTCATGACGGTACGTTCATAGCATATTCTGATAATCACTGTTGATAATGGTAACAGTGCTGTATATTTGTTGGGTATATGTGACTAATAGAGGGTCGACAGTCTTATCATTACTAACCGTGAATATCGGAACATACCCTCAGAAGATGTGAGATGCCCAAACGGGACAACAACGTTTCTGTAGGGACATCCGACTTTTCTGTTTCAGTCGACAATCCGCATCTGCTTCCATGAGCGACGTCTACAGTATACAGAAAGGGAACAGATGTTAGCCTGGCAGCGAGCAAGACCTGGAGAACGTCTTCTGGAAGTCGACGTGCCTCTCAGTTATGGAATGGTTGACGTACGCGAGACTTTTCCATCGAATAATTGCGTGGAATTCATGTGGGATCCTACAAAGGAAGTTGGCGTGTATATCAAGGTAGGTAAAAGGATATTATAAGACAGCAGACACGAAAAAAAGAATCGTAAGATTTTACGAAAGTTTTACAAACTTTTCCTGTTCTCACAGGTCAACTGTATAAGCACGGAATTTACGCCGAAGAAACATGGAGGTGAAAAAGGCGTACCATTCCGTATTCAGGTTGAAACTAAACTTCCTGGAGGACCTCGTCTTCACGCAGCTTCCTGTCAGGTCAAAGTCTTCAAACTCAAAGGAGCTGATCGCAAACACAAACAGGATCGCGATAAAATCCTGCGTCGACCTCCTCACGAGCAAGACAAGTATCAACCGAGCTATGATTGCACGGTCCTATCCGACGTAAGTAGTCGTATAAAAAATATCATTGTCTTCATTGTTAAATAATAGCATAAACCTTAAAAGGATAATTATCTCTTTCAGATTCCATTGGATTCGCTCTCACCGCCGAGTCCTTTATCCCAAAACGGAGGTAGCACTTACGCCCCGACAGAAGCAATGTGAGTAAAACTTGATTACTATTGTTATTATAATAGTCATTTTGAAAGTTACACAGAAGATACGTTGCTCAGCGCGAAGATTCCTCGATTCCTTGAGTATTTCTAACTTTAGATCAATACCCAAGCATTCAGCATTTTATGAAAACAGTGAACAAGTCTCGAATGACGTGTCCTGTAAAATTAATTCTAAAAAAAAAGGTCATCGCACCTGACTAAATTTCTGTATGTCATAACAAATATTAGTATTCCTATAGTCCCATTAGTCATTCTGAAAATTGCGCTAATAAAATAACATTGCAATGCCGTTACACGTAGCCACGACTTGCAAAAGTGTTCGGAATTACATAAGTATACCGGAACTGTCCAATTGTCAGTGTACAAAGATCGCTGCTGAAAATAGAAACGTCCAGCCAATAAAACTGTCATTAATACACATGCCCATAACTTTCGCGCACCATTAAACGATATCGGAGTCACACAGCAGCCTGTTCGCAATAATACGCGCTACCGACGTGCGTGTACGCACTTAAAAATATATCTAATTGAAGGAGTTACGTAGCCGAAATCCCAGTTAACGGGCTAAATTGACTTTTTATGGCAATTGAATGATGTACGTCAAACCCTTCATCCCATCAACCTATGTATGTACCATCAAGCAAACACAAAGTAACGATATCAGCAATGTCATAATCTCCTGCTCAAAGGCTTAACAGTGTAGAACACCTAATGTACGTGACTATTATTATTATGTTTCAGTTGAAATTTATAACATCGCTGATATGCAACTATTACTTTGTACTTATTGGTATGTATGTATATACAGCGACGTCTACAGTATATACGTACATACCATGCCTATGCCAGATTTGCATGTATGCCAACTTGTATATCTTCAAGTCTGTTACTACACACACCCCAAAACATTTACTATCTAGGTAACACAGATGAGACACTATTTACATTCGAATAGCGTAATCTGCAAAGAAAACTAAAACGATACATATTAGCGAGGAGTCTTATCGCTTGGTACTGGTTAGCTTTTGACGCATGCCTTCAACCAACGCCAGCAACAATTGCTGGAGTAAAGTCACGCGATTTACCTTTGAATATTACACGCTGTAAACATCACTTAGAAACTTCTGGATATTACGAGTTATACACAACCGAGTGTAGGCTCGATCCGGTATACCGATTCTAGATATATAAAAGCACACTTTTATTTCGTTCCATTCAAATGGACGATCGAACTTATATAATATAATACATATATACTTGTCATCGTACGCTTTCATGGAAGTTAAAAATATTGCTGGATTTTTCTAAACCATTCGTGGCTTAGAAATGCCACGACGAAAAATCGAAATAAAAATTGATGTAAAATGAAAAAGCGAATTTGACAAATAATAAAAATGAGGTAGAGCTATTTTCTATTGTTCTATTCTTATTTTACAGTCTTTGCTAATGTTCATTATCCGTCAAGGCGTAATAATGATACCCCAAGGTTGCTGGTAAAATAATGAAATATAAATACATTTTAGACTGGAACAGTTACGTATTCCTGAACAGTCGATAGCTTTCTGTGAAATTATGGCTTCGTCAAATATTTTATTCCACTCAATTTCTGCAATCAGACTATAGACATATAGTACTTAGATTTAACCCTTAATGCGGTTACACCGTTCCAAAAATGATCAAAACCATTTGACTGGCAAGGGCCTCGATTGGGGTATGACGTTAAGGGTTAAAAGCAATTGATAGATACGTCACGTCCTGTGTTAATTTGTACCGCATCAAATTCGATAAAATTAATATCTGTATCTGGCTTAACATTTTTACCGGTAAAACCCGGTTAGTAACTATGGAAGTTGTCAGGATAGACTTGATGATCCTATTGCAAGGACTTGACCCCTGTTTCACATAGTGAATAATTAAACCAGCTCGAACCGGTTTGTATATAAATTTCAAATTTCTACAAATCGTGAAAAAAACTATAGCAGTAATAATCAACCACTTGTCCTCCGGACTTCTACCATAGTGTGTAGATTCGACGAAGCGTACAACAGCATCCGTTCATGAGAAGAGCGCAGCGAAACGCTTGAGGAAACACGCACATACGTTATACGTATCTATACTGTATGCACCAACAGCGAAAATAAGCAGCATAAGATTTCTCAACTAGAATGTTGTTCATCGCCACGTGTTCGTTGTCACAAGTAGAGGTTCTACAAAAACATATGTAGATTGGAACAGTGTCAATAAAACAGAATCTGTTTTTAGATAATATCAAGACAAATAAGTCTCTAGATCGATGAAAAGCAACGCTCAAGGTATTGTTAACGTCAAATTATTGCGTACACCATTAATCATATTATGATAGATAAAAGCATGATCCTGAAGGTGGATTATGCATCTAGGATTTGTTAGTCATTCTCGCATATCCTGAATAACCTAAAAAGGTGTATTTAGATTTTTTTCATGTCGCTCAATATATTCTACAAATTTTCTACGGTCCTTTTAGGTTATAGAAACACCGATTATACAGTAACATCAAATGACAGTACGGTAGCTGTGATGATAGTGGTTTCATAGTGGGTAGTGTGAATCGGTGCTGCTGGAGTCAGACGTATAGAAGGCTGAGGTGGCCGTGCTAGGCACTGTATATAGAAGTGGCTGTGGAGTTGGTTGGTGTAGAGGAGGAAAAGTGTACATCGTAGGGGACTAAACTGGCTTGAACTGGCGTGAGCCAGCAGAGGGGAGGCCGACACAACACAGTGGACCGACTTCGACTCAAACACAATTCAGACAATCCGACGCGTTGGATACCTCGCACGTTCACGGTTCTTCCTGTTGGTTTTACTTCTACGGTTTAACCTTTTACGTTTTTTTTTCTTTACTTTGAATTTTTTCGTTTGATTACAACTGCTGCACGCGGATTTACTCGTCAAGCCACCGGAAGGTTCAGCGTTGTCGAATCGTTGTATTTTTACGATCATCGCTTGGTTCGCTGGGTGCACGAAGAATTGGTGGCGAGGAAGTCGCAGTTAATAAAAAACAGTGGAGAGAAAAAGAAAGAGAAATATATCTCGAGCATAAATCAAGCTGGTGAATAGTCGCAGACATGATCTACCGCTAGGAGGAATCGGTTTATAAATAAGATCTCGCGAAACGGAACGTCGAGTGCAGTCCCGTCTTCGTGTTTAATGATCATTGCGGTTCTGCTGGTTTCTTGTGAAAAAAGAAGCGAAAGAAGGCCTTTGTGGCCAAGTTTGCCAGTTTCGAGTGACGCAGTTTTGTATAAAATTTGTGTGAGTCGTCAGTTGCTTGCTTATTACGTGCATGACGGTCGGTTATCGTGTGGCTTCGTGTCATTCGTGTAATTACGTTCTCTGTACGATTTTCATACGTCAACCGTATACTTATTGCGAAGAAATTGATCTTACCGACGGAGTTTTGCCAGGGTGGGGTACTTGCAAATGACTTATGCCACGTAATTTCTGATTCTGGACATTTCAGAGAAAACAGATTCCATTACAGTGACAATTAATATTATCGAAAACAGACAATTGAGAGTCGAGGTTTATTTTCAAGAGAGAACGTGAGATTGAGTTTTCAATTGAAATCTAAAGATCGAATAGGGCTGCATGCGTCACTTCCTGCGCTCCGTATACATCCGTGTCCCCGTACAGTAGAGGGGATCTAGAGGAAGAAGATCAATCATTTGTGAAGAGGAATTCACCAAACATCGCTAACAGATTTGTCGTATTACGATCCTGAATATCAAGGCCTTTGGAATGCCCTCCTTCAGTATACCGAGGCACCCTGGTCCGCAGCTGTACCACAATCAGTTTCCCGTTGATCAGCCTGTCGTTCCTTGCCCCGTGAACGTCTTCCTCGAGAGCAAAACCCTCGCTAACATCCTTCTGTCCCGTCAGGACCACCTCCTCAGATGACGAGCAGCCTTGCCGCCGAAAAGCTGATGCCAGGGCGGTTAAATTCCCCTTTGTACGAATTTTGAGTACGGCGACGAGGTCGAGGTCGCCGAAAATCGTTACTTTCCGACTGCTCTAATATTTTATCTAATACGCTTTGTCATTTGAGCTGGCCGTGTTACGCTGAGAGTCAAAATAATAGATACCAACGGCCTTGTCAGCCAAGAAACGAAGAAGCCCTAAGTTCTGAGACAGATTACAAAGAAGAAAGATGGCCGGCGTATTACGGTCAGTCAAAGCTCGCAAGAGAGATCTGTTGAAAATCGATCTTGAATATTACTTGCTCGACTGACTCTTGGGGATTTTGACATAAAATCACATGAGAAGGCTTTTCGTCAGAGCTAAAAAAATGGTAACGACTCTTGACAGAATTCTTGACGAATAGGTACTAGACCGAAGTAGCTTTGAGCTCTCCTGGAAGTTCTCCACTAAATCAAGAGGAGGCAGATGGACTTGACGCCAGGGCTACAGATATCCGGTTCACAGCGGATGCATATCTGTTGACTTGTGCGCAGACGAAAAACTCCGCCGAGAGCCAATTCATTCCGCTTTGAGCTGACTCCTTTCCACCAGCGACCTGGCGTTACAACAAACACTACCAGGATTAGAGTTCAAATATTTTTATCTGAAAAAGTTTCGCCCGCATGCAGTCCTAATTTACAATAAAGCAATAAACATTATTCCTTCCGACCACCTGAAGATATCTCTGGAGAATATAAATAACGAAGTCAAGGGTTTCGGAAGAAAAGTAGACGGGAAGAAAGAAGGCACTCTTGTTACATAAGCCTTTATTGCAACAACCCAATTGGTACCAATAAGTACTTCAGATCCCTTGCGGAAGATCAGACCGACCTGCACCAAAAAATGTTGACGTCAGCTAAAGGTCGCATCAGATCGATTGATCAATACTGAGTTATCCTGGAAAATATATGCAAAAATCAAATCATGAAAGCACCACAGATATCGAAAGAACCTTGATAAACTTTCAGAATAATCGTCGACTCATTTGAAACGCATTAATCAAAAATGTCGAAAGCTTTTTTGCACTCGGAATTGCGAAGTGGATTAGGATTAAGACCGTCAGGAACTCGAGGATCACCAACCTATCTACTAGAACACGAAGTAACGATAACCGGCGGTTCGTCAGGCATCGAGATAGTCGCCAGATTCGTACACGCACTTCCGGATGCTCGTCACGGGACCGGAAGACAATTTTGGCGCGGTGGCCTCGTGGGTTTAACGCTTCGAAGATCACGTGTACTATTCAAAAGGATCGGTCAGCTTAACGGAAGATCACCAAAGTGTACCTTTCGCTTGCGAGCACTTGCGATGTAAGCTCCAAGCAAAATCATGATGAAATTTAATCCTAACTCTTTCTGCGAACTTGCTTACGGTTAACGCTATTCAATTGCCAATCATTAAATTACTTAGTATCCATCCTACTAAGTTGCCTCTTTAAAATTCTAATGATGATCTTACACTCCTCACGCATACCAAGATCATTCTTCTCTTGGTATCTTTATTATCAATTGTATCCCTTGACACTTTTTCTCGTTGCTCATCATTCGACTCCAGAGTGCCGGATGAAAGCTGTCCAGATGGATGGCGTCGAATTACTTCGTTGCTCTCGTTAAGTCAGCCCCCTTTTACATCCTATTTATAAAAGCCAGAGAGTATAGCATTGCATGAAGAATACGAAACTCTCTAATTGAAGATCTCGACTTTAATGCGTCTTCGCGCATGTACTACCCAAGTAAATGGATGCGTTAGCATCGCTCAAACGAAACGATGATCCCATAGTTTTGAAGATAGTCTAATTTTATTTTCATTTTATTTATCATTCTTTCGTCTTTTTAGTTCTCCACAGAATAGAGCTGCAATCGGTGGTAGTTCTTCACCCGTTGCTGTACCCGTTGCCCTGTCCGTATCCAACTCCAGTGTGGTACCATCATTATCCCAGATATCAGAACCCGTGAAAGATGATCCAAACACGGCACCAGGACTTCCATCACCTGCTACAATCTTGCCCGACCAACCTTGTACCGATGGAAATGTAAGTCATGGAATATTTTTTTTATTTCACTAATAATCGCTCCTGTGAACTTCAAATCGATCGAAGCATTTTATACGCCTACAGTTTTTTTTAGACAAGGTCACTGGCGATTGGTTCGATACTATAACACGCTCCTTGAAATCATTATATAATATAGATTTATTATCATAGACCTTATCGTTATCGTCTCTTTAATTTACGTCGTAGCTTCTAGTAATCGCTTAGCGAATAAAATCAATGTTTTACGAATCGATTGTTCGTGAAATAAAATTATTATTTATAATTCCTTCATACAACCCCAATCAATAGTTGCACTAAAATCGTTCATGGTTACAGGTAACTGGAACATTCTCTGAATTACCATCAGACGCAAATGCTGCTCAAACAACTGCGTGGTTACGTGCTGCTCGTTTTCACACGTTCGAATCGACGTTTTCAAGTTTCTCAGCTTCCGACATTCTTCGTTTGTCCCGCGACGACTTGATACAGATTTGCGGCGTGGCTGATGGCATTCGGCTTTTCAATGCTTTACACTCAAAGCCACCGACGCCAAAACTCACTCTGTACTTCTCGATGGAGGGTAACAGCTCTTTTTGGAGAGTCGTGTATCTGGAGACCCTAACGAGCGCTGCTCTTACTACGAAACTTTTATCTACGTTAAATTTGTCTCGCGAACATCTCTACTCAATTTTGTTAATGGGACCACAAAATATACACGTACTGGTGACGAATGAGCTAGTGGCCAATATGAAGGACGAGAGCATGTATTACGTTGAAACGATAAAAGGTAGGAAGAACAACGTAGAGATGTGACTGCATTTAATTGTTACAGTAATTCAGTACTGTCAACTGCTGTTGACAGTAACGTTCGTGTATAACACTGTATTTTTTTTACTTTTCAGATACGGCCAGTGATCGCTATAAGTTACTACTGAAGCCTTCATCACGCTGATTGACTTAACCGTCATTGGGATTAAGACAGTGTGACTATTCAATAGTGTCTCGTGTTGTGGGAATTCACGCGAGACACATAATACTCGATTCAGACAAAAATGAATAACTACTCATAATGAGAAGCAACTTAAGTTGCTATGAGAGAGTGACTTCGTGTATTTCAAATGTCATATTTTCATTTGAAATTGCAATTTCGAGTCGTCAATGCCAGAACTGCGATGAAACTATTTTTGCAAATCGTTCAAGTGTAATTGTCTAGATAAAATACGAATTGTTATCTAAGGATCCGTAACATTTTTGACGATATAAGCTATATCTATTGAATATACATATAGATAAAAAACGCATTAGCATCCCTTCGAAATATCCATCACTTGGAAATGTAACACGGGAAGGGTTTTGATTTGAACTATAAAGTGGTACCAAGAATTCGATTTAAAGATAGCTAAGTAAATTCCGTTATTCAATTATTGTATTGTTTCAATTAATTAATTTTATTCAGTGACACGCATCGCCAACTCCATTGTTTTCTTATTAGAATGGTATTTGTTGATTCTGCATCTATTCAATCTTGACTGTGGACTTTGAAGGCATATTGCTTGGCCTTAGGTATTTCGTGTCAGCAGGCGATGTTGAATTGTTATTAAGTGTACGATTTTCTTATAATGTTAAATCAGTAAATAAGATATATTATGTTAATATAGTTTATACACTTGTCAAAAACTACGTTAATCGTTACGTAACGATTTGACGACACGTAAATTCACAAGATCACAGTGCATGAATAGAATTGAATGTAGTGCTAATAGAGCTTTTCATGAAAATTTAGAAACTCCATAAATTTGAGAAGTTGATTTGATTAAGTGAGGATTAAAGAATTTGTACGTTATATTTATATGAAATTCCATAAACTTCTCGTTGCTTGTATCGCGCACTAAAATTTTCTAATAATTTCGTCGATTTATCTGCGTGATTTTGTGTTTCACGTATTTATGTTTACTGTTATTTGCTCTTGATTTTAGTTAGCGTAGCTATCCCACCGTATAATGGGTCTTATAGGCTTTGTAAATGACAGTGAATAAATGAAATGAAAAGTGAGTTAGTCAATAAGGTCGAATTAAAACTTCCTTATGACTGAAATATAATCAAACATTAGTTGTTACTTGTAACACTTCGTGCAATAAGGTCCTAAAACACGCCAAATGCTACTCCGCCAAAATTATGCACGGGCGCTGCTATTATTCTGTAATACAAATGACTCTAACTAACCTTGACTCGTTCATCAGGGAATTCTATTGGTTATACGAGATAACCAAAATTAATTTAAGGAGATAAAGAAAAATATATATATATATCCACAAGGTGCCTTACAAGTGAGCACTTCCATCAGTTTTATGTTATAGCGTATTAAAAGTAATTATATAAAACTATAAAATCAGTGTAATTTCTTTAAAGGAAACTGAAAATACAGAAATAGTCTTATCTGATGCGGTACAAACGGAGATTCTTTCAGAATATTTTTTTTTCTTGAGACAGCGTACAATATGAGACTAATAAGAAAATAATCTAAGTATTAAAGACAGATCTTTATTATATGTTGGATAACGTGTGTATCAATATGTTATGCCTTCATTAAGCAGGTTTGCTAAGAAACATGTCTATTGGATCAGAGCGATTGCACGGTCGATTCGAGACTAAGAGGATCTTATATGTTTTTGTTCTCTTGGGAACATGAAGTATTTTATGGGATCCTTGTGAAACAATCCTGGTAGTTGTTTCTTGTAAATTTGTTACATAGGTTTTAATTTTAATTAGTGTAATGTCACGATTGTACAACACGCCATGTAATCACGACTAGTTCGATTATGATTATATACACTCAAAGAAAGAGTTATATGAAGTAGACGAAAAATTATTTTTTTCTATTCTCAAGTACGTAAATCTTACTGTGCTAAGCATATGAAGACGCGCAGTGTGGTGTAATAAGCATTGTGTATTGGAAAATAATAATTCCATTTTCAATTGCAAGTGGACTAATAAAAATGTCTAACGCCATTTTGCGTATTTATCAAAATCCATTCACCCTAATCATTAAAGCCAGGATTGAAAATTTGTCTGAATGAACGAACACAGTATGCTCATAAATGGAATATATATATTCACTTCACAAAATAAGAAATCATTGTTGATTGTAAATTATTGTTCATGCATTGTGTAAAATATCTGGCTGGACAATCTTGACGTCGCATTGAAGCACGGATCGCAGATCTTTTCAAATTTCTGACAGACACTCCTTCGTTTCCCAATAATCCAAAATTGCGACATTTACGAATGCCTTTTACGTAGTTCTCACCTAAGCACTACTTCTTTTTCCTCAGTTGCTTATTTCTCTTCTTCTCTTCGCGTTTCTTCTCGCGGTCTTTCAGACTTGTGTACAACTTGAAGCCGAAAAATACTGAAATGCAATAAAAGAGGAATGTATTATTTTGGGATAGAATAAAACACTATTTTCAAATATGATATTATACAGAGGTGAACGAATCGGACGCTTAATTCATTGACTAAGGATAAAAACAATTACAGATGTTACCAAAGATAAGGAGGATCAGTAAAACAGCTACAAGAACAACATAGGATTGTGCCAGTGAGAAGATGTTGTAATAGCTGCTTTTATTGTCCACAATTTTATTTAAACTGTTCTTGAACATATGCTTGGTCTCTTTCTGGAATTTAACCTTTTCATCCTCATCCATGTCACGATATTTCTGGACCATGTCAGAGAGCTTTTTCTGAAGATCCTCTGACAATACATTATTCAACTGGAGTTTTTCCAGAATGTCATCGGCCATTTTGGAGTATGAATCTCACAAGTGAAATTTCACTTTCACTACCACAGTGTCTTACTAACTTAAAACCACCAAAATATTCAAAGGAATTTACTTTGTTCCTCCAATGGATTTCAGTAAACCATACTGGTTCGAACAAGCAAGTAAACTAATATGGAACAGAAAAAAATATCCACAAAGAACCAATGCAATGTATGATTGATTGCATAATACTGGAAACGAGTAGTATTGAAAGACTGATTACGAATGAATAAGTTCATATGATATATATAGTTGAGCCAGAATCATTCTATATGGCAAATATAATACCTCAGCGAATTGTTCATTGTGTAATAATTATACAAATTTTGCTTGCGCATCAAATTCTAACAATATTTCTTGGTAAAGGAAATGTCTTGATTGAATTTAATTAGCCAATAAGAGTATTTATCAATTATAAATGCTGAAATGCCCAATGGTATATAAATCATTACAGTGTGCACAGTGATAGCAGGTTTAGAAATTGGCTGTATTAAGGATACCTTTTAGAATAACTTCATTTTCCATATTGCTGAGTCTTGATATCATGTCAAGTGTATCAAAAAACTAGAGCAGATAATAGTTTTTGATCCCTGTTCATCTTATTAATGTCAAGAGTCTCTTGTTGTTATCAAAGATATGGATTTTGCAGCATGTTGACCCCATCATCTTTGTCAGGACTCGTGCTTTGTATAGTATAGAATAATCCTAGCTACATCCTGAAATACCTTGATTTTTTTTATGATAATATATTCTCACAAGTATTTTATATCTTTGAAATAAAATCTATAAAAGAATCTGATCTTTTAAGTGATTGATGACCAAATCAATAATGAATAATATATTAGATTATAAAAATTTGTTTTTTCTTTTTAAAGACTGGCAACTTACGCATGATACAAACCAACAGACCAACATATAATACAAATACTTATCATTTCAATGATACTGTTGTGAAAGATAAATAAAAATAATACCATTTATTTAAAGAATTATTATTTCATTTCAAATAAACTATTAAATATACGTATTATATCTAATATTTTTAATCAAGTATTTTAGGTGAAACAGATATTATTAATAATAATAGCACAAGAATAAAAATACCCTGTTAAGACCTACAATAAACTATTTATAAGATAATTACAACAAAAATATATACAAGCACACTGAAAGTAACGTGTTCTGATAAACATCAAATAAAATATCTAGGTTCATTGTTCGTTACATATCCTAAAGGGAATATCGCAACAAATAATTGTTACACTGAAAACATTTAATTGTAATACATTCTAAAGTATGTGTTAATATTACGAACCACCGTTATAAAAGTATTCAGTAAATGAAGTGTACACTGAATTAATAATTAATGTCATTCATAAGGCACCATATGTTTATGAGCATATAATGAATGTCAGAGAAAGACAACG
>JARPRG010000340.1:312390-325409 GCA_031001745.1 Hartigia nigra | reverse complement strand
CGCCTGATGCAAAATTTCTGAAATCTGCCGTAAAACACCTGAAATCGGCCGTAAAACTAGGACGGGGCCCGCACACCTCCTGCCGAAGACGTCAAACCGAGGGGGCCGACTGAGACCCCCTGCCGATGACGTCATACCTCAAGGCCAACGACGCGCGCGCACCCTCCTATCCTCTCTCGCTCTACCTATAGCTCTCTCTCACTTAGCACGGATCCGAACGTTCCTGCGCTACGGAGTGTCGGTAAATGTCGGTGCAGGAATCCTGGTCCAGAACTCTCCTTGCCTATCTACTTACGCCGTCACCCCCACCGTTACTCATGATACAGACGGCTTACAACTTGAAAAATCAGAAATGCATCGTCGTGGGGTTAAATATTCACAACGGTTATCAACCAACTTTACAAATTATTGGCTGTAAGGGGGATTCCGTCACTCTTCTACCTTTGGATTGGCGTCTACTCACCGATCGCACCGAGGAACTCCTGGCACACTTTACAAACTCTACTACTACTGTTACAAAAAATAATAATGAGTGACCTAGAGTTTCCCTACCAATTTGCAATATGATATTGTGCGAGTTATACGGTGATCGCGCGATCAAAATAAAATCGGGGAGAGACACTATTACTTTTAAAAGACAATGCTTCGAAAAACTTGTAAAACTTTACCCGTGTATATGTTCCGCTTTAACACTCGCTGATGGTCATTATAATAACACTATGCGTACTGGCAATAGTTTCCTCAACAAGATTACATCGGCTTTTGAATGCGGCAAAATTTCAAATATCACACCTAGTGAAATAGCTGATCTTCTTCATCCATGTTGCGGATTCGATCACCTCTCTATAGAATTAACAGTACTAGCGATACAGGAGTTAGTAAATACTGCACTCGCTCGCATGCATTGCAGTTTCACTTGGTCCTACTGCACGTCTTAAATTGAAATATACGTATATACAAAAAAAACATGTATTAGAAACGAATAAAAATACCTGTTATAACATACATTTTTTACTTTATTCCATTATCTTACAACGCCTAGTTCTAAGTATTTAATACCCCAATCTTCAAAAGATCCTGTTTCAGTAAATATTTTTATACCGAATAAGCAGTGCAAATCAAAGGCATCTTATGCTTTCACACATACTTCGGTTGCACAAAAAAAAAATTTCGTCTCGAAACTTTTCAGACCTGCAACTAGCCCTCGAAACGTCGTGAACGTCTCCATAATTTTCACATCTGGTAAAACATAATGGTTTCATATTGCGATATGCCACCCGTCGCAAAAAGTCTTTGAGATTTTTTTTGGGTCTTCAAAATTTGGAACGAAAAATTGTCGCCTAAAACTTTTGGACCTAATCTTGCCTCCGTCTACTCAGGCTATATTCCCCATCGTCCACAAAAAATTTCAACCAAAAACCTTTACACCTCTCTTCGAAATTAGAAACGAAAAATTTTCGCCTTCAAACCTCTGGGACTAAACCTCCACCCCTATTTAGACCACGCCCCCAAGTCTCTCCATAACGGAACTATTACTACTTACGATATTATCATCGTTGGGATTTGCAAAAGCGCAGCGTGCGGTAATAAGTTCGTTGGGAGAGCGACGAAAAATCTTAATGAACGCGGTGGATTAATAAGGGACGTTGAAACGCGTGACACGCGACAGGAAGAACACGAGGAGATAAAACGCCCATTCAATGGCAAGTGAAGGAAAGACGCGGAAAAGGATTAATGGCTCAAGGATGCTCTCAATGGAAAAAACGCAAAGCGCGAGAATATATGCAGATGGGAGATTTGGTACCACCCTTTTTACCTTCCGATGACGTGCTTAGACAGGCTAAAAAAGAAGGAGTAGATCGTGAACTCGCTGTCCGGCGAACCGACGCTCGCGATTTAATTAGAACGTTCGAGGAATTGGCAGGTACTGTTGAATATGTTGGCCTTATCCAAGGAATAGGTTCATTACCTTTTGGGGTATTTTACGGAACTCCAGGTCAACTGCATATTCATAATGAATATTGCCGAATATTTAAAGGAGAGACTATTATTATCCTTGATGCAACGGAAAGTCTCGTTTCAAAATTGATTCGGCCTAACAATCGAAAAACTGGACACATTTTTTTATATTCAGTTGTCATCAATTTTTTGAAAAAAACGACTCTACCAGTCTACCAAATGCTGTCGGAAAAACATGACACGGAGTTTATACAATATTAGCTACAGCAATGGATTCGTAGTGGAGCATGCAAACCCAGAGAGGCTGTTTGCGATTATTCAAGAGCGCTGATTTCGGCCATATGCATGACAATGAACAACATCGCGTTAAAATCATACATAAACGAGTGCTTCGCAGCAGTTCAAGGTCTTCGTCATCATCAACATCAGTGAAAGAAAAGAATCATTGACAACGTTCATCCGCATAGATGTGGTTCATTTAATACATATGGTTTGCCGGTGGAAGAGCTTAAAACTCGTCAGGCAGAGTGCAATTAAAGATTTTTATGTTCGGTGTGTTGCACTGAGGATCGACTATCAAACGTTTCCTGATTTCAGTGAAATGTTTTTGCTCACTTGTGGCGTTGGAGTGCAGGAATACGAAGATACGGTTATCGGATTCCTGGGATCAGGAACAACGGAAGACGCAAGAAAAAAGTTAGAAGGTTATATATCTACACGAAGCGTTAATGTCCAATTCCAGGAACAAAAAATCGACATCGCTCAACATCCATCAACCGACGCACAAGATAGTTCAAGCACGGGCAGCAGTAGACCCATTGAGCAATGGGTGCAACATCAGGTGACTTTGGCAAAAGAGATAACGCATACCGATGTCAAGCTGAATCCGTTTTATCTTCCGGATTTTCTTGAACAATTATCGAAACTGGCGACGGAATTTCCTCTGTGGATCTTCGTAACGCTTCCTTACGTGGCACCACATGCAACGTCAAGTTACGTAGGGAATTATTTTAACGATTTAACCTTTTAGGTACGGCTGAATTTTGCGTGTGGCTATTTCCCTGGCCGGCAGAGTCTGACCGGAACGATGTATAAACGATACAATACTGCAAAGTGTGACGGGCAATGATGTTCTGTGCACGAGTACATTCAAATGAGGTATTTGATGATTAAATTATTATTTTTTTTTAAATATATTACACATAGTTTAACTTTAACAATTCACTTTAATAATTAATAATATAATTGAGTATGATATATTTTGATACATGGTACAACGCATAAACCTACGTCACAATTTTCACATTCATAATGAGATCTTCACCTTGTATCGTTTTTCGAACACACTATACAATTTCGTAACGCTTTCTTAGAATTTTTAGATTTGAAGTATGATGGAAAATGTTTTTCGCTCAGTCTAAACAGTTGGTCAACGGTATATTTACTGCACCTAACGGTATAGTTCATATCCCCGTATTTTCTTGAAATTTCTTTGAGCAATGTCAGGTGAAACGCTCGCATTGTTACGTTTTTTTTTTTTTTTTGAAACCTATATAGACGATACGCATTCCATATTGCCACGTCAAGTAGATGGAAACAAAATTTCTTATACCATTTTATACTTCGCCAGATTGACTGTACCCTCGATATAACTTTGTCCCTATTGTCGACTGCACCCATAAGAGCAGTATAATCAACAATATAGGATGGCTTTTGTATAACTTCTCTGGTCCGATAGTTTATTTTTTTGGTGTTTATGAAATCCGCGGAATGGCAAGTTGTTAACATATATACTTCCCGTTTGCCTTGCCACTTGAGAGCGAGCATGTTGGACGATGAGCAAAAGCATATTTCGCCATTTTCAAGTTTTTCGTTTATGACAGGCATTTCTTTCCTTCGCGGTCTTACGGTGCCACAGGCGTTAGTTTTATTTTTATACACATAACTGAATAAAGTCGGGCTGGTATACCAATTGTCAACGAACAATGTATGCCCCTTTCCTAAATAGGATTTCAATAATGCGACTGCAACTTCAGCTGATTTCCTTAAATATTTGTGATTTAGTTTTGTTATCTCAGAATCGATGCCGGCATATACAATAAAATTTAAAGCAAAATCCGTTTTACAGTCACACAATACAAAAGTCTTGATGCCAAATCTATTCCGTTTAGAGGGAATA
Organism: Hartigia nigra; assembly: GCA_031001745.1. Taxonomy (NCBI): domain Eukaryota; kingdom Metazoa; phylum Arthropoda; class Insecta; order Hymenoptera; family Cephidae; genus Hartigia; species Hartigia nigra. The sequence goes on along the minus strand of JARPRG010000340.1, from coordinate 321,271 downwards.
TATTGTCTAAATGACAACCGTCCCTTATATAACAGTAAACTCTCGTCACACATAAATTACAGAACGGAGTAAAACAATTTTGAAAGGAACTACAAAGTTTATCAGACAGTTCCTTAATTTTTGTCAGTCGGTTGGATCTTTCTAATTGAACTGTACGAAAATAAAGATTACGTAACAGAAACGCGTATCTATCCCGGCTCATAATTTTCCCGAAAACATCGGTTCGCAGAAACTGATCTTTCGTCCAATACTCTGTGTAATGTATTTTTTTTACTCTTGCCATTAGTAAACGAATAACAAAGAAATTGTATATTTCGTTCAATGATGTTTCCCCTTCATGAGCTTTTGTGAACGAGCGCTTGGTAGTGTTCATCTTGAATTTACGATACTCATTTGGTTTTTGAACAATAAATGAAACCAAATCTTCCGAGAAAAATATTTGGAAATAGTCGATCGGAATTGCAGATCGATTCAGCTGAATTGCCATCCCAGAATTTCGCGAAACAAAATTTATGCACCTGCTGCTCCAAATTTGCAGGTGACCAGATTATTCTTTCAGAGCTTTCCTCTTCGCGCACATCCTTCCTTCCTTTCCTCGTGGCTGCCTCCTCCAATGAGGAGATGTGCCAGTAACTGGTCCGTGAGAGTCAGGTAGGAGACGATGAGTTAGTCCAAAAACATCTGTTTTATTGGATACTGTGTTGTGTAAGTAATCCAACGAACGGCCGGAACACAGTTGGATATACAAAACTTGTGATGTGAGTAGAGCATAAAGTGGAGTTCATTCGCCGAGTGTGCGTCGGTGTTTAAACAAACGGCAGAGATGAGAGTTAAAGGTTTCAAGAAGTTAAAAGTCGCAAAGAGTGACAAGTCGTGTGTCAAGCGGGTGTAAACAGGTAAACCGAGTTAGGGGAGCAGTACGGATGAGACAGAGGATGGAGAATTATATGGCTTAGACAAAATGGATAGGATCGACTGTTCTGCCCTGAACAGCCCTGACAAAGTTGACTATGGCTCTCAGGATTCTAGGGTCCCCCGAAAAAGCCAGGTTCACAATGTGGAAAGGACCCTGCATCCCTAGGAGAGACAGAGTGGATTCGAGTTTAGTGGTAGCGGCTCGATTTAAAGGGCACGCCCAGAATACGTGATTCAAATCCTGGACTGGAGAATTGCATTGACAAGCCTCCGAAGTAGATGCACCGATTCTAAAAAGGTGAGCTTTTGTTGCAGTGTGATTAGTACGCAATCTCTTAATAATTACAATGTCCTCTCTTTCCCAAGCAATCTTTAAAAACCAAGGTGGGAGTAGGCCAGAGGGAGACCATTTGAAAAAGTTAATCCCCTTGAATTTTGCTTGTTCGAAGAGGAAATTAAATGCCTTGGATTTGAGGCTACTTTTGCAGTGTACTGCCAGGTCCGACCATACTATTTTAGTATTGACAGAGGAGATGTTAAGGGCCTCTTTGGCCTTTGTGTCTGCCATCTCGTTACCATATATCCCTCGGTGAGAGTGGATCCATATAAACTGAATATTGAAGTTAAGGTTTGATAGTTTTGAGTACAAAAGTTTACACTGAGCTATGATGGGGTGAATTTTGGGATTGAAAGCTCTGTTGGCAAGGCAATGTAAAGTGCTGCGTGAATCCGTTGAGATTATGGCTTTTTTAATGTTTTTATTCTTAATTAATTGTAGGGCTCCGAGGATAGCGGATGTTTCAGCAAAAAATATCGAAGCTTTATTGCTGTATCTGAATTTCCTGGTATAGCCTTGGTTTATGTCGAATATCGTCGCTCCACATCTTTCAGGAGAAGAGGATCGAGACTCATCTGTATAGATAAATTCCCAATTTCTAATCTCATTATGTAAGTAAACGGATAGTCTGTCATTCGGGTTCTTGACCTCACTCAGTGTCAAACCGAGTTCGAGATCTGAATTTATTTGCAGGAAGTGAGCAGCTGGAGGGATGGAGAAGCATATAGGAAGAGGGTGTTTGATGACCCTAACTTGGTATCTCTTAGAAGATAACCAGCTCGAAAAGAAGAAGGGGGAGTATTTCCCACAACAGGATCGACTTAACAGTACCTCCATCAACTTCAATTTCCCATGAATGGGGTGGCCCCTAATGGAGAAGGTTCTTAAAATGTATCTATCAGATAGAAAGTGTCTTCTCAGACTAAGAGAAGGTTCTCCTGCCATCGCCAGGATAGCGTTGGTGGGGGTGGATATCCTATGCCCCAAATCAGAACGCAGTGCCGCGTACTGGATGCGGTCTAGGCCTATGAGAGATCTTGAGCTGCCATTCCCATAACATATTGCACCCCAATCTAGTATGGATCTGGTTAAGGCCTTGTATACTGATAAGAGGATGTTAGGATGAGCTCCCCAGTTAATCTGTGAGATTGACTTAATAACCCTCAGGGAGGCTCGCGCTTTTTCAGTGGTTTTCCTAATGTTTTGGTTCCAGTTAAAGTTTGTGGTCAAACCAGACTCCAAGGAATTTGGCTGTCGGGGACCATTGGATCGGATGGTTATCTAAGAGGACAGAATAATTATGCTAGTCGTCCCTTTTTCGTGAGAAAATGGTGAATTGTGACTTCCTGGCAGAGATGGAGAGCCCAATGTTTCTGAGCCATGACGACAAAGATTCCAAAGCCGAGTTGAGAACCGAAGAGATGAATGCCGGATCCTTATGTGAGAAGTATAAAACTATGTCGTCTGCATATAGCAGAACGCGACATTGAGGACCAACATGCAACAAAATATTTCTCAAATAAATGTTAAATAACAAAGGACTAAGGACAGTACTTTGGGGAAAGCCTATCTCCATTCTTCTAGAGCCTATGAGGGATGGTCCATGAAAGAAGTCTGCTGTCCGCGTGGTGAGGATTGAGGCAATGCAAGACACTATATTGGATGAGAGACCGATGTTAATTAGATCTTGAGTAAGTATGTAAGGGAGAACATTCTCGTAGGCTCCAGCTAGGTCTAAAAAAGCCGCTCCAAGTGATTCTGCTCTAGCAAAGGAGAGGTTAATGTCTGAACAGAGGATGGGTATATTATCTGAGCACGATCTGTTCTTTCTGAAGCCAAATTGGAAGTTGGGGATGCTTCGATTATTTTCTATTCACCATTCAATCTTAGTTAAGATAATTCTCTCGAATATCTTCAGAATGCAAGAAGTGAGAGCAATCGGCCTGAATCCATCGCCATTAGGTTTGGGCAATAGCATAATGTTAAACTTCTTCCAGTCGTCTGGTACAGTGCCTGCCATGAAGAATTTCCCGAAGAGTTCCCGGAGAATTCCAAGAGATTCTATAGGTAAATGTTTTATCATGTTATTATTAATGAGATCCGGACCAGCAGCAGATTTAATCTTAATGTTGTTTACAGCCGAGACCACTTCCTTGAGACTGATATCCGAGAATAGTTCTATTGGAGGACCAAAAAAAGAGCTAAGAGGAGGAGGAATGTGAATCATCGGAGGGGCATCTTTGTCTATGAAATCGAGAGCCGAGGGATTGTGGGCACCTTGATCCGCAGACATGCTTATTAAAGATCTGGATTTGAAGGCTTTGATTATGTTCCACATTTTGGAGGGATCCATTTGATTGTTAATGGCGGAACAAAAATTCTTAAAGCTCGATCGCTTCATTCTAGAAAAGACCTTCCTGGAATTCCTTAATTTACTTTTGTATGCTTCCAGGTTATCAGGCGAAGGGTTGAACTTTATTTCTGCAAAGGCAGCCTTCCTTTCAGCTAGAGCTCTCCGACATTCAGTGTTCCACGACGGAGCTGGAGGGGCAGTAAGATTCTTCATCTTTCCGCATGCCCGACGTGCCCCGGATTTTTCAGCGGAGTCCAGGAGGTGTTCTGAAAATCGCCTATAGCTCTCCTCGAGGTTGTCATTCGGTAGGCAATTAATAGATGTAAAGAGCTTAGTCCATTGACCGTACTTATTCCAGTCAACGTCGTCCATGTTCAACCTAGGCCGGCCCGGAGAGGAACCAACATGAAATGAGTTCACCGAAATTAAGATAGGGAGATGATCACTGCCGGCTGGATCGTCCATAGTTTTCCATAACACAGAAAGACTGATGTCCGAGGAAGCCAGGGAGATATCTGGCACACTGGAGTTCAGCATTGGGTAGGTAATTCTAGTGGCACAACCATTATTTAAGACCAAAAAGTCAGAGTTATCGACAGGATTTGATAGGTTAATACCCGCCTGGTTAGAACCGGAACTGCCCCATGCCGGGTTCTGAGCGTGAAAGTCACCACAGATTAGGGTGTTTGCCTGCCATAACTGGTCCAGAAAGGTTAGCCAACCTGATGCAGATACAGCACAATTAGGGGGTCTATATAACGAGAAAATTCTGAGAGGGGTAGAGATAGGACCATATAGTAGCTCGATGCCAATTACTTCTATTCCTCCAGGAAAGACATCAGGTAAGTTAATTAGTCTGTAAGGCATAGATTCCCTTAAGAGTATCGCCACACCTCCATGGTTTCCACCTACAGTTCTATCTTTCCTAACGATTTAAAAAATTTTGACTTTGAATTGTTGAGCAGGGCTCCACCAGGTCTCCGAAATGCAGAGGACATTCGCCTCCTTAGCTAGAATTAGGAGTTCTGACACCGATGACCTCAGACTGCGAGCATTCCATTGAATAATCTTAAGATTATTTATAGGGGACATTCCTGTACGTCTCTGAGTAAGTACGGGTAAATCACAAAATAGATAAAATTAAATAATTAATATATAATAACGATTTAGCTGAACAACTAAATATAAATAGAAACTATAAATAGGAACAGTGCGATGTAGGCAATACCAATTAAAGTGAGTTATAACACCGAACTCGATACATGAAGGCTTACAAAAACAGTAAAAACTAATTTAAACAAATTACTGAAAAGATTTGGAACTTTATAATTGAAAGGCTTCTGAACAAACCTCTCGAATAGAGTTTTCAGAAAGTGAGCGCTCATTCAGATGGTTAATCAGGCTTCGATGTAGATTATTATGGAACCAATCTTTTATTTACCTCTATATTAATAAATTCCTTAAGATTAAGAATTTGAATTTTCGAAATAGTGACACTAACGGAGAGATTCTGGGTTCTGACAGCGTTTAAATTTGGCTCTATAGGCTGAGGATCGCGATGATCTTCAGACTGACTAGAGGAGGAGTGTCCCTGACCCTCAACAACTTCATTAGGATCGTGGCTCTGAACCGGATTTGGATCACTAGTCTTGGAAGGATAAGCACCACCTTTTATACATGCATCCTTATAGGAGATTCCTTCATTGGCCATCATCCGTCTTATTTTTTTTTGTAGGATAAAACCCGGGCATCTAATTGAGTCTGCCCTATGACCCGGATTGGAACAATTAACGCAGTATTGCGTGGCTGATTCGCATGCACTATAGTCGTGCTCACCCCCACAACTAACGCTCCTCAGAGGACTCCTACAGTTGGAAGTTACATGGCCAAAACGTTGGCATGAGAAACATCTGATTACAGGTGGATTGTATGGCTCTATAGGGCAATCAACTAACCAAATATTAATGTTTTTAGGGAGAATGTAACCCGCAAACACCACCTTGATCGCAGATGAAGGGACTCTTGTTTTAGAGCCGGTAGGATCAACGACGGTGCGGAGGATCCTTTCAATCCTAATAACCTCTGGAGTATCAGAGTCTTGTACTGTGGAGGAGATGCCTTCGAGTATGCAGTCTGTGGAGAGCTCAGTATCAACGTTCCTGATTACCCCAACTTTTGTGGATTTGAAATCCGGTATATAGGCCCACCAATCGTTAGTAGAAGACTGGATAGAGGTAACAAAGTCGTTAGCGCTAGAATAAGAATCGAATGAGACTATCAACTTGTCTCTGCCGTTTCTGGAGAGAGATAGTATGCCCTGAAAGTTCACTAGTTTCTTCACGATTGAAAAAGGATGATATCTAGCAATATTTTTTGAGATATCCCTATTACAGATATAAACTATGAACGGCGCCTTTGAATCCTCTAAATAACGATTGGAAAACTGGGATCTAATGTTTTCTTGGAGATTGGATGGTGGAGTAGGTGAAATTTTATTGGGAGGAGAAAGGATCAAAGCGTTAGAGGTAGCGGGAGACGAATCTCTAGATCTTTTTTTATTTATGAGGATTTCCTCCTCTGCCATCTCAAAAAAAAAAGCTAATGTCGGCAAGAGGGATAATTAAAAATAATATTGCTCCCCAAACTCCGCTCAAAGAGACAGAACCTCAAAGAGAGGACAGTGGAATAATAGCAGTTGCTGGGATATTCCCTACTGACTCTGTATAGAAAGAGTATTATTGAGGCATCTATTGTACATTCATCCAAAAAAAACCTCAGGGTCGAACAGGACAGCACGAGACCGAGGACGAAGACAAAATACTGGAGACGACACGACTTATCTGCATTAGAAACCCGATGAATTCTTAAACAGCGTGAGATAACTCAAGAGTCCTCGGGGAGACATTCCAGGCCAGGTAAGTCATCTGCCAAGCACCACTTCCGCGATGAACAGGGGCTCCACTCCAAACCAATGGTCTCAGGCCACACGAAATCGGATAATAGAAATAAGTTGTACAAGACTTTATATTAATTTTACAAATAATTAAAGATTTAGCAAAGAATACGATAATCGAATAATGAAGCCCCGACAAGATTATGGCAAACTGGTGTATAAAGCTAATAAAGTTTAATAAATCGTAAAGAACACGTTTACTGTAGAGGAAACTATTATAACCAACTAACGATGTACCTCGCGCCACAGTCCGAACCCATCTCTCTTCGCGCAAATCAGAATCTTCTGACTCGGATGAACTGAGTATTCTCGATTTTTTTATTTTCTTCCTACCCTGCATGTTTCTATTGATTTCATTTTCGATTTCCAAGTCGGATCCTGAATTGTCAGAAATTGTCCTTCGTTTTCTATTTTCTTGTGGCATTCTGGGGTTAGAGACTCTAACAATGTATAACGACATGTTAGAAAAAGCAAATGGTATATTTATTTAAGGTACAAGCAACAATTTATACCTGACACTGCCGTATTAAAAACAAAGACTGTATATTTTGTCTGTCTATTGTTAATACTGTTGTAAATCGATGTAAACACAAAAGAAGTGTGAAACAATGCATATGAAGACAATTATTCAAATCAAATGGTGAGCGAGTGAGCCACTAGAGTGGTGTGGACACACAACGACGCCGTTGAAAATGCGGCCTAAAACATCGGCATCGTGTAAACGCGCCTTGAACGACGCCATTGCCGACTCTACGCCCCGCGTAGGGAAGAGTACAAAGCCGACGCTAGTCTTGATCACATGTATCAGCAATAAATCCAGTTTCATCCTTTATTAGACTTTTTCCTGTGTAATTATTATACGCTTAGCTCGACAGCTACAACAATTTCTCGCGATCCCCACAGTGGGCCACTAGAGTGAGCCACTATAGTGGCACGTCGTTCAGAAAGATGACATGCACGAAAGCCACTATAGTGGCGCGTCGTCCTGAAAGATAATATCCACAAAAGCCACTATAGTGGCGCATCGTTCGTAAAAGGTTAAAAACGCGAGTGTTAAAACACAATAGCAAGCCGATGCGAGTTGATAAATTTCTTAAAAAACGTGCCATGGACATTAAAGGGGGAACGCTGCTATTTTCATTCAAACTGATCAGTTTTGAAAAGAGAGGTGTTAAAGTACCGGTTTTACAATCGAAAGATATCATAGAGATGAACGATACCTTCCTTATCGAACCAAGCCCAATTAAAGTGCGTCGCTAAGGCAAATGAGTAAGATTTGCTGTCACAAGAAAATTGGCGAGCGAAAGGTACGATACACAATATGATGGATAATGAGTCAATTGAGGATAACGTACCAGCTTTTGCGAGACTTCAAATACTCGACACGATCAAACTTGAAGATTCCGCAAGTTGCAGACGATCCTTCGGAGAACATCGCAGAGAATGAATTGAATTGGTCGCAAAGCCAGATCGAAAGGGTACTTGGCCCGATTTCAACAGTTGATGAAGTAGAAATTGATAAGATCTTGTTCGATCATTCATACAGCATGACGAGTAAAATAATCACAAGTGAAAGCATAATAGTCAAGAACTGTCACTTAGAACCTCAGTCGAATGTTGATAACGTGAATAAAATCCACCTAAAAGAAGAAACTTCCGAAGCCTCAAAAGCGAGGGACATAAACAGAAGTACTTTAAAGAATTTCCGGAAATTCGTCAAATTAATCTTCATACTAGGAAGTCTAAGAAGCCTTCACTTCTTTTAAATGGAAGTTTGTGTGGGCACCCTGCAAAGATTGACGGTAAAACGTTCTACGTCGAATCTACTTGTGCATTCGATTCATTCATCAGCATTTTAATGACGAGTTCCATAGATGATATCCATTACGCTTCCTATTTGTAACAATCGGAAAATGTAACACTGCACTTCGTCTCATCGTTGATGAATAACGGTGTTATCAGAGCAATACTACACGATAGAACAAACATCTTGAGGGATTCTTGTCCCCAAATACCTACTACGGTGACTAATGATCGTGTTGTGTCATACACAATCAATGCATGGACAAGCATCGCAAACGTCGTTGAATACACGATGAAATCGGCACCCAGTGTTTTGGAGACTCACACGTGTTTGCTCTGCCCCCGTCGCCAGATATCAAGAGACTCGGTCGAGTCTCGCGCCAAGTACGGGCAACCGGCTGGACAGGGCACGGCCCGCCGAGTCTCTTTACCCGAGCCAACTATTGTACCTGTGTTTGGAACTAAATATCTTATGAACTGCTATATATGAGAAAAAGTTATTGATACATTCATTAGAGGA
>JARPRG010000340.1:246682-289488 GCA_031001745.1 Hartigia nigra | reverse complement strand
GGTAACGGAAAGGTTAAAAGAAGTTAACTATTTTCGACCCTCTGCCATCAGTCACATCTATCATCCACCTTGTCAGCATTCTAGGCCACATTATTGCGTTTTGTCATCCAGTCCATGTCATACGATGTGTGACGTATAATATACTTGTATTGCAAACCCGGGTAAAAGTATAAATAGGGCGCAACATAGGACCTGATAAAAATGTCCGATCGGGAAGCAGCCTTGTAACGCACTTCACGTGAGCACCAAATAGGCTTAACTTGATGAGCACCGGATCAGTAAACATTGCTGCAACCTTAATAAAACAATTCTTATTTTTCCGTTATAATTTTTTCTATTTCTATTTTGAATTATATTTTTGTATTGCATATACTAAATTCAATAATAAATAACCAAATTTCATGTATTACATATATTTTTATTTAAGCTGAATTAAGTATACATTAATTATTTTAAGTATTTGCTTCGCTTCATTTGTGAAGAGCACTTTTCTGCCAATTTGTCCCAATCTTTATTGTTATTTAGCACAATGCCTAGAGCTATTAAGATTTAATTTTGTGCTAATGCGTTTTTTTTTACTTCCGCGTTAACTTATATCAGAGAATATCAAGCAGCACTCTGTTTTACAAAATATATGGAAACTCGGCCAAGTGTGCGTAAGGAATATTGCATGTCAGTGCTCATTGCTCAACTCATTTTGCACATTACTTTTATTAAATTCTATGTTAGTATTCGCACTATTAATTTCTCTTAAATGTTCGCCGTTAATTGAAACTTTACTATCACTTGATACTTCTTCCCATGCTGATAAATAATTTACTTCAGTACTGGCTTTAGAAAGGTCAAAAGTAAAATTATTGACGGAAGAAGCATTGCCCAAAGCCGCAGATGTACTGGAACCCTCAATTTGTAAACCAGTATTACGCGCGTTCACCTCCCGATAAGTGTCATAGGTAATATCGTACAATATATCTGCTTCTCGTAGTGCATTTTTAGTTTGCGATGTTTTCGCACTCGAGGTCGTGTTTTCTGATTTCAAGATTGCACAGCAATAACATCGCTGCTAATGGTCGTCATATAGAAAAACCACAGTTGACTATATAATGTCATCTGACTGTAAAAGTAGGAACATCCGACCATTAGTACGCCCTCTATACAAATATGGTTATCTTATTAAAACCCGACCAGAGCCGTAATAAATAACCTTATCCTCGCCCGTATAAGGAAATATGGCTTCTTGAAAATGGTTTCCCGATTAGGCTATGCTATGATAGGGTACATTTAAAGCGTAACTATAATATCGCGAATAGCATCCGATCAATGCCATACTAAAAAATAATCGTAATAGCGCAGTTCTGGAAGTCCTCTTCCGCTCTCATCTGAACTCGACCACACATGAGGAATGTCCTATTATTTTTTTTACCAGGGTAATCATCAGAAAATAGAAGTGGGACTGGTGTCACAAACTGCTCAGGGTTGTAATCAGTTACGGATCTGTAGGAATCAAGTAAATGATGTAAAAATCGATTCATTTTTCCATGAAAAAAATTAGACTCGGTTTAGCGGACCGATTCTAATATGTATATAGGTGGTTTCACCCCCTGGGTCGTTTCTTGCGAGATTAATGAAACACGAAGAGTGTAACGTTGATTCCGCGGTGGCGGAGCTCTCCAACAAACAGCTGAGGATTGGAAGATTGAACGAATAGAGGATTCGCCTGCTAGCTCCTGAGGCGAGACTCTATCCTTACGATTCACTCGAATATTAATGGTTTTATAAATTAGTTTGGTCGGTCCGCGGTCGGCACCCGAGGGCAACAATCCGCGCCTCCCATCGCTCACCTCGAAGAGCTGCCGGCCAATTTTCCTCGAGGCTCTTCTGCCACGCTGCCAGGCTGCTAGTTCTGCTAATCCTGCCACCACTGCCACTACCCACAGTTAAATATGGATGAAAGACGAAGCACTTGGAGAAAAAAACAATAGGCAGCAATAAGTATAAAGGCAAGGGAGGTCAAGAGAAGGGTTGTCCAAGAAGAGAGCGCGAGTCTATATATTCGACAGAATTCGGTTCCTTTCGGTTTGATTCGACTCGACTCTAGCAGTAAAGGAGACGGCTTTGTTCTACCACTTTCTCGACACAAAAGCCGCTAGTAATTAAAACTGACTCCTCCGGGGAATCTATGAGGTCTAATTAATAACGGCACAGGCCCTCGTCTCATTCTCGATCTCGCCTTCTCGAGCCGCCACGCCATTCTTTCCAGCAGATTTATGATATCGAAGTTAGCCACGGCACTTACCGAGAGTTTTAGGCTAGGATAATAAAAGTGGCCGGGGGAGAGGACGTGAAGAGGACGGAGGTGGAATGATGGACGGTGGCCGATCAGCGCCGTCAAAATAATGATCAGCGTAAATAATGAGCCCTGTTATACGGGCTTTTGCTCGTAGTACATTGAGGCTACGTCTACGTATCCACTCATAATATGAGGTAACAACGTAACAACGTTCATTGGAGAAACAATCGTCTCTAGTCATTATAGGCGATAAGCACTCGCGTATCATGATCAGTGCCCGCGCATGCGGCATATTCAAGTCCAATGTCGTCGCAGCTAAATCAGTTATTATACCTCGAAATGACGTGTACACTGAGTGTCTAAGTACGTTTGTGAACAGTATATAGTACCAATTATGAATTGGTACCAATTGGCACTAATGAAGAAATGATGGACACTACCATGTGCTGAAAGGATTTTGTTCTTTATTATTTTTTTTATTGATGCTCACAGTGATTATTGCTTAATTGGACGTAATACAAGTGCTTGAACGATGATAGTATGAAAAATGAATTCTCGATTGCACAGTTTCTCTTATTGTGTATGCAAGATAATTAGTTCGGGATGATAACATGCTTGAGTTTAATAGATTGACCTTATTAGAAAAACTCCCGTATTTACGATCGTCCTCGTTCCGTTTACGTTATTAACGCCAATCATATGCTTCTATCTCTTTATTCTTTACAAATGTAAGTCTTTGCTATTATGTGCGCTTTATTTTTGCTGGTCAGTATGCAAGTTGAGAAATTGCACCTACGATTGTGACCTCACTCAGAGAAATTTCTAATTATCGTAACTATAACGACAACTAATCACAAATCGTTAGCCGTTTTAAATGCACGTATAACCCATGTAGTAGCTACAACTACAGAAATTTCTCTGACTGCAGAATATAGTCATACCCCTCGCCCCAGGGAAAGTCGACATATCATTTAATCTTTTTGAAAACAATCGTAAAGAGATTTTATTGAGTTCTTTTTCATTTTATTACTTAAAAATTAAATAATTCATCAGATTGTTGTTTAAGATAGTTATCGTGCAAAATCATTTATCGATAGAATTTTAAATAATTTGTATTGAATAAAAAGAACCGCGATATCTAACCACTTTAAAGACTAAACGCTTCGACAAATTTTGATAAAGAAACTATCAACAGTAGAGGGTTATTATACGAATATGTTCAATAAAATGACAATGGTTGACTGTTTTGTTTTTGAAATACAACCACGGGAAGTATTAAATTGGAGCAAAGATATGCACGGAAGATATGCAGCTAGCAATGAATGCGGAACAATGCACGGTCGTCACTTATTACAATATTTCACAGTATAGGTCTATCCGCATAGATGGCTCTTCTGTGTATGACAGCGTCCTGAGTACAAACTCAGTGAGAAGTACTCTGCATGTAACCCAAATTTTTGAAATATTTTACCGTGTATTGAACACGTAACTTTTTGATAATACTGTACCACGACAACTACCCTAAATGATTGTACTCCTAGTTATCTTCATTTTTGAGAATTTCTCTTAGAACAATACGTTTTAACTTCCCAGTAGGCGTTAGTGGAAATTCGTCAACGAATCGCACACCGCCTCTCAGCTGTTTTCTTTCAATGACCTCAGCGGCGACCAAATCGACAATTTCCTTCTCCGTTACCTGAGCACCTTCTCTTCGCAAGATAAAGGCAACAGGATGTTCCACATCAACCTTGTGAGGTTTCCCGAGCACTGCACAGTCTTTGACACCTGGATGTCTACGGATGATATTTTCAATCTCTGCTGGTGCAATTTGATTTCCTCGATACTTGATCATCTCACGCAACCTATCGACGATAAAAATATCACCGTCGCTATCATAATAACCGATATCTCCAGAATGTAACCAGTTCTCAGAATCAATGGCATTTGTAGTCTCTTCGGGATTATTGCGATATCCTTTCATAACGCAAGGACTCTGCCAACACAGCTCTCCAATTTCGCCTGGACCGAGGATATTCTTGCTTTCCAGGTCAATCACTTTAAGGGCTATTCCTATAACGACTTTACCGCAAGAACCGGGCTTTGAGGTCTGATCTTGCATCGTCGCTGCCCCGCATAATTCTGTCATACCATAGCCGAGAATGATTTGAACATGAGGCATTGCTTTCCTCAGGAGCCCGAATGCTTCTGCGGAAATGACACCGCCACCCGCAGAGATTTTCTCTACGCTAGTCAAGGTATATTTCTCAAGATAGCCTGAGTAAATAAGCCGAAGTAAGACGCTTGTGCCCATAAGAATCCAATTGACGTTGTATTTTTCAATGAGTTTGCAAGCACTCTGTTCCTCGAAAGCTGGTGCAATTATGGACTTCATGTTGCACGCAAGACTAACGAACGTTCCGACTGTCCCGGAGATCCAGTAAAGGGAAGAGAATATCGTACAGGTCTTTCCATCGAGATTTAAATAGGACACGACACTGAGTTGCACTAAGAGATTTCTGTGAGTATGCTCGACAGCCTTTGGCAGACCTAAACTTCCACTGCTGCAAACGATCACGGCCACTTGTCCGGCATCGTCGAACTGTGTACATTTAAAGTCCTTTATGGGCTCCGTCTTGAGTACCTCTTCTTCATAAGAAGTACAATCCTGGTGTTCACCAAAGACTATGACCTTTGCATTACATTTGGACTCACGCAATGCAACTTGAACGGTGCAGACCGATTGCATGTTGCAGAAAACAAATTTTGGCGGGGCCAACGATATCAAGTGCTTCAAGTCCTCTGTAAATGAAGAAATTTATATTAATTCTGAGGCATTATTATATATTTGCAAATAAGAATGATTCACTTGTATTCAATATTGGATCCCAAGGCATCATCGTCGCTGCGCAGTACAAGGCAGCGTAGACCGGGATAACGGAGTCGCAGTGATTGTGCGAGCAGATGACCACGACGTCGCCTGAACTGATGCCATTTTTTCTAAGCCATAGAGCTGCTCGGATACTGCGATCCTTCATTTGGCCATAGGTATCTTCGCGGTCATTAGTCGAATCCACCTAGACAATTTAATGTAAAGTACACGTAATACCGACATCAATGAGAAAATCTTACCTGGGCAACAACATCGGGATTCGCAGAAAGCTTCTTTAGAATGTAATCACCAAGACTGGCGTTTGGCGGAGGAAAGTTGAATGGAGGATGTGGACGCCGAAGAATCTTGCTTTGATCATCATTCTCCTGATTTTGATTCTCCGGCTTTTTAGAATGCTGGCGCGCTCCCCGTGGCGTTAGGCAAGATAAACACGATGGCATTCCCCTGGCTCTTTTTTTTTTTGTTACAAATATTTGCCAAGTATCAGTTTGCGTCAAGCGTCGACTAGCGTCTAGATCAGACTACTGACGAGCTACACCCAAAATTTCTTAAACTGAACAAATAATTGAGTGCTGTGAAGAGTACGTAATGCTACTATCAATGTTATCGAGTCTTATCGAGTTATAGATTTCTCGCATGGATAACGTCGAGATTTTTCTGATTACACCCCATTCATCAAATACTACACATACATACTTGAAATCAATGACAAATCAAACATTTTCACCGGATATTTGACGCTCCATAAGTCAGGTATTCCGCCGTGTTGCTCTTTAGATTTGATTATTTTTAATTAATACGAGATGACAGAGAGAAAGACGGATCCACTAATTTCAATTCCTAAGAGAGACTCTAATGCCAATAACGAAATAATTATATTGATTCAAAGAAATCTAAGAGGGATTTAACTATTGACCGATGGTCAATAATTATCTCAATCTCAATCATTTAATCAAATCTATCTTGGCATTTCGTATCTATCGAGCAAGGATTTTAGCACTGATTAGTTTGCTATTGTGACATTGGGATTTTTTGTTTAGAATTCAGACTATTTAATGAAATGACGTATGTTATGATATAAATATTTTCTGCGATAAAACGTAACGCAATTCAATCTTATCTCGAAGCTCTTGATTCAGAGTCCACCTAATCAGTACCGACCAATCCTTTGGTGGTTTTCTTGAGCAAGAATATTCCTTGAGCTGCTTTTTAATATGTCCATTTTGACTTATAATATTGCGAAATCTATCATCGATAATTACATTCCTCTATTCCAGGAGGAGTTATAACGAGAAGTGCAAAGATTATGCAGTACACATTATGCTTTATGTAGTACGCAGCCATGTTTTGTCGTGTTGCCGCACGTATAGCGAATTCGTGGTCACGCCTGTCAACGTTAGCCGCCAGCAAAGGGACAAACAACACTGAATCGTTCTCGGCAGCAACATTAGGCAAAAGCAAGCGGCCCTCTGTAAAATACAAAACAGGGGAGTCGCCAACTCTATTATATTCGTATTACAGGCGCATTTGGGGTTACATTGTGTGGATTGTCCTCGTATTTGACTCCCTGTTGAATCTCGCACCCTTCTCGTACCCTTGTCGCATTCTTCTCGTAGTCCGTGGCCACCTCACTTGCGAAACAGCTACCACAAATTCGCTTACACGACATATGCGTATTCAAGAATGACCGTGACCAATTGGCAAATCGACGAAGCGCCGATTCGAGCATTTATTTAAAATAAATTACGCGTTAGTCGTTCCCATTCCCGGTCCCACTCTCACCCCCGTGACCGATCGTAACATTCCCTTTCTCGATTCCCACTGTCCCCGGCGAAGAGCTGTCGTGCACTGTTTGAATCCTAAATCCTGAATCTTTATGGAAGGACGCATTGCAGCTTGCAAACTGCGAGATGGAAACTACTGCTGCGTGTACAACGAGCGCATTAAAGTCATAAAGTAAAATGGTTCGCTCATTCGCATTTTCCTCGTGAGGAGATTTATAAATGAATAAACATTTTTTGTGCCTGTATTTAATGGACCGTACGCCAGATAGTATCTTACTGAATAAAAATTACTTAGTCTGGAATATATGCTACTTGGCTGCTACGTGTCTTCGTTTTTTTTTATGGCTCCAGCTTTTATTATTTCTTCAAGCATTGTTATTAATCCTTGGTCGTTCGTGAACTTTAAGAGCGTAAGCGTGTCAGGCCAAGAAGGCGAGGAGCCGTGACGCCTGTGACCCACCCTCGTAATGCTAGAGAATCGGGGGCGAGAAAAGCGCCGTGTTTGCAGAATTCATCGAATCATTGCCATTCCTCCTGGCACGCGCTGCCCTATGCCTGGCAATTTTTCAATTATTATTCTTGCCGGGAGAACAAGTGAATAATGCCCTCGACATGGTTGCCGCTACTGCTGCTACTTGAGCTTCGGAAATCGAGGGCGAGGGTGAAGCGAAAGCGAAATGGTTCAACAATAAGCTGAGAGATTGACTTCGACTTCTTTTTCTCAATATAAACTTGATATTATGTCGACCGTAATATTGGATATTTTTAAGGACTACGAACTGTTCATGATTCTCACATATATGTCAGTAATTTATGATAGTAATTCATGACAGTAATTTATCTGGCTCTACCGTCAATATGGCATCTATGCTAATTTTAAATTTCCTGATTCGAATGTTTAAGTATGTAATATCCCTGGCCCATTAACCACGAATATCATACGATATGATGTGTTCAGAGTAAACGATGATAGCTGTAATAATTTTATCGTAAAAGTTATCTAGTTTACACTAGTTCAGTAGATCAAAAACGTCTTCCCAAGGATTTAACTTTGCGAAATAGCTAGGGATGCCATAAAATCGAACGAAGGACGAAAGGTCGAAGGTGGCGGTGGCGGTCGGCTCTAGGCATGTCGGGTGATTTATAGACCGCCTTTGTACCGCGTTGTTTCGGTACGAGGAGGCAGATCCTCAGATTGGAAGATGAGACGCCCAGGAACCGAACCTAAAGAAATGAGCTGGACGAAGATGGGAAAGGAAACCTCTAGAGCACCAGACAGCGTGGCTCTGCGTTCTATGTTCCGTATCGACACAGGTGCGCCGCTGTCTCGCCAGTTCTGCACCCTAAACTACAACCCACCTTATAGCTTAGTCTGCCCAAATCATTAGTTCTTAGCCGGTTTCACATTACCTTGCTCTGCGACTACGTCTCGTGTTTTATTCGATTGCATTTCATCCCCATGACTTCATTTGGCCTCATCTTCGATCTTCTTTGCGAGTTGATACTATTCTCTGTGAAAATGTTAGGATAATTATGTTTACCATGTGACTAGCTATGATATCATTAATTATAGAGAAGACGCGTCACTTCTTTATGGCTGCCTAGATTAATTAACGATTTAGTGACTTGTTCCATTTAAAATTTCTTAAAAGTTCCAGCATGATCAACAACAGGGTAGTAGGCATAACAGTGGCGTTAACCGTGTTCTTTGCAACCAGCTACTTTTTTTCTGCTTTGGTTTTGCGCCAGCACCTCAGCCAAGAATTCCATCCATCAGTCGGGACTAGCTATGCCGTGTTATTGCTACACGAGCGTATAGGTAAATGCGTACAGGTATAGGTGTAGCCGTGGTCGTAGCTATAGCCGGCGGGCTGAGGATTATACGGTGATGGCTTGAGAGGGGAAGCTCTTCGTCCTCTTCCTCATCTCCCGCGTCGACCTCCTCGTCGAACTCGAGATAAACTCGACTTGGGTGTTGATGACCAGACACTGTGGCGGCAGTGGTAGCAGTGGCGGCAGTCCTTGCGTCACTGATGATTCTTATAATATTGGTGCTAGTGACGTTCCTGGTGTTAGTGGTGCGGTTAGAGTTGGTAGTAGTGACTGACTGACGATCGCTGCCAATCCTAGTGTAGAGAAACTCGAATACCTCACTGAGGACGCGGATGCCTTTCGTCTCTTTTTCTCCATCACTTATTTCGTTCTTGGCAAGTCTCATAGTGAAATTCTTTCTTTCGAAATCGTAATATTATAACACTAAAGTAACGATACGGAGACTATAGTTTTTTCATTCCGTGCAACATACAGGGTGTCCCAAAATTGCCAATTAACGAACAATTTTTGAGTATTCCAATTTTCCAAAAGTGATCTACAGCAGACGTTAGATTAATCTTTTCTACGTCAAGCACAAAATAATTGCAACGAAAAATCCATTTCTAACCTACAATTAATAATTTAAGATAATCAGTAGTGTAAATACCAGATGTGGAGTAGTCTCATGTGGCATATACAAAATAAACATAAACAATAAGATTTTATTCACAGCCTATGCAGGTTATAAATACAATGAATCTCAGACAGGTGAGCTAACGCCTCTGAAATTTCGAAAATTGTTTACGTAAACCTGCGTGTAACGTCAGGATGCAGCGCGTGTATCCTGAGTGACATTATGTGCATAGGGTTTTGGAGCTTTTGAATTGAGCTTTTGGTTGAAAACCGGTGTGATTTGCTAACGATTGCATCGTTTGCGAGCTGTCAAGAAAACACATGGAACTCGTGAACAGACTATAGTAAATATCTATGGCTGACTTCAGTCTTGTCTATTCTCCACCGAGAAACAAGAGGAAAGAAAGAATACTTAGAGATCGGAGCTGCGTCCTCTTCTGTCCATGCCTCGCTTTGATTGGCGACCTTAAAACGGTTCTATTTTAAAAACTAAAGGTTTCTAGTTAAAACAGAAATGATTTTCATGACCTGTTACGCCTCTGAAATATCTCTATACCCCATTAGTAAGGCAATTTAGAGACACCTGTACACGATGCAATACTAACAGTATAATAGTTGTAACGATTTTAATACAATTTTTTTTACAGAGCAAAAACACACAACATAGACTATTCAAGTCTAGGAGTTTCATGAAAAAAGTTCTTTTTCTTTTATTTCTATTAGTTAGTACTGATTATTCAACATGCTCGACATTTATACTATTATTTACGCCATTATGCCGTATGGCCATTTACTCGTAGCAAAGACTTAACGAGGGTCGAAGCTCAAAGTATAACTTTCATGTTATTCTGAGGCGAAGTAGTGGTAATGGTAGAGGCAAAAGAAGCACCGGGGTGCGGAGGAAGGGTTCTCGGGGATAGGTAGAAAGAGGGTATAATTCATTTATGCATTGTAGACTACCAGTACAATGGCGGCTACCTCTCGCAGCGACCCGTTCTCATTGAAAGCAAAGACACGCAACTCATTCTTTGATTGCGTTTTCGTACCTTTTATTTTCCACATCCGCTGAATCACCAGTTTCGGATTCGCTTGGCACCTCGTCTGCCCTTCATCGAATGAAATTCACAGGAAACTCATGGTTCCAGCAATTTCTATCGGTCGACATTTGTAAACTCTCTGAAGTTTGCAGTACCTCTTCGTTTGTATGTCTATTCATCTATCAAAATTGTTGGTTCGTTTTGGTAATTCCTAAGGCAAGCGCCTGCTCATCCCCGTGCATAATACAAAAAGACATACGAACGCGACTCTCACGTGAACAGCCTAGTGCGACATGCATACTAAATTATTTCGCCGCAATATCGAGCTGTGGAGAACTTAGTTTCGTTCATGTATTGAAGCTCGTTACTCTAAGGAGAGTCACTGGCCGCAATGTTTGCTGCGAATCCCTGCTGCAATGCTGCAAATAGTAACTGTTTGACGGGCAAAAAATGTGTTTTTGGGGGCGCCTAGGGGGGGCGTTTCGCCTTTTTTAAATGGACTGGAATAAAAATCTTTATATATTCGGATAATTACATTAAATTTGATAACATTTTATTTAAAACATTACTTTTTTATTTTGCATAGTTGGAGAGCCTTAGCAAGGAATATTTTTCGCAAGGGGCGCTTCAAGATGACAACGAAAAATATATTAAGATTAACGTGTTTTGCATCGAAAATCATTTTATTAAATATTTAAAATGGTATTCGTGTACTTATAAACATTTATAAATTCTTTCATGAATATTGTCTCGAACATTTAATAATATCGACAGAGTATCGATTCACAGGCAGTACAAATTCTTGTTTTTATGTTTTCCTTTGTTGTGGAGGCCATATCCATCAATTTATATTTTATTTACCCCCATAAAAACATCTAATGGCCTTAAGTCTAGTGATCGAGGCGGTCAAAAAAAACAAATCTGCCACATTCTATCCATTTATTCCAAATATTATGTTTAATAGTGTACGTGTATTTCTAATCGAATGTGCTGAGGCACCACCATGTTAAAATTACATTTTTATTTTCATAACCATTTTCAATCATTTTGCACCACGCATTTATTGATCAATGATACTGAAATGGAACAACTGGCAGTTAATAGGTATTTTTATTTTACTAGTAATGGACGTTACGTCTGTTAACTTTGTCAGTATTAGAAAATGTTGGTTCATCGGAAAATAAAGAATTAACGTTGGCCGTTGCCAAAACTGCAACAGTATTAAAATCACTTGTAACGTTCTTTTTCTTGCAACTATTTTTGTTACACAAGGAATCAGTTTTCTGATGAAATTTTTCTAAACGCAAAAATGCCACGTGTGATTTTTATAGGCGGAGTCTCAACGAACACTTCAACAACTTGTCGATAGTTCCTTTGGCTTTTGCCTAACATTAACAACATGTTTACACCTTCGTCAAACTTTGCTATTTTACATGTCTAATTTACGAGATAAACTGGAAAAATACTGATGACTATCTACATGTCTATTTTCCTAACTATTCTGAATAAGCTTTTCGATTGCGTAAATTTGTTTATAAAATCTTCCAAGAAAATATCTTTATAATGTCTAGTAATTATCCGCATGGGCATGTTTGTAAACAGGTTTAAAATACTTCAGAATATGTTTCCAAACGTACCCGTTGAATCGAATTCAATTCCTTGCCATAATTTATTAATTATATAGAATAAAAAAACTTTTCAAGTAAATATTATCAAATTCAATGAGAACTATTTAAATAAATAAAAATTTATACTACGCCTCATTAGAAAAAGAGGTTTCCCTTTACCCCCTAAAGAGTCTATCACGAAAAGATTTTTTTCACAATAAATAGTCAATTCTTTTATTCCAATCAATGTAAAAAAAACTCAAGTCATCTCCAACAATTTCGGAGAAAACTGCTTGTAGCACTTTATTTGGCCCACCCTGTAGAACCATAAGATGCTGGACAAAGTTTGCCGTATTTAAACGCTAGTATTATGCCTTCACATTACCATTGCAAACTTCTGAAATTTTAGTGTATGACATTACGCTTTTAAGTTGTCGAGAATTAAAAATGACATGTATAGAATGCAAATTCTCCTTTCATATGCCGTCAAAAGTTATATTGAGTGAGGACGCAACTTAGTGCAATTATGCTATAAATCAATTTTTAAAATGCCGCCATTACATAGCCAATATGCCAGCTAATGTCTATCTGGGTTGTAAATAATTTTATTAATGGCTTTTTTTTTCAAAAGAGTCCTGAGTATCATGCGACTATTAAGCACGAAGAATAATGCGAATTGCTAGTTGCCAAGATATAGTCAGAATTCGACGAGAGTTTCAGTAGCAAAGTTCTTGGTGCAGAAGAGATTTCGAAAGTCTCGACGATTGGTATTCGCATTCATTCACCTTCTGATCCTGAATCTTGAGTTCCATCGAGAAGAGAACACAAGACAGTTCTCAACAAAGCCCCTTTAAACAATCTGCATTGTCCACGTAATTCTGGATGATGCGTGAAATCAACAAATTTTCCCATTTAATTGACAAACGCAGTGACCGCCGTGAAGGCACATAAAGGGACATGAAGGACAATGAAGGCGCAGAAGGCACACCCACAGTCTACAGCTTCAGAGCAGCTTGGCAACGAGTCCGCTTTCCTAGAATTTCGTAACGGTCCAAATGACAAAAACGTAGCCAGCTATCTTGTGTGGTTTTCTCAGGAATACAGTGCCTTAAATCGGTCTAGAGATTCATTGGAGTACCGCCATGAGCATGTACATCCATACAGACAAACTATATACAAAGAGAGCCAGCAAAAATAGGATCTTGATGAATAAAACGTTTTTATGCAGACAAAGTTGTTACATTAACAGTTAGACTCTTGATGTATTTGCATCAAAATGAAAATACCTTGAGTTCATTTTATATTAGCAGTATTTAACACACGAAACAATGAAAGGTTAGGTGATGACAAATAGGATAAGGCGAGGCTTTTTGACGGTATCCATTGGTAATATATTTTCAGAAAAATGTTTTTTAATATTTTTGGAAAATATATCACGTTTTCGTTAGATATTCCACATCTTGACTTGCACAATGTACGGTATTGTACAAACTCATCATTAGTTCCATTCATTTGGTACACATTTTTCTTACGTTTCATCTGATATCGGCAAGCATTTAGAAACATTGAGAATCAACCTAACATCTAAAAGAGTAGGTCTATCAAACAAATGATACGCGAGAGGGCTAATGATGATTTGTGTTATTTTTTGGTCGGAGATCAAAGCAACGGCTTTTCACTGGGAAGGCAAGAAGAGCCAAGAGCAAAGCGTCGAAGGAAAGGTGGAAGGGCAAATCGTTTGGTTCTCGGCTTGAGGCCGAAATCCAGGCTTGAGAGGGTCGTTCCAATTCCCCGCAACAATAGCCAACTGTAAATCAACTCCACAATAGCATTAAAAGGCACTGTATGCTTTGCGGCAACCTAATGACAGGTGGAGTGGGTCTTTTTCGGTTCTACTTGGATCTACTCATTTTTACTTGATTTTAGTCGGTTTTCATAATACTCAAAAAATATAATTTACCAATACTTCTATTAATAATATAAGTAAATTTTTCTTCCTTTCATTATGTTACCATTAGGCCACTTTAATCTCCAAAATTTCATACGTAGTAAAGCAACCTTAAGAAATTACGATGACGTCGTTACGTCGAGGAGAGAAAGAAATATCACAGATAGACGAAAAATAGGGAGAGCAGAAAAATACGATGTACAGAAAGGAAATCAGTGAATGATAGAATTTAAGGACTGAACAAATGCGATCGGATATTTGATGCCAAAATAATTTGAAACCAACCAGCCACTGAATTTCATTGTATTCACTAATTGACTGTTCTTATTGCTTCGATGATCTGTCGAAAATGGTTGATCAGTTTCGCTAGCTACTCAAATGTCCGATGCGAATGTACCAATATCAATATTAGATTTACATATCCATCCGTACGTATTACTTGTATTTGCAATCTATATACAATAATTTATTTCGTGAGGCATAGCTCTTTGTCTTCAGCTAATCGTAAATCTAGTCCCGATAAATTCCAGGATTTCGTAGTTCTATTTCACAATTCGTACCACTATTGCAAGAACATGCGTCCTAAAGACATACGTATTTGCACATTGGAATAGTCAACAATTGCCGAGCGCCCGAATTAGTTGGCTTAATCGTATTTTTGGGGAGTCAATAGGTTTTCAATTAATATGAAATTCACAATAATTTTTCTCACGGAAGTCGTCAACTTCATTATCTGTATAGTCTCATCATGAATCTTGACATCCCGTACTCCCTCGAGGGAGATTATTTGGAAATAATGCAGGTAGTCCATGACCGACAATAGATACTCAGGTGGTTGCACCATAGGGTGGCCTGTGCAGGCCCGTCGTTCCTAGTGATACGGGGTAACCGGCGTAGAGAGGTCGTGGCACAAGAAGCGTCGTTGCCCTCCTCATCATAGTTCCGCCCTGGGTGCCTCTTCTTACACCTTCATCCTCTACTTCGACGCTGAGGACGTCCTCGTCGGGAGCGATGATATTTTCGATAGTGAACGGTCTCTTTGTTCTTCTTTTAGAGAGCGTGAGATTTGTCGTGGAACTACCAATGTTAGTATTAATGGAGGTGATGCTAGCCGTAGTAGTAGTAGTAGTCGCAGTTGTAGGCATAGTACCAGCGGCTGCGGAGGTGACATCAAGCTTGGGAGAGTTTCGAGGTGTTCGTGATCCTGTGGAGTCTTCAATGAAGATTTCAGTGCTATCTCTGGTTATTATTGAAGCGCCAGTAGTTGATGTCGTACTGGTATCGCATTCAGGAATAGGTCGCGGCCCGCAGAGTCGGTGCTCTTCTAATGAGGTATCCACTGACAAAGAATTTTGTCGGTGATGTAGGTACGTTGGAAGCTGGTGGACGTACGGGGTCGTGCCAAATCCGCTCGAGAAGCCCCAACTTCCTGAGCGAAGTAGTACACTCGTGTCATAACCCGAGGAAGTCGGTGATTCTACACCATCAGAAAGTGATCCACCTCCAAGCCTCTGCCTTGCTTCCGGCGAGAGAAGGTAGTATCCGGAAGCAATTTCTGCGGCGGCAGCTGCTGCTGTTGGTTCAAATCCAAGGCCCGCAGCGGCAGCAGCGGCTGCTGCGGCCGCCGCCACCGCCGCTGTCGCCGTCGCTGTCGGTGTCACTGTCACCGTCGCTGCATTTGATGAGGATGCTGCTGCAACCATCATTCGTTTCTCCTGCATCTCCCATCTAAGTAAATCTTCTCTGAGACGATGTAGATTTGCTGCGTTGAGTCCGGCACTTCCTCCACCTCCGCTGAGGCCCACAGCAGCAGCCGCAGCGGCTGCTGCTGATCCAACGCTCGTACTAACATCATCACCATGGTGTGGGGGAGGTGGTGGCATGACTGAGGCAAGAGCTTGCAATTCCGATTTGAGCAACTCCTTGTCAGGTTTATGCAGCTTGAAACGTTTCCGTCGACGTAAGAGGCTGCCGTTTTCGAACATGGACAGGGCTGCAGGGTGTAACGCCCAGTAAGCACCTTTGCCTGGTCTATGTGGCCCTCGTGGTACCTGTAACCGTAAGATACTTTTTCTAAAAATCATGCCGTCAATCCTGCAGGTGACATTTTTTAAAGCACTGACGCGACTCCCCGTAGTAGAAGCAACAGCTCGTTAATACTCTAATTAAACTGGGATGTGTTTTTAGACTGTCAAATAGTTATGTACACGCTTCGGCACGCTAGGGTGGACACCATATGAGAGTGAAGGACTTAGAGGTAAGAAATACGAAATAAGAAGTATAGATGAGCAATTAATAATAGAAAAATAAAAAAACTCAAATCTATAGGCAACTAGAAAATTTAGAATGATTATTAGAAAACAAACCTTAATGAAACAGTCGTTGAAGGATAGATTGTGGCGCAGGGAGTTTTGCCACCGCCGCGTGTCCTTACGATAGTAAGGAAATCTGTCAGCAATGAATTTGTAAATTTCTGCTAATGGCAACATCTTATCTCTCGACGACCAGATTGCCATTGCTGTCAAAGAGATGTATGAATACGGTGGTTTTTGGTCTCCATATGTGTCACGCGACGGACGCGGCATCATTAGTTTCTACAGAAAATCCACGCAGAGCCACTTTTCTTGATCTTTCACCTTCGTTCACCTTCACTGACTCCGCCTCTGTCTCTTTGCTACTTTCTTCTTATTTGATTCGTGCACATCCTCCCGGTTGTAATTCGCTTCGATGTTACGGGGGTTTCCGTAAACGAAAACAAGGATTTGAGACCGTCGGACGTGTCAGAATGTCTAGCGACTACGGCATCCTGTGCCTTTCCTGTGTCACTTTACTTGAGGGACACGTTGAAAAAGGTCAGAGAGGTCGGAAGGATACCACGTAAGACGAACTAGATGTAATCATCACCAACCAGCTCTCGTATCACATGAAAAGATAAAAACACTGATGATCCTGCGCACTATTGACGGTGACCAATCAGCAGGATATTTAACTAAATTATATGGAAGTAAAACCTAGTAGCGCGAATACTTTTTAAACCAAAAAATAAAATTGTTAAATTCGATTTAACACTCCCGGGAACAACTATCTTTTGTAGCAACTTCTTTAAAGATGATCGAACAAGTTTTCGCGGTCAGAGTTTCTCTGTTACTGCCAGGTAAGTATCCCCATATCCCCGCGCTTCTTTCATCCCCACCGCTTAGGAAGAGAGAACGTTGCTCCGATTGGTTGATCAGCTCCCTCGTTGGGCATATATTTCGACTGGAACGACCTTCCATCCAATCGAAAGAAGGCTTCCTCCTTCAGACAAAAGTTGCACCGCTACAACGAGAGCAGAAGCACGTGGTGTAGAGTGGCGTAAATGTAGACACTAGAGGCGTAGGGATCGAAAATAAGGACGCACAATGTGGGGCGGAGTCATCACTCTACATAAACCTTTTTTTCCACAATCTGGACTACTCGTTGTATAATGATAACTTCGATTTTATGGGCATATTAAAAAAAATCGTATAGAGCCGAGGAAAAAGAAAATTATATATTTTACTCTACAAAGTTTCGAGGACTAGCATTTAAAAACTAAGGTTTAGGATACTAAACGAAGAGGACGAAGAAAGCGAGTGAAAAATAAAGATTATTAGACGGTATAACACTAGCTGCAACTGGCAGACACACAGTCCGAGCATCGGCCAACTCAAGCTCTGTGCTTGACACTAAAAGAGTAAAAGAGGGGCGTATGCGAGAAGGGGCTCCACCTACTTGAGGAGGTCTCCCGAAGGGCAGCTCTCGTTGTTCAGTGGATGTTGCCTCAGTAAGAGTCCATTTTACTGTAAGTTTATGCGTATTCACGTCCGCCAGTGCGCACCCTAGCGAGCACGGGCTGGATGTCTAGGTGTACGCGTTCCATTCTCCAAAGGAGCTGCGTGACGGGGGTGCAAGAGGACGAAAAAGGATGATAAAGGGCTGGAGAGTAACATAGAAAGATGGAGGGAGGTAATTGATTTTACGCTCGAGCAATCTTTCCTGTCGGGTTGGCAGTGGGGAGGACGAGTGGCTCGTAAAGCACATCGTACCTCATGCCTCCTATAGTCGTATGTCATGGCGGCTAATGTGCTTGTAACGTCGCAACCTTCCCACTATTTTGCTGTAACGTATTTCCTCATTTTTCAAAACGATATGTGCTCAGCGTTGCATAACTGCACTTGCTTCTCCAATTCCTCTT
This sequence comes from Hartigia nigra, assembly GCA_031001745.1. NCBI lineage: Eukaryota > Metazoa > Arthropoda > Insecta > Hymenoptera > Cephidae > Hartigia > Hartigia nigra. The sequence goes on along the minus strand of JARPRG010000340.1, from coordinate 271,271 downwards.
GAAATATTACATGCAACTACAGTGAAACGACAATAAGAATCCGGCTATCTCTTAGATAGTAGCGATTAGAATGTGGGTAATTAATATGAGTAATAATCCATATAGCAAACATAGTGCAAATGGAGGTTTGAAATTATTAGATAATTGATCAAAGGATCCATCAGTATATCTGGCTGTGTTACAGTGGTACCTGTAGCGATATCTGTAGTTTTATTATTCAAAATTCTTACACATAAACTTAATAGACATTCTGAGGTTTTCTTTGGTCCCCTTGGCACCACCGATGCAATAGTATGTACAAATTGGATTCATTAATATTCAGAAAATTATATATTTCGGTGATTTTTAGATCACTGATTATAAATTTCAGATAAAAAGTATAAAATTCAAAAGACAGTTTCAATATAGACGTTTAAATATGGATAAATCTTAAATTTGATATTTCATTTTAAACGTACTATTTTGTTGGAAATGTTTAGGCTCCTTGAATACAAATTCGACATTGAAATTAAACACTTAATATATGACACAATGGTAAACAAATGTTTAAAAAATTTGTTTATTTTTCACTAATAATCTTATTCAGCAAGCTGTACTTTCAATGAGAATTATAAACTTAATGATCCCAGTGAACAAATTTTATTAGGACAATATAGCACGAAAGTTAAATGTAATATAATGATGTTATTCCTGTGATATCCAACGGCTATATAAAATAGAAGTAACATGTAGTATATCATTTTTTTTATACAGGTAATGTATGTAACAAAAATTGTGAAATCATTACGTCACATGCATGCACGTCGAAATTACAATAATGTAACAATGTAACTCTATTTATATAATATTAATAATATACAGATAATGTAAATATTATGAAACATTGTAGCATTACAGTTATATAATAAATTTAATATGTTTACATGTAACATGCCTAGTGAAGACGTTTTGTTACAATAATGTAAAATGGACGTTACATGTAATTCATTTGTTATTCATTTGTTATCTCCGAATAGTATGATTGTTATGTAAAATATCTGTAGCAGCCACGTAACATTGTTATAATCTTGTGTGCATAACATTGGTAATACGCACTTAATATTAATGTTACAAAGAGTTACACCATTACAGTTGTACAGATTCGTGTATTTAAGCGAAATATTATGCATGTATTGTTAAGATGAAGAACTATATTTTTGCAATGTGTAACTGTTTTGTACATGGAATCATATGTACATGGAATAATGATGCTGCACTATGAAAAAAACGTTAATAATTGAAACGTAACTATAAGTATCTACAATATTCACATTATGATAAAAATTTGTCTTTGCCATATTTCGAAAAGAAAAACAATTAATTACAAGATTTAGAACATTCATAAATCGTGATGTTTATTGAATTACTTTTTTATATGGGCAATTTTTGACCATTATGAATGTTTCTTAATTGAAATAAAATTTACAAATTGGGCTGGTTGTTCAATGGGTAGAGTGCCGCATTCTTCTTTTTGAGCATCCCGACAATTGCAAATTCCAATTTCGGTCCCAGCAACACAAAATAGATGTGTAATAAACTGAGCCATCTCATTTAATTTTTTTTTTTAATTACGCTTCTATGCTGCTATATCAATTGCATGTTTGATGTATTTTAGTGAGTAACGACAGTCTAAAAATGTTGTATATGTATATAGTATATATAAAATATTTCTACAATGAATCTGCAATGTAACTGTTAAGTACCAGATATTATACGGCATGTTATATAACGTATGTTATATTGCTGAGTCGGAAATTGCAACTTACATGTTATGTCATGGTAATATCATCTGCTACATTTGGTTATATGACCGTTAAATTGCTGCAATATTACTGCGCTAACTGTGATAGGATGTCTCCATATAGTTTTGTATTAATTTTTTTCCAAAATGATATGAAAATCATTGTTAATTCTAGAAAATATGCATTCAACTTCGAGAACACATTTTTACCAAAATCGTATTATTTACGATTATGACGTTCTGAAAACTTCACAATTACCCTTCGTGTTCCTCTGCTCCCATAAGCATTTTATGATAAAAATTTTGCAGGAACAATTTGAGAAAAAGTTATTAACTTTTAACTGGTACTCCTTAAAAAAACCAGACATTAGATTGTATAATGACTGCATGTTAATTGCATTTTAAAAATTTAATTACAACATAATTCTGATAGATTTGCGTTCTCACTCATTATCGGTATAAGTTTTGTCGGAATATGAAAGCAATATTGAACGCTCTATATTGTTATAATTTATAAATTTTCGAAAACTTCAGGGCGTAAAGCTGCATAGTAAAATTCAATGAACTTTGCCCGGAACTTTATTCTTCTATATTGATATATGAAAATAAATTGTCTGTATAATATGGTCAACATTTCGCCTATTTTGCAATCGTTATCTATCAGTAAAGTAGAGGTATACATTCTTTTTAAGACATGAAAAAGCAAAACATAAAACCTTCAAAACATGTCTTGCAGACACCTTCTTCATTTGTGCTGGATGAGATAGCCAATGTTTGATTCAACTTTCTTAAGAGTTTCCCAGAATGATTTTAAAGAAATATTTCAACTACTCAGATAGTAAAGCATGATTGAAGAAAAACAGAAACAGCAACAAGTTCTACAATTTTCTATATATTTGAATACAATTTATGAATAGTGCTTTTGTATCATTCTAATAGCATCAACATGTAAACGTGAGTTGCTGAGTAACATGTAAAAAATGTCTTTCTGATACATTGCCGACAAATAATAAGCAACCGCTGTTCCTCATACATTTACGGCATCGCCAAACGGCAAAACTTTTTTGATCTTTATTGCTTGTTGTAGTACACTCTTTGACTGAATATAAATAGACTAGACATTCCCGTGCATTCTGTGCCTCGCGATTCTGATATCTAGAACATATATCGATATATAGCATTTCAATGGGTAAAGTCCATTTGTAGGTTTCAGCAACATCCAGGTTTGCCTGTCACTATATTTCATAAGATTGCCCAGTCTATTTACCTCCTGAGTCAACCCTACAGTTATATGTTACATCGAAGTGAGAGCAATCTAACAGACAAATGTGGATGCACCTCGACGCCATTTCGCTGATAAGCTGGTTCACGGTCGTTAACACATTGTTAGAAAATGTGCAAACTCTTTGCTATGTGGACAGTAGTCCTATTCTCAAACGTTCAGCGATGATTATCAGTATCGTACGTACCAGTAATTGAATTTTAGTTAATCGCCAGTTAGATTTATGAAAAGGAAGCAATTGGGTAAAATTCAATTATCATTACAATCAACGATACCGACAATGGTCGCTACAAGTTACAATTTAATAGGGTTTTCAGAGCTGTTTTGAATTTCTTGACTTACGAACACCGAAGAGATACTAACAAGAACAACCACTTAAAAAGCCAAACGTACGTATTGTCACACAATGAACTCAGTTTGAGCACATACGATGATTCTCTCATTTAAATATATAGGAGTGTTGAAAAACGACGACCCGAGTATAATTTGAGTTTAAATTAAGCTCATTATGCTATCCGGGCAGAGTCTTATGGGAGTTTGTATCTGACAGATACAAAGATTCTGAAGCCCGTTTAGCAGTTTTACAGGAAGCTGATGTGCCGTAACAAAAGTTCCGTAAGCATCACGTAATGGGTAGATCAAAGAATGTATGGTCGTAATACTTAACGGGTTTATGGACCGACGTTTTTGGTCCACACCTTATATCATGGCTTCGAAAGTTTTATGTGCAACGACATCAACACGATATTGCGAGTCTCTATTTTGATTCAAAACTTTTAATACCAATTATTTGATTACTATTGCGAAAAGCATCTGTCAAGGTCTAATTCGTTTCTCGTCCTTTTCTATTTGAGTTTTCCCTTATGCGTGGTGCAAGGGTTGTTGCATAATGGTATTCCGTAAGACGTGCAAAGTAATACATACCGCTTGTAACATGTGGAAGAAGCAATTAAATAAGGATTATCAACCACACATCATATGTTACATCTTATATCTTGCGGAAGGGATTGTGTAACAGCTCTAAGAAATATATACTTCTTTTTAATATCATCTATGCGGTTATTTATGGTTTTTTCCTTTAATCCTTTTAAATCTCTTGGGTCATTTTGGACCCATAGTTTTATTTAAAAAATAACGTCTTTTTGACAGAACCATACTCTATATCACTAGAAGTGAATTTTTTATCGTGCCAATGAAAACTGTGGCGATTCATTGGAAAATTTCGCAAAAGAAAGACGAATGTGTACAAGTATGACGAAGTGTACTGGTAAAAGAAAAACATCCATTCTTCTCGCTTTATTTTAGTCAAGAATCGAATGTGGTCCAGAAGGGTAGGCATATATAAAGGAGAAAATTACATCTTATTCATATATTTGTTTATAGCTTACTGTACTGTTAAGACAGCGGAAAAGAAGTTGATGGGTACAATTTACACGAAAAGTTCATGGGAGAGGCCCGCTTGTATACGTTCAAATAAGCAGGTCATTTAGTTTCATAAGGTGATATCATTTTCCCTATAAAGATCATCTGTCAAGACGACACGGTTTTAAACCAAGCCGATCAACAATATATTGTGGCATACAGTAGGTTGGATTGATGGGCTTGAGTGTGACATCAGCATTTAGGAGCGAAATTGCAGTAAGTCCAAAGAGTGTATGAAAGGGATCTACTATGTCTCCAGGACGATCACTGAAACCTCCGGTCTCTACATCCTGACAAGCCAGAACAAAATCCACCTGAAAACAATAAAATGTAGAAAGCTTCATTGGTTTTACTTTTAACTTATCCATATCTTACTAGTTGCTTTTTGTCGATCCAATGAAGGCGACCTAGAATTGCAAGCGAGGAGAGGACCCACCACGAATAACATACGTCTGGAAGTTTCTCCGGACGACCATTTAGACCACCAGAAGGTAATTGTCTCTCGCAGAGCCACCAACCAAGTCGATCGGCATCAACTTCATGAAGGTGTCCTTAGAAAAGCAGTGCCCCAGTATAATATTATTGATTGAGGTAAATACTGGAAGAGCGATATCATATCAAAGTCGAGGGCACTGTTACCTGTTATTGAGAGAAACCCAAGACAGCAGTAAATAAGACCTGCATGACTCTCTGAACCTGGTTTCGAACCAAAACCACCATCAAAATTCATACAACTGATTACAAATTTAACAGCTTTCTCAACATCAATCGCATCCAAACGTCCCTAAAAATGTATGACTAATTAATATATGAGTAATAAGCTGCAATTGAATATGACTTACCAAGAGCGACAGAGTGGCAACTGCACAGAATGAAAATCGGGTGTCCACTTCACCCCATATATCTCCAGTGAAACTTCCATTAGGTTGCTGTCTTTCTTTGACATATTTAACAACCTTTTCAACATCAATGACATCCAGAGCATCGTACATACTTAATATTTGAACAGCACTCAAGGTATAAAGTAAGTGAGGATCATGATTTATACTGCCACTAATGCCTCCACAATCATTTTGACACTTATCGATAAACTCGAGAATTTCAGCCTTACTTGTACATTCCAGCTGACCCATAAGATCAAGAGCAGTAAGGCCCCAATAAATTCCTGACATTCGTATGTGTTCAGTCATACAGTATGTCTGAAAGGACAAATAAATATTTTAATAGAGTAAATATAAAAACTACGATTAAAAATTTGGTTTGTCCAAAACCATATCAGGAAGAAGAAGTGTGCCTTCTCACTATTAACCTACATAATCATCCTTATTCATCCCATATGAAATGAGATAGTTAGCATGCTTTTCCAGCAGCAACTTGGGAATAGTATTTGGTAATTCCACATCTTTTATAACAATTGCCTACAAGGTTACAATTATTAGATTATAAATGACATATACATTAATACTCTTACTAACATTTACAGTGTGAATGGCCTTACCATTTTGAGAAAAGCGCTCGAATCGCATATTCCTTTTGTCGCTTTTGATAATAGTAGATAGTGAGTCACTTTTTTAAATCAATTCTTAAAGAGATTAACACAACCAGCATCACATTCAAGTTAATGACAACTGATGACAACTTTCCACCGTTTCCACTGGTTTCCACCTAACTTGGTCAGCATAAAGGTATCTTCACAGTCGGACAAGTCGTACTATTAAACATGAAACACCTAATTGGCCTAATCTTTCACCACAACATTTTGATCAATGAGAAGTCATTTTTCGATTAGTCCGACTGTGAAAGCTCCTTAATTTCAAATGCTTATATATCCCCTATCTTGTAATTATACCATAAGCCCATGGGTATGTATATTCGCTCAAAGTGCTGTGAGTATGATTATGTCTTACTCTATTGCATGCAAGTAAATAGAGACATACAATATTCATAGCACTTTGACCGAATATCGAAACGCACTTCATATACTACTGGACAACGCATTCCCTATCTGTCCTATTGGTTGAGCTGTGCTGAGTTACGGGGAAGAGATGTGCTTTGTAATCCGTGCAACAGGGAAACCTGTACCCATACTGGAGTACACGTTGCTATATTTTACCTATATCCTGTTCTAACTGAGGGTATATTCCATAATTTAACCTCGGTATAACTTGAGTATTGCACGCCATCTCGTCTTTTCTTACTCCTGTGTAGAAACTACACTTTTCAGTTCAATTTCTCCATATGACCGTCACGTCGTCATCATACTTTGGTAGTTAGTGGATGTTTACAGCAGTTTGCAGTTGCTGAAACACGTGTTGGTTTTGACTATAGACTGTTGGTTATAATAAATCATTTTGCATTGAAATATAAATATGGGTGATGCACAAGAAATTAATATTAATCAAGATACGGATGAAGATACACATAAGGAATCAAGTGAAGATGAGCATAATTCTGAAGAAATAAAAACGCCTATCTCCACACAAACAAAAACAAATTATAATGCGGTGTTTAAAAGACCTTTACGAAAAAAAAGAAAAAGTGAATACAATCCTGAAGAGGAAGCGAGGTCAGTTTTGATTTTTAGCAAAATTTAAGTATTTAGTTTTTACTGATCAAATAATAAGGCTAATGTAAATTCACCTAACAGGTTAGAAAGGATAGTTTTTGGAGATGCTAATGACATTATAAGTAACTTATTGGATGAAAAAGAATCAAAAGATTCACAAAATATCTTATTGAAAAATGATGCATTTGAAGACGAGTCTGATAATGGTAGCATTTCCTCAGAAGAATCAACAGACCATGCAGATAATGATTCCGATGATGAATGTACAGATCCAGAGAAAGAAGTAGCATGGATAGACGAAGATGATGAAAAATATTCGTAAGTTGTTTTTCTTTATTTCTATTTTCAATGAGCGTAAGAATATGTATTTGCAGGTTAGATGCTGGTTTACGTGCACAGAAACGTAAATTGCCAAAAGGTAGACCAGAACAAAAATTTACTGAATTATTACAAAATAAATACAAAGCAATTATTGGAACTCCCAAATGGGCTGAATTAAATAAGGATGACGGAATAAACTCAGATGATTCTGCTGATGATATTTTAAAAGTAAGGATAGCATATTTTTTGTACTGTGTATGACATTATTAATAATAGAGTATTATAATTACAGCATACTAATCATTTAGTAGTAGCAAAAGTGAAGAAGTTAATCAAGGGAAAGATAGATATAAAAGTTCTAACTGACATTAATAAAGAAACTGGAAATGAAGGTCCTCTCGTTACAAATGTACAGTTTCATCCTTCTTCTACAGTTGCATTAGTTGCAGGATTATCTGGAGTATTATCAATATTTCAGGTAAAGGAGATATATTCCTGTTTTATTAAATTTATGTTCCTTAAACTACATTATTACATTTGGTTTTGTAGGTTGATGGCCGTGAAAATAAAAAGTTGCACAGTATGAAATTTAAAAAATTTCCCATTGACACTGCAAGATTTACACAAGATGGTTCAGAGATCATCGTAGGTTCCCGAAGACATGCCTTCTGTCATACATATGATTTGATAGCTGGCACAACTGTAAAGACACCACTTGCACATGGGATGACGAACATGAAGGTCTATAAAACTGTATATTCCACACTGATTTATAATTCTTATCAATATTATTTTTTGTAGAAATTTGAGATTTCGCCCGATGGTAAATTCATTGCTGTATGTGGAAGAATGGGTCAAATTCATTTGCTATCTTCTCGAAGTAAAGAACTAGTGCATACATGGAAAATGAATGAAAACTGCAATGCTCTTGCGTTCACGCCTGATAGCCGACAGCTGTTCAGTCACGGTGGTATGTAATAATTTTGTCCAATAAAGAATTATAGGATTTGATTTCATAAACGTTATATTTTATGTATATTTGTTTTATATGGCAAACAAAGATGGTGGCGAGATGTACGTATGGGATATTGATAGACGTATGTGCATACATCGTGCAGTGGACGATGGTTGTCTCTCCGGTTCGGCTATCGCCGTCTCACCAAGTGGGCAATTTCTGGCTGCTGGAAGCCGCCAAGGCGTTGTCAACCTCTATGATACTAAAACGCTTTTGCAAAACAAAGTACCTGCGCCAATGAAAATTATTTTGAATTTAGACACCTGCATTAGTAGTCTGGCATTCAATCCTACTTCAGAAATACTCGCGCTCGCATCTGAGGATAAGGAAAATGCATTTAAAATGATGCATATTCAATCGACTACCATTTTTTCTAATTTTCCGACATTTAATACAAAGATTTCTAAGGTTTTAGCTCTGGAATTTTCTCCCAGCAGCGGTTATTTGGCTATCTCCAATAATAGAGGTAATGCATTTCTGTATAGACTTAAACACTATGGAAATTACTGAGTTACATTTTCTGCATTTAATAAACACTATAAATACAAGTTCGTTGTATAACATTTTTTATATTTCCAAACTTCATTCTGTATACCACTTCTTTTTTTAGGATTTTAGCTTTTAATTAAAAAAGTATAATATTATCATTACACGATGGAAAGTACTTCCCAGAAGTTTAAAGGTTCATCAAATAATCCTGCATTGTGTTCCTTTATGCTTCCCTTTCACTTAGGACAGCGATTTTATGAGAAAAAGAAAATATCATATGACATTTCTCATAGCACTCTTGATTCCAGAATACAGTTTAAAAAACCGACATAATTCGAAAAACATACTTTTGTACTATGCTTGCTTGTTAAACTTCATTTAGATGAGCTTTTGTCTTCTCTTTCTAATTCATATCAGTTGAGTCGAGGGTTCTGTACATTTGTTTTTCAAATTAAGGACAAAATGTGTTAAATATTGGCAGCTGTACTAATTTCACGTTTATGATTATCGTCATTATTGAAGTCAGCGTCTCAAAATCACTACTGTTGCTGCTGCTCTTGATCTTACGTGATACTTATATCAATTTTAAGCTACGATTACTATCATGGTGACTGGGAAGTGCAAACGGCCATCTTAAATTTTTAATTGCGAAAATCGTAATTACAAGATATTGATGCTTTATCTTTATTGAACTCGAGTAGCCGCATATTTGTGCATGTTCAACAATTACTCAAATGACACCTTCTTAAGGAATAATTGAAAAATAAAGAAATAATCTACATTTAAAATTTTGATAGTAGCATCTTTCACATTAAAAAATTGCATGCACCTCACATCTTCACTTGTCAATTACGACGCATAAAAATGTGCAAATAAGAGTACAGCTTGCAAAAATCTGCATACACTGAGTCTGCATGAGAATTTATTATATTCTCATAAATATCGATATTCCATTTTGAGGTTAGAAAATACTCCCCAGTCCGCTTAAAAACATATATTATTATATACAATCGTTTGCAATTGTAAAACCGTTGTGTCAGCGTACAAAGTCTGAGTAAAAGTCTATTTGTAGATCTCCTATTTTCGAATACATTGATTCTTCTGATCTGTTTCATCGAATTATACAATATAAATAATATTATAAAATACTATTTTTATATACCACACCATTTGTCACGTCTCGTTATTTTCTTGGTGTTCATGGTACTCCTTTATATAAGAGTACAACAAATTTGCCATTTTTTGTCATACGTATCATAAAATGTACTGATGACATTCGTTTTGCAACTGCTATCATTATCAAAACCTAAAAGATCACTGAGATGCACCAAATTGCATCAATTTATTTTCATTTCAATCATAAAAGGGTTAATACTTGCTTTGTTAATTCTGCAAAGTACATTCGCGAAGGTGAATGATTTCTGCTATGGAATTGCGACGCATTTGTAACTATAAATATGTACAGTACACGCATTCACTCACTAACCTTTGCCTTCTTTATGCATAACATTTACACATAGGCGGGGTAGGGAGCGAGAGTTCATATCGAGAAATCTTGTGGACTCACGGAGAGATTTGTTTTCTCATAAAGGATCTCACATTTAGTGCTAGTATAAATCTGACGAACAGTTTGACTCGAGGGAAAAACAATATCTATTATATTTACAAATTACTCACGGCCCTTTTTGACCTTATTTTTCTCAAGTCGAATTTTTGAGTCTTTATCTCTGCCTACGTTCGTAGAATTTTCAATGTCCATTTGTTCACTCTCTGCATTCTTTTGATGAATCGGAGTGAGAAACACTAGCTATTGATCCCCGGCCGTTGTCGTCAGGGCACTCGCGTCCCCACTGCTACTCTCAACAATCAGCATTACAGTCTCGGCTGCTCCTCGGACGCATTCCTCTTGATGTCCTGCCCAATCCTTTCGCTGACAAAAGGTGGAACAATATGGAGTTCTTCTGCATAATGAGCATTCCGCAAATGCTTCCCGGTTACAATTGGCGCACTAGTGTAACAGGTATAATAAAAAAAAAGAAGGGTAAATTCCTATTATTAGCACAAGGAAACCTACCTTTCCTTATTTAGAAAGTTACCAAATGCTTTAGACACTTTACCTTTTTGTTATCAGTATCTGAGGTTGGCTGCAAACCAACCGTCTCTATAACATCGCCCCTAGCACCTAGCTGTGCAGCTAACGCTTGCTCTCTGCGTTGTTGTCTACTCAACTCCTTTGCTTCTTCGAGGGTTCTTCTGAACTCATATGCTAACTTTAAGAACTTATTAGACATTTCGTCTAATTTTTTAAAAATATCATCATTCTGTCCGTTTTCAGTTTGATGTACATTCTGCATAACAGTATCTTGTTGTTGTGGTTGCTGTACAACCAACCCATCCGTTGAGACAAATTGTGGCCACACTTCCTTATCAGGAACAACAACTTCATTGTCACTTTCATCATTGTTGCTTCCATCTCTTGAATTGTCACTCTTATGCTTACGAGATGGAGCCTCTCCATCGGAAGTCTCTCTCGTTCTCCTTCGCCTTTTATAAGGCGTAAACAGTCGAACAGGACCTGTCTGCATCAAAAAACGTTGTGTCGTCTTCAAAATAGAGCCAAAGTTTATAATTTGACAAATCAAGAGGAAGCCTACTTACTGCACTATCATCGTCACAGCATGCAGCGCATGTACAAGATGTTGCATGTGGTTTTAAGATTTGTTCGTCGATCAATGTTTGCAAACTCCTTCCTCCAAACCGTATGCTTCTTTTCCAATCTTTGCTAGAGGCTCTACCACATAGTGCCTCAAATTCACTTGGAGTGTACCAATCCTGACCTAATTTAATGCACCGTCCCCTACCTCCAGAGCCAAATCTACTTTTATGAAGCTCTGCATTGGTATTTTTGCATCTGACTGGCAGAATTGCCATATTTGCTGACTCCGACCAACTGCATATTGGCTGAGAATTGGCTGCAGATACATGAATTTGATCAGATTCAGCTTCATCTGTACTGTTTTGTATGACTATGTGCGTGGCTTTCAACTCTCCATTCCATCGAAGTGGGTCCGTATCTTTATCGTGGCGCGGTTCACAGATGAAGCCATTATCGACGCATAACATTTGTTTGAATTGTCCTGAACCAGGTAGCTGCAGAAGAAGTTTTCATTGATAGATTTCACAGTACAAATAGAATGATGACGAGTACTTAAAGTAGAGAATATTCAGAGTCGACAGTTCACCTGCAGCTGATCGGACGTAATGACGTTGAAGGTCGTACCATTGCTCGAATTAGCGACGCCGATAATTGAACCTACTGGCAAAGAAACCGGGACTCCAACACCGGGAACACCGCTAACTCCCGATACCGAAGAGACGCTTGCCGTCACGGCGACCGGATGGGCTTCGTGCTCGCCCGTTAGGGCGGACGCCTCCTCGGTTTCGCTCGTCAACGGTTCGGACATGTCCGGTAATACAGCGACACTTTCCGATGTTTGATTCTCCTCCATTTCGGCTATTCTCGCCTCCTGCTCAATGGCGCCAGCACACTCGGCACCGTCCGGGTAGCACCTCAATTCGGCAACCGTGCAATTATTCGCGAACTAACTGTTCAACACAGGAAGAAAAACGTTTTCCTACCGATGCAAGAGTAATTTCGATGCCAGAAGCCATAGAAAACTGGTGTAGTTAGTCTACAGGCGAGTAGATGTCAGATGCTAGCTCGTACAGCGGCCTGCACCCGGCTCAACCAATCGCAGCCGCTTTGACGGTCGGACATCTTTTTGTGTAGCTAAGCGCGCCGGTCTCGCGCGTCCTTTGCCATATTCTACGTCAGTTCAAACTTTATACCGTCGCGTCCATCGCGTTGTAGTACTCTTCGATTTACCTGCATATTGTGACATTTTGAACCCTCGTACATATAGCTATCCTCGCAATGAACCGTTATTCTTTATGGAAATTCGAACAAGGTATTTAAGTTGTCTAACTGTGGCATTATTTTAAACCTCATAAAATACTAATCAATCTTGATTTTTTTGCAATGCAAGTTTAATTTTATTGGCCTCATTTTAATAATATGCAGCTTAGCATTATCTATTTTATATTCAATTCACTGTCAATTTTTATAATCTTTTACGATCTATAGGGGTTTCCTTTTATACGCTACACGTAGTATGCGGCATCATATACCGACGCGAATATTCTTTCCAGAATATCTCAGCTAAAGAGAAAAGTCGCTAAGCTGACATTTATTGAACAGTATAAAAGGAAAATTCTTACTGTCAGTATGCCGATTCTGGAAGGATTGTGGATATTTGAATCTGAAGTACAAGTACCTTAAACGATTAACAGATGACGCCACAATTGATTTCAGTGTTCTAGACGTGAACTGTTGAGGCAGTTTGAAGTTTCTCAAAGGATGGTCTTAAGATAAAGGACTTCTCTTTCAAAGAAGCAGCATACGAAACATTCAAGGTACTGGGTGACACTTAAAGTAATTTAATGCGGATCATATTAAGATATGATGGTATGGCGTGATATAAGGAGAAATGTGCAAAGCTGAGACAAAGAGAGCCAGAGTTGATGAACTGCGTGGTCTTCGCTCTTTGCAAAGTTTTCCGTGATTTATGAGGGCGCGAGCGAGCATGCCAGAGGAACCACAAAGATACTTTTGAACACAAACAGTAACTAATCTTTGGTCCATACTCTTGCCATGCATATTCATTGCCTCGTTATTAGTATCGTGCTAATTTGCTATTTTGGTAAAGAATGAGAAGAAGAGGAATAAGAGTCTCTAAAAGATGATTACGATTCTAAAACAATGACATTCGACCTTACGGCGGGAGTATCCATACTAAGATTCATTTTACAGGCACCTGAACTTCATTGACATGATTGGTAGGTAATATTTTGTGTAATCTTTCATAGGATTGGATTAAACCTGGATATTCGTATAAGTATAGTATCTCCTAATGCCTTTGTAATACGAAAAGTATCTCACGTGAAGCAGCTAATGTATAGTTAAGGTTAGTTTCCTTGTATTCCCTTAAATAAGGACAATGTTTATAAATCGTGTGAACCGGCACCATCGTAGTGGCCCATAGCCGTGAACCCACCAGGATAATGAGGTTATTTAGAAACGCTTGAAAACGCCGAAGAAATAACGAATCGGCTCATTTATTTTAGATTAAAGATCTCCTATAATGAATGGTCCCCCAATTATTCTTCAGCTAGATGAAAATTATGTACAGACCCGCAAAAGTCGTGCGTGGGAAATATAAATATAATCAATATAATAAATATATTAATATATATCGGTGGAAGGTGCGAAATATGAAATACTTGTAATAGGATGCATTTATAATGGCTTTGCTCTCGATCCTTCATTAACTGGTGCGCTAGTTTCTTGGGTTCGTGATCTGTCTCGGAAATTAGTCGGTAACTACGTTTCTATCAGGAAACTTATTCTACTTGAAAACTATTTCCAATTTGTCGATTTAAAAACTGTCATGCAGTAACGAATTTAAACGGTTCGACGTCGGTAATCCGTGGAACAAAGGAAATCAAGAATTAAAAAGGAGGGTAAAAGAAGGTGCAAGCACGTAGACAATAGAAGAACGGAAAAGATTCTAAGGGCCTAGATAGTTTTGACAATCAGTGCGAAAATCACGCTCTTCATTTGATTATTATTGCGAGTATGGTCATGCGTGCTCACATATATCCACAGGAAACCCAAGTAGAGGTCATTTCTCTTCTAGGTTTGCCAGTGGTCCTGCCACAGCCGCAGCAATGTATAACCCTTTCTTATGTTTCCCGTAAACTCCACACTCAGACGGCGATACCACTTTAATGCATAGTTGAGTGAAACCGGTGCCGGTTATCGAGACCCTTTGGGGCTGGTTGCTCTGGTTCGTGGTCGCTTGAAAGTAGTGAATTCTTCGCTTTTGCTCAGCTCAAGAACTCATTAATTACGCAAAGGCGGCTGTACTTCATTAATAACTCCAACATGAAGAGGGTTGACCTTAGCATACAAGGTTATGGAATAAATAGAAACGGTTAATTAAACAATGATCTATAACTTATTTTCGGATCGCAACTTCAAATAGCCAATTGTTATTATCAACTCTGAAGGATAGCTAGTTACAGGTGGTTAGTGATCATGTGTCCTGTAGCTTGGCGATTCCTTGGTAGCAATTTGTTGGGATATTCCATAAGTAAGTTGCAGGAGGAGAGCGGAGGTGATTATTAGAGTCGAGTTGGGGCCTTGGGAATGTAGAGAGAGCATAGGGAAGTGAAGCTCAGTGTTATTGGAGAGCTGGGTAGGGAAGCATTGTCTTGGGATCGTGAACACTATTTGCTAGTAAAGTAGATTACGATGCTATTGATAGAGACTGGAAACGAGAGAGCGAGACTGGAGGAAGAAGGTCGTGTTCTCCTCTTGGAGGATGATATAGACTCCTCGGATGGGATATAGCAATGAAGTTTCCCTGGCGAGGTATAACCATGTTAGCTGATGCCCTTTGTTGTATCAGTGTGCGATTGCCTTAAGTTCTGATCTTGGATGATATTGATTTTCGGCGCCGTTGGCCCTCAGAACTCGTATCGGTTGGCAATTTCACGCTTTTCAGGACCAGTCGCTTCGAAAAACGACTGGCCAAGAAAATCGGTTTACTCATGCTATTGAGAGACAATCGAGTCGGATACCTTGAGATTCGATGATTTTTCTAGAGGCTGCACAATTAAAGAAAGTGACTATCATAAGACATTTCATAAGCCTGCATTCTCTGTCGCTTCGGAGGCGGATCCACAATTTCGGTATTAACGCCACTTAGCGGGGAAGAGAAGGTCTCCCCTTCCTTGGGGGTGGGTGACAAATTATCAGTGAGTTTTACATGAAAAGAATTTTTAAATAATTTCTTGTGTGATATTGACGGTAAAGATTACCATAGAAACCAGTACCCTGGAACATTCCATCATCCTTTACCTATAAAGCAGAACATTTTTAACAGCAGCAGAAACAAATTTTATGGTATATGCACTAAATTCTAGAAATGTTTTACTAGTATTACTGGGAAATTGCCGAAGGTAACAGCAGAAAAATGAATTATCACGGGACTCGTCGGTTAAAAATATTCTGATTCCACAACAAGATCTATGGAATTCCACTACTTTTTTTGGTTTAGACAAAAATGAATACAGCAGTTGTGATAATTTGATCTTTTTAAATGAGTTTATATATCAAAAAAGGTATAAATTTAACTTTCACTCAGTATGGTTTTAAGTAAAAAATATAGACAACTGCAGTTTAGTAAAAACGAATGTGCTACGCCTTAAATTTTACTGTTTCGAGGATTTATTCTAAAATAAACAGATATTATGTTTGGAAATGCTAGGATGTTCTACAATTACCGTCATTTTTACGATAATTTTTAATGAAAAATTCTCTCCGTTCTAGCGTGTCGTTTACTTGAGACATGGTGCGTTATTAGTAGCAATTTTTCACTCATTCTTCGCGGGTCTAAGTTCGCCGCAAATTTCCAGGCGAAATCAGCCCGTCTCTGATAGATTCACAGCCTCATTACGTGGCCTCATCGTCCTGAGCGCCTGGTCTAGGCAACCCCTCGAACTTCGAACCCTGGCGCTTGCGAACTAGTCAGAGTTTACGACTCGTACATCACTCTCGCATTTCCTACTACGAGCGAGAGAATTTCAATGCGAGCGTTTCATTAAAACGTGAGCTCGCGATTTATTTGGTACGCTGCTGTTTATTTGACTGTTCCGTATTGCATTGCATCTCGCTGATGGCATTGATGACATTGATGATATCGCCTCCCATTAGCACAATAACCTCCTCCTTCCCAACCTTCGCACTTTTTCATCAGCGTCACTTCTATTCTCTTTGAGAGGCTCATTGCGGGACGTCTGTAATTGTCAACTCCCGTTTCGCCTGGTGGGATTACCTATCAAGCGTAGCCTTTCCAATCATCCCGATTGCTCATGACTGCTTACTTCGTTGGTCGCTGAGTCCATCCGTCTGTTCGATCCTTCGACCGTTCATTCATTCCTTCCTATGAGGACCTTATGACTGGCAATATTATGTTTATGCCTTTTATCTACACAAAATGCCAAAACTAGATATCAAGTTATCCTTTGCACCTGACGTTCTACTTGGGTTGTTTTTTTGGTCACTATTTTTCCTTTTATGTTCCAGAAGAGGTTTCTTTTCACCCACGAAGTACCCTCTCACTTCCCAACAGGATATTAGGCGACCACAAACCCGTCTAAATTACTCGTACTTGTGAATTCCAAACTAAATACAGAAAGTAGTTACAAGGAGACTACAGAGTCCAAATTCGAGTACAACACCCGAATTCATTTGTTTCTCCAGATGGTTGAATGGTAAGTTGATCACAAATTAGCTAGTGTAATGAAAAGGTCTAACTGTAGATAAAATTTCACGACGGCTTATCAGCTTCCCGAGCCAGAATCCGTGAAAGACAAGGAGCGAGAGATCCATCGTATTCTCTTATCGTGTAGCAAGGTGTCACGCGAAGCCTTGTAAGGCTAATTCTGTTTAGGAATACATCCTCAGTAGGATGAACGAACGATGGGCTGGGCGAACAGTTTGCTGTTGCTGGCCAAGCGTTAATGGCACTGGTAAACCCCGTCGATTCAACAAAACCAGCTCAATTGAGCATCTCACTGAGTGTGTCACTTTCACTCGTGCTGTTAGTTCCTTCTTCTAATTCCTGGTATTTCTGCGCGAACGAGAGAGATGAAAGCAAATGAGACTCGTAGCGCCCTAATACATTCATAATTGCCACGTTCTCGCGTCAAATTCAAGCGTAAATGAAGGAGATGAGAGGGAGAGGATCGTGTTCCATGCATACGTTAACCATGCCGCAGTTCCAGCCCTCCAAAGCTTAACTACCCCACCGTCTTATCCGACATTTAAGGCGCGGTTGGAGTCTTGACTCGAGGAACCAGACAGCGAGATATTAGAGTACAATGCTGGATTTAATTAGGTGTCATTGCCGCAGCCTCCTTCGCGTTTCTCCCTTAATTCGCACTCAGCTTCGACCTGGCCCCACAGCCCCGCATCAGCATCGCATCACCCCCAGCGCTGTCGAGACAATAAACCCCGAAGGAGGAGCTTGGGAAATCAAACTACCATTACCAGAAATATTACGTTTATAGAAGGTGTATAGTGAAGGAAGGATTTTTTAGTAGTCGAAGGTTACGCTTTAATCGATTCCTCGCTTATAAGTCTACTCCAAATTGAGTCGTTTGTTTGATTTCACGGAAGTTTTTGAATTTCACTACAGCCGGCTGAATTGAGCCTTTGCTCGGTGCGAAAGTCGCTAGAATTCATTCTAGTATCAAATGCTAGGAACTGTACCAAGGAAGGTGAAGAGGATTCCCATCTAGCATCGCTAGAAAGTGTGCGAAGGGAGCGTTATGGCTTCTGGGATTTGAGGCTCTTCTTTCTCGAAGAGCAGGCAACTTGACGCTATTGTGTGCAGGAATTTCCCTGTGACTCGTCATTAAAGTCAGAATTTAATGGACGTTTCGAAATTTATTCAATGACTCCTGAAAGCATGGATTATTCTAAGCTTCTGGTATTGTTTAATGTCTCAGTGGGGATTGAAACTTGTACAATTAACGTTTACGTTGTTGCTGGCGGCAGTCGAAACGGGGACTCACCTACAGAGAAAACATCTTCAGGACGACATCGTGATGCAACGTCCTTGGCCCTCTTGCTTCGATTCCAAATCTTTTTTTGGCTATCGTTCATACGAAGAAGAGCAAAAAGTTTGAGGAGGAGAAAGGAAGAAAAGAGACGAAGTATGAAAATGAAATATTTATATTAATCTTTTATTTTGATTCATATATCATAATATAATAATAAGTGTAATCATTAATATATTTATATATTAATTTATTTCTTTCTGACAGTCGTATTTTGGTATATAACAGAAATGATGAAATTGGACAAAGGAAAGAGAAGGTAAGACGACAGGGAAAGTAGCCGAAGTTCACTGCGGCACGCTTTAATTTACTAATGAATAGCTATGTGCACACAAAAGAGGTACCTGCTGATATGTACATAACATCTGGCGGCCTATGAAATGCAGACTCAGGCGGCGTGCAACTGATCGTTACGAGCCTAGAGAATTATGAGTTCTGGCTCAATCTGCGTTCACCATTCGCAACTCGCCACTGATTTATCTTGCTTCGCTATTATTTTTTATATAACATTTAAAAGTTTGTCGAAAAAGTCTCCTGAAAATCTTTGGTGTTTTCTCTTAATTCTTTCCTATTTTTTCCCTATTTCTGCACCGTTACGTCGTCTCGTAATATCAGTGACGGTGAAAGCAAAAAAAAAAAGAAAAAAAAAACTTTCAAACCAATGCTTGCTTGAATCTTGAGAAAATCTTTGAGGTTTGCATTGAAAGCAAACGGTCGGCTCGTCTACTATAAAGTGCAAGCCAATTTAAATTACAGCGCACGTAGGTACCGTTTTCTCGATGTAGAAGTCCTTAGAACGTCGAGCCGTCATAGCTGCCAAGGTGCATCAACATATTTTAATGCGTCCCGCTTAGCTCTATCTGTGATTTCATCTTTTCTAGCTAATTAGGCATTTGAATGAACGCGAGAGGAGAGAGACGAGAGTATAACGGGTGTGAGGGGAATAGAGGGAATGTACTCTGCAGTCCTGAGAAAGAAAACTCAATTTGAAAGAAACCTCTCGGAGCGGTTTATTCTACCAAATGAAAGAACTCGCGAGCACAAAATCGCTCATACAAAATCTAACCCGCTTGTCGGTACTCAATACCTACTTCACTGAAGCTTTGCATTCTGGATAGGCTTTCACGTATGTACCCCTCACGCTTTAAAACTCGCTTCATTCATCGCTATTTTAACAGCTCTTTCGTATTATTCTACCGATTACGAGTCCCGATTTGAACACCATGAGCTTGCACACTCCAGTCTTATGTCGATCTGTTCAGGAAACTAGTTGGGCCAATGATCGCTACCAACGTTCTCTTTTTTATTTTCTTCATTCCTTGGCTACGCGTTCCATTGGCCACTGACAGCTGCTGTTTCGGCATACGCGTGGTTAAACGATTGGATATATAGACAAACTACCGGCGAATATTTGGAAGTTAAGGGGGCAGGAAACTGGCGTTTGCAGTCGCGCCCGATGAGAACCGCCGCGGTGATTAATGTTAACATTTCCGCGTAAGCGGGTGGTGATCCATAACGGGTACGTTGCAGAGGCCGTTCGCTCTCTAGCAAGAAACATTTTGCCATAAATGTCGGCGGCAAAGGTCGTCCCACCGACGGAGCCTAAACTGCGGAGGCTACTGATCGTTTCCTGAATGCACGGACCTGTGCAATACCCGTTCGGCCCGCCTGCCTATATCCTATTAATGTGAATTCTTGAAGAAATACGATTACGTTAGTGGTACAATTCCCCTGAAATGGACTCGAATGTCAGTGAGATGTAACAAACTATGAATCGACTGTACGCGTATAATAGCTGTTTCTATTTTCAGCCAATGCGTTGCTCATTGATCGGACATTTGTCGACTGATTGGCTTTATGATGGAGCCAATAACGAAGCGGACGGGACAGGCGAACTGGGATGACAATAACTTGGATAACGCGGATAACGTGGATAACGTGGATAACGCGGTAGGGTGCCAAACAGTAAAATATCGAAAAGCTGCGTAGCTACGTGGCTGTGGGTCGACGTAGGACGAGCGATGACTTGCTCCCTTCACAGCACGCGATCCACCATTATTTAGCTGGCTTAATTGATATTAATGCGATCTCCGTCTTCGGGGCCTTCGCTAGACAATTCGACATGCATTCGCTTTCCTCTTCTTTTCGCTTTTTATTTTCTGCTCTGGCTCAAGCTCGTGTTGTAGTGCTAGCGACATTTTGTAAACTTTTAGATTTAAATTCATGAATATTCGTCACAAAGTGCGCACCGCCTGGTTCTTTCTCCTCCCTTTCACCCTCTGATTCTTTACCGCTTATACTATTCTCCATAACTACTGGCACATATTGTACCAGCAGGTTTACCGATCGACGAGGAAACGTGCGCCAACGAGGGAATAAATCCTCGAGTATAATCGGCCGACGAGCAGGGCAATGCGTCCGTCGGGTCGTAGCGCGTTGCGTCGTGCTGCATCACATTGCATTGCCAGTGTGAACGGAGTGCAGAAGTGTGCGAAGGGTTACACGGCGTACACGCGGGAGCATAACATTCAGGGAAAAATGAAGAGCGCCCGGTAATTCTCTCGGTATTTATTGTTCGGGGTTACACACGCTTTTTCACTGGGATCGCTGAACTCCCAAAGCCTGCTTATTCCCCTTTTACCATTTCTCCTTTTCCTCCCTTTTATGTCCTTTTTCTCGTTTTTTCCATTTCCTCTCTTCATCATTCTGTCCCACCTTCCATCTTCCTTTCTATCTTCAATTCCGTCCACATTCTTCCAATCAAGTAGACTCTACTTCGGCCTAGAGACTCGTTAACTCCAAGCCATGTACTTTACGAGGAGCATCATGGTGATTCTATTGTAATTGTCACTAGGGAAGATGCTGGCCCGAATCGCGCTAAACTATTGCTTAATCTGGGTTCAGTCTAGTTCTAGGAGAACTTTGGTTCTCCATTCACTGCATTCTGCCGAAAATAAGTGCTTGATCTAGTTTTGGGTTAGCACGATCTTTTGTTTCGTCTTTCAATATGAATCAATTAGTGATACGTGGCTAATGTACCCGAGGTTGAACAAGGAGGATATATATTCAAAAATTTTAAGTTGGAATTGCAAGAAAGGATAAAGAGTGTGGCCAGAGCGATGCCGGCGGCAGGGAGCTTATCTCGCGAAGCAAACGATCATTTATCAAAAGCACGTAACACCTATGCAAGAAAAATCGACAATGTTTTAGCTGTAGTGGAAGGGGTTGGCGTGCTCGTGACGTGCGAGAGATGGATGTACGGACCGAACCCTCTACATCCTGGACTACAACAACATTATGTATACTAACCGTGGGTAAAAAATGCTAACAGACTCTTAATAGTCTGCAAATGTATGCAGTCATAAGACCCTTGAGCGACTTCTTAGAAAAGAGCAAGCGCGGAACACTTTTGCTCTAATGCCCCATTTCTTCTGATTCTTATTCTCTGCAATTGGGGAATTACACCCATCATCGGGTATAAATTGGTATCTTATATATTATAATTATAGGTCTTAAGACGAGCTTCACTTTTATCAACCATCCCTCAATGTATCACTGCATATAATATTTCTGTAAAAGTGGACTCGATATCGCAGTCGTCTTACATACAAATTACCGTGTCAAAGTCGTGTACCATTTATAATTATTATTTATCTCGTTGCAGGAGTAATACATTTTTTAAATGAGAGGTTTTTGGTTCAACAAACGTTAACATAATTAAAGTAAGAATCGGTTTATCGTATAGTATTAGAAGAACCAGAAAGTAATGTCGTTTCTGTGCATGTCAATATATGTAAGAAAACGATATTACTTACCGGTCCCCCTAATATATTGGATTATCTCTGAAAATTCAGATACGTAAAATTTGATGTTAGTAATTATTTGAGAATGTTTTATATGTTGATCATTGTCATTAGATAGCAACCCAGACAGCACCATGTTTTGAACGATTTATTATACAATTCTCAATTATGAGTAAGATGTTTGAAAGGCCTATAAGAAAGTGCTCAAAAAGTGCACTTAAGGAATTTTTATGTGTCGACATTCGATCTCGTTAAGACGCTATAATTCAGATATCAAAAAAAGTTTTTTGCAGATTATAAAATATTCAAGCGAGTGTAACTTGTAGCCAACAGTAGAAGCCATGCAATGCGTTTCAATACGCATTTATATGTATGAATGCCATCAAATTTTTGTGTCTACCGACTTCAGCATTCTTACTTTTAGTATTGTACGCAAATCTAGATGTATAAATACTATTTAACATAATGAATTACGGTTGCGTTTAGATTATTTCTACCCAACACTATAACTAGCGATTGTTAAAATAATATTCAAATCAAGCTTGACCTTTTATGTTGTAATATTTGTATCCTTATTTATTATTTATAAAACTATAATAACAAAATTAGTTTGGATAAAAATAAATTTTAACAATAAATAGTTTTAAAACTTAATAAAATAAACGACTTCGTGAAAAATATAAAATAAATTCCGTATCAGTAAGGACGTTAACATTCTCCGAACAATGATATAAATTAACATGTAAGACTCTAATATACAACGAATGAAAAATGCTTATCTTAATTTCCTTATATGGAATTTCGTGTAATGTCCAGTGAAATTATTTGGTCCTTAACAGCCTTGTAACATGGATCCTTGAGTCTGGTTCTTTCCTCTTTCTTCGTGAATTCCATGCACATCCATCTGACAGTATTATAAGTTATCTTTATTCGAGAATTACGGCTCCTTAATATGGGCCCTGTCACCTGGTACAAAATGCCACTGAGATAATAATTAATATAAAAAATATATATATAAAAGAAACACGGCATACCTTACTCGGACTTCACGCACGTCTTATTCGCACGGTTGTCAATCGGCGAAAGGGACGAGCGCGCTAATTGCCCGTTGTACCAGGGACATTTACAATTAAGAGAGGGGGAGTTCAGTACACCGAAAACGATATCTATTGACACTGATACGGACTAAATACAGGCGCGAATTTCGTTACAATGTTAAGGAAAATTTTTACGAAGTTCATAAGATTGTCTTCGATATGAATTCTCTAAGATATTTTTCCGAGTTTTCTGTTATTTGGAAAGATATCAGACCAATAAAAGAAATCGAAGCTTACCGGACGTAATTCTTCGTCATCTTTGATGCACCCTGACAATACTTCTGCAATAGCTAGCTGGAGAGAAATTGGCATAGCGTAGCGTGGCATTGTTGGGCAAATAGTTGAATGCGATCCAAGTCTCTCTGTAATTATATCGAAGAACGGCTTCTCTTACTTTCCTACTCTCTCATACGCAAGTTTATTTTCTCGGTCGAATCATCCGGAGAGTGCACCACCTAATTTCAACTTTTAGGGCGATAAAGCCCGTTTTACACGGACCAAGCTAGAGTCGATACTGGACTGAGCTTGTCAGTGCGAAAATTGTTATTCTAAACTGTTTACGTAGTTGCGTCTTGTTCCGCTTTGCCGCTTAGAATATCGATTCGCCTTATCGACAGCAGTTGGTTATTCTGAGAGTAAATAACGATGGTGGGAATATGGATCTTCTTTCATAGTAATAAAACAGGTAAAACTGCTTTTACAGTATTACTGTAAAAATCATACAATCCCTTCTATCAGTTTTCTTTCGAATAACGTGCTAGAACAGTGTGCATATTTCCTGTCATATGATAAAACGCCGTATACATCATGCCTCCTGCTCTGTACAAAGTCTTATAGTTCTGTGTCTGATATCCAGTGTTATTCCTTGAAAATCAGGATTCAGAGTGAATCAGTTCAGCTCGTATACGTTCGATCTCATTTTTAATTGTAGTATTCGACTCTCATCATCCAAGAACTTTCCGTGTGAATGGGTTTCGTTTTTTAATAGTAAACAATAGTTTTGTAAAATTAGAGTTAGATAGAAGAATAAATGTGTGTGACTAGAGAGAACATTTAGTTAGAGTCCG
>JARPRG010000340.1:229672-246582 GCA_031001745.1 Hartigia nigra | reverse complement strand
AACAATAGTTTTGTAAAATTAGAGTTAGATAGAAGAATAAATGTGTGTGACTAGAGAGAACATTTAGTTAGAGTCCGCGCTTCTCAGCAAAGTGTAAGGCTTTAGATACTCTCGTCTCCTATCGTCGACGCCTGCCCCAGGCCACCTGCCTTTCCGGAGGGCTGACAAGAGGGTGCTGTATTCGCGTGAACGTGACTCCGTGCGTCGCGACGCTTCGAGGCGTCGGATGAGCAACTGTTGCATCCTCCACCACACGGCAACCCCTTGGCAGCCCTCTGCCTCTTGCTTGACAAACCTTCCCTTCCTGTGGTACTCTATCGACGCTGGCACAGACCCTATAGCTGCTGCGCTCATGATTCTCTCCTCTTCTCACTCCCTAACATCTTCAGAATTTCCATCTTCGTAATGCCTCTCACGCATCCCCATTACCTCTTCCACTGCCGATTTCTTCAATATACATTCTGTTTGATTTAGTGTATGTTATTTGTTCTCAGGAGTGACATGATAGCCATAGTTGAGCCACAGGACTGTTTTACCGTCTAACCCATACAGATATGACCTTAAAAAAATGCTGATCTTGCAGCCTAATTATGTAATCAGTATAACGAATACAGAGTTTTTATATATTTCTGCTTCATTAATTTTCGGCCCACACCTGGGGCATTTCTCAGGGAAATAATTTTTCATTATAACGTGAGTATGCATATATGATAAATTACTTATAAGAAGCACAAGATTCCTTAGTTGTATGTCGTATAGTTATGATCATATTTGCTATAATAAGTGCCAAATGATACGTCTTGTGTCTCTGACCTATGAATAATGCATGAATAATTTATAAATGCCTTATTTTCTGTATGTACGAAGAAAATCATATTTAGATTAATTTAGGACTCAAGCCATATTCATTGTATCTGGAAGACCTTTCATAGATCAATTTTGAATCCATCTTGTAAATCATATTTATTCTTCATATATCTGGGCGTGATGTACCGCAAAATATATAAATAAGAGCGAAGTACAGCATAGTGTCATTTGACACTAGACACATTGTGAGAGATCTTATATGGAACATGCAAAATGATCTACCAGTGATCCATCCTACATGTAACAATTTTATTAAATCAAAAATCGTAAGTGATAAGCTCATGCGTTAAGGCTCTAGAGGATGCCGTGTGGATATTAGGGGATGATGCGCGGGCCGGCCGACGCTGCGCCCGAAGAATCGCGAGAAAAGGCGAGCGCCCTCGACGGGCTACGTCGGGACGTCCAGTGCCGACGGTAGAGTCAGTCCGCGTTCGCCAGTCGTCGTGACGTTACTTGTTATAGAGCAACGTTTTACGCCGAGAACCGTTCTCCTCACTGGTCGCGTAACCGACGTTTTCGCAGTTGGATTCTTCTATACTAGTAATTGTAATTGTTGACGTTGTCTTGTGACGTTCAATTGCGTTGATGCATTGCGACGCTCGTACAGTTTAGTTTTTCATCCGTGTTGTCACGTACAAGACGTCGAAATCGTGAATCGCGTGAAGCCTGTTGAGTTTTGTACGGAACTAGTGAATTCGGTGCATCTTTTTGCAGAAAGTTCTATTACCTACTCCTGTCACGTTCAAACCAGCACTTCATTCGGTGAGTAATGCAATCCAACATTTACCCTCTCAATGCTTCGTTGCTCATTGGAAATGTTTTCAATGATGCTTCCTCTCTGATGAAACTGCGATTTCGCCACTAGAATCGTAACATACATATCCAATAAAACTCTGTTATATCCTACAGTTTGGACGTAACGTACACTTGAAATGTAACCAGAGTGTTTTATCACCCGGTTGCATGCTATTGTATTGCATTGTATTGCATTACATCAAATCATCTCCCGTATTCCGACTGGGGTTCTGTTACGAGTATGCTGCGTTCTCTCTCGTTTAATAGCCACTATCTCGTCCATTTAAAAAGTTTTAGTTTTGGAGTATTTGCTGACAACCATTTTTGTATTTTCGCAAAAACACAGACCATATATAATATATACTTTTTTAAATATTTCCTGCTGATTAGCTAATTAGCAAATAACTAGTTGATGACTAATCACTAGATTCTGCTACATTCTTTTGATTTTTTTCCTTTACATTTTGATCTGTTGAATCTAAAATACTAGATCATCCCATAAGTAATGCAGTTAATCATCTATATATTTTCTATTAATATTTATGTATAATAACTATTTATCATCATTGCAGAGCAATAAAATTTCATGACGTAATTAACACCTATTTTTGAGTAACAAAAAATTTCTCATTACTTATAAGATGACCTGACAATAAGACATTAAATTAACGTTATTTTTCTAACGTAGGAATTCACGAATTTACATTTCAATTCATGGAATTAAAAATAAGGATCATTTTGATAATGAAATATTTTTGTCATCTTTAATCGAAAATCGATGAGATACTCATGTAAATATTACTTTTCTACGTCAAAATAAAATTAAAATAAACTTCCTTTTTATTGGAAGATGAAGGAAATACTTCTTTTTACCTGAATTCATGTGCCCTTTTTACTGAGGGAAGCACTTTAATGAAACAAGGCCAAGTATATTGCTTTAGCAAGGATTGTAACGTAAACTAACCTTAACGCTACAACGCACTGGGGATGTAAGCGATACGTATCGTTGGTATCTATGACCTATAGTGAATACAACCATTGCATAGGCAGGAATAAAGGTAGATGTCGCTTGGGCATTTATTATTTATTCCTCCGTCCTCGATATGCTAGAGGGGTTTCTATGCTTGAATATTAGAAACGTTCATGGATTGGATAGCTCAGTGGCGAATAGTTTGACAGCTCGATGATACCCTCCTGGCTTGATATACCTCTATTTGTTATACTGAAACTTGATACGGCCTTAATATCCACGATCGTTAAGTACCCATATTTATTCCTGTTACATAGATCTTTCTAATTCAGATTTTTACGAGCCAGAGCCACAATACTTTCATTTTGTATAGATTGAACTACGCATATGCCGAAAATAAGTTTCCGTCTATGGCTAGAGTGAGTCATATAAAAAAGCAAAATACTAAGTAAATGCCCTTCACGGATGAGGAATAAAATATATTAGGCAACTTTTAATAGAAGACAGAACTAAAAATCGGTGCTGTTACTAGGATGGAACAGTGTAAACGAGAGTTGAATTGAGCTTGAACGGGATTAGATGGACTGTAACTATTCGTAAAAGCCAGTAAGAATTATGAAGGTGGCGAGTTTTCTTGCAAACTATACAGGAATCATTCTTGCATACCGTCGACGTGATTTTCATATAAAAGATATCAGTCATAAGAAAACATTTATTCCTTACGTAGATACTTGAGTTGATGTATCATAGGCATTTAATATACATAGATAGAGGTAGTTTCAAAACTGGCGTACATGTCTGGATCTGCACGTGTGTCACGGATGTCCCTTTTAACCACAAATACAAACCATTCTTAAAACAAAAACTCAAACTTAAGTATAAGTCCTTTCAGTGCTTCTTGTGGAAGGAATAAAATATCAAAAGAAATAAGTAAAAAGTAGGTTTAATTGCAGAAAGGAAGTTTACTTTAAGGATGTTTCCTTGGCCGTTGCCGATTTAAGGTCGTAGCGGCCTTATGGCGATCTGGATGTCTGCCTTCTCACCTCATAATTAAACTCCGCAGACACAGAGTATTTTCTATTAACATTCCTGGCTAACCCAGTATACGCAAAATGACCACGGCAATTGCGGTATGTTGCGGCGTGTACGGCGAAATCGCCATCGTCGTCGCCAACGCAGACGCCGAGGCCGACTTCGTTCTCTCATTCTACCACCGGGAAATGCCGTAGCTATTGCGAAACTAGCGGCATTCGTTGAGGACGCCTTTAGCAAAATTATTATCTTTGTGAGAATTTTCCTCGAGTCAAAATTTAAGAAGTTTTCTTTTTTCTTTTTCCTTTATCTTTGTTTCTTTCTTCTTTTCCTTGTGGATTTCTTATTCTGCTTCTGAAGTTATACCATTACAGCGTTATAACGTTATTATGTTATCACGGATCGTAGAATGCGATATGCCGTTCAGACTAAACTCGATTCGACTCAGAATAGGAGTAATTGGAGGGCATATGCTCCAGTTGCCCTACAATTGGATCGGTCGGGATGTTCAACGTTGAATGTTCGGTGTTCGGCGTTCAGCCGCTATGAGGAATAGCAACGCGACGAGCAAGGCTGCATATTTTACGACCCGCTGCTCAAACGGCACGGACCACCTTCACCTCCCCTCTTCGAAGTATATATACCTGATTACCTGCATCTGGATACAAATTTGATTTCCTTTGCCCATCGAGATCTTTCCTTCCCTTCGTTCCTCTCCGGTCCTCTCGTCTTCGCACATCTTATTTTACTCTTGGTCAATATTCTCCTGGTCTTCGTTTTTTCTTCTCTTCTTCGTAGCTTGCTTTTTCCGTGAAAAATCTTGTAAATCGATGTGTAGTAGTCCGTCAAGATAATTATGTTAAAAAGCACTCCTGTTTTAGGAATCATCGCATCTTGCGCTAGAGACGAAGTTTCACAAATCAAGTGTCATGGGGGGTGAGAGAGAGAGAGAGAGAGAGAGAAAGAAAGAATGAAGAAGGTGTCGAAGGAAGAAAGCAGATACTGAAGAAAAACAGAACATATGACTCCGCTTAAAGAGATATATGTATACTCTGTTTGTCTAAGCTTACTCGAGATATCGAGAAGTTATACTACTGCTTAACCGGCACTCTTCCCGATACGTTAGACAACTGGAAAGATATTGCCGCTCAGAGTAGACATCAGGGTTATGAAAATTCTTCGAGATCTAGTAAAGAATTCAGTTGAGCTTTCATAGTTTTAACCTTTTTCCTTCTAAGATTCTTTCCTTCTTTATAGGATCCATATCCTTTGGTAAAGCAGTGTGGCCCAGATCCTAGAGCCAGGATAAAAGCACTGTGAGAGCTCCTGGAACTTTTTGCCGTGGAAAATAGAAATTAGCATGTTAAACGCAAAGCGGACTTTCTCCCTGAGTGGGTTCTTCGTCCAGCAGACCAGCAAAGAGGAAAGATTCCATAGGCGGTTCTTCCTCTTACACGTTGAGCTTCTTTATTAGAGCTGCTGGCCAGTGGCACGCGAGACACGCGAATCATGTGAACGCCACGTGACTTTCTTGACATATGGGATACCCGGTGAGTGGGAGGTGTACGTGGCAGGGATTGTTGAGGTGTGGGAAGCACGAAAACATACCTGGATAAACTAGTGAGAGAACGAAAGACAAAAGTTAGAAAATCGCAATCTAAATTATATCTCAGTGAAGATCCTAGGTGCTTAAGTATAGAGCCGTAATCGTTATACCGTCCAGCCGTGTTTCCGAGTATGAATTATGCGAGCTGCCCGGTATCTGGCACTGGCATACATGCAGCTCGGACAGGCGTACCTATTACCTACATGCATATTCAGAACTAAATAGTACGTAACTGTAATACCGTGGCTGACATCGTTACTGATACGAGGGTGAGAACCCCTTTGTTCGCGATACGGATCTTCCACGTTGCGGCTGCTTCGAATTTCCAGCTATAAATCCCCACGTAGCTCCCACATACAATATGCAGGTAAACATAACGCGTTCAAAATCCTCTTCCCTTCTACTTTCAGCCCTCTACTCCACCCACCAGTCATCTTCCGACTACCCTTCAGCCACCCTTCAGGTATTGCCAACGAACGTGAAGCTATGGGGATCCCGATCGATATCGCTTATTTCAGTTTAAATTGGCCTGAACTTTTCTTCGGCCAAGGAGCATCCATCGTGTATCAGAAGTAAAAGCGATAGGAGCTATCGAATATCGGAAGAAATGCGATAGAATCCTTTTCGAGGAACTTGGAGTAATTACCAGATATCGACCAAATAGAGTTTCACCTCCCGATGAAATAATTACATTATCTTTCGTTGAATTTTGTTATTTTTATTCGTTTCTCTATGGGTCAACAACAGTTTTTTCTATTCCCTTTCCAATGAAACTTTTATTACAGTATTTTTAGTCCTTTCATATACACTAATTGACATGGGTTGTTATTTGTCAATATACTCGCAATGGTCATTCTAATATTAAATCTCTTATTTTTGAATACTCAAAGATATGAGATGTCGGATATAAACAAGCAATATTAGGTACATACGAAAGCTTTAAATGATCCCTTTGACAAAAATATTAAAATTAGTCTGTCAACCAAGGTTGATTGTATAAAACAAATGAACAAAAATGGTAAATTCCGTAGGTAAACTTTGAGACTGGAACGGGACTCGAACCAAGGTCGTTCGCTTTCCGAGTAAATATTCGGACGATTAAGCTGTCCATGTTTTTGGAGTTTAAAAGTTTCTTATTTCTTATATCTTCACAAACGCACATAATTTTATTATTTCCGATTTTGAGATTTTACATACTTGCATACGTCGTCCTTTGAAACTTGAGTACACAGCAAAATGTAATATGAGGAGCATTTTATAAAAAACCTTATTGCATAGTTTTAAATGGCTAAGAATTAAAGCAACTTAAAGCTGGGATGAATATTTCAGTATAAGCAAGGAGAGAATATTTGTCAACTTAATCTGTTTTCTGTTTGACTAAAATAAGCGCCGGGCATATCTTACGTTACATCAGGACCTGATCAAGTATCACGTGACGGTTTGCCTGATCATGTTTATATACAAAATTTTATCTAACAGATCTGACACAATGAAAAGCTAGTGAATTAATTTTAGAAAAAAAAACAAAGATTTTTATTTGTATATGTTGGGATGAAAAGTGGGTTACGTGACGCAATGGTTAGCGTCCCCGACTTATGTATAGGGTGAATTGCCCATTGACGGAACACTTAGGGTGCATTTTATATTTGTCAGTCTGAGAATAATAAAACGTTTACATAAAAATTTAAAGTACACATATTGTTTAGTTGAAAATTAATGATATATTGTGCAAAAAATTAAAAAGCTTTTATGTTCAATAACTTTACAAAAAATTAATTAAAAATAAATGCTGTGTTCAAAATCTTAAATCCCCAATGTATAATCACCAATGGACTAAATTTATTGTGCAAAATTGATATTCTTTGATTCAAGACTTTCCATGGAATTAGTGCAGAAACTTTGTTTATTTAATCGTGGAAGTTAAAAGACGAATTTACTATATTAAACTCTAATATTGAAGTATGCAACCGCTCAGTGAAAATTATTTATAATAGTTTCAATACTATCGAGAAATGGCAATAGATTAAAATGTTCCTGCTGTCATTCTGCAAAGGATCTTGTTACGTAGTGAATCCGACTTTGTGTAGCGAAATTGGTTCATCGGTATAACTTGCATCATGCATTGATTGATAAAACTAAAAAAAAAATTCCTTCGACGAACTACAGAGCTGCTCCAATGAACTTTTGGAGAGTCGGAAGACGTTATAACGTGTATCTCCTGACAAGAAAAAACTTTTTCCTAAATCGATTTTTAACGGCTTCGAAAAAATTCCCGACCCTCTAAAGGTTAGGAAACCTTTAAAATTGTATCAATCTTTAGTTTTCTTAGCAGACTTTATTTGCAATATCATATGTGCACGTGCACTGCAATTTAATTTTGTATAATTCTATTTATTCCACGACTGTATGTTCGTTCAATGGCAAAAGATTAAGATCCTAACCCTATGTATGAACACTACCATATTTCGAAAATTTGTGATTATTTTATGAAAATAATTTGATGAACTTGAAAAGCAAGTCTATTTTTACTAAAATCGATTAAGACTTACCTTCTATCAATGATTAAATTCAGCGGAAATCCTTTCACGTAAAAAGCATTTGAAACCGATGTTTAGCTAGATTTTGCCAAAAACGAGTGTACCACTAGTTAATAATTTTTTTTCGATGGAGGGAGATAACCGCGACATTTAACTTTGTCTTAGTATTGACGCGTAGCTACTACCTTTTTTTGCAAAAAAATGCATTCATTGGCGTAGGTAGAAGATTTTTGTTAAATAGAAATTTTGTTCCATCATTGGATTGTGTTTCGTCGTTTCGACAGTTCATTCTAGTTCGGAGATCTCGTATTCGAATTCTAGTTAGAGCCGGTAATTTTTCAGCATTGCTGCCCCTCGAGTGCTGCTTGATGGAGCCCAAAATAGGAAAAATCACTTATAGCGAGTGGTGCCCAGTAGCACGTCACAGTATATAAACTTGACATGAACGTGTTTAGCACTCACTTGAATAACTAGTATTGGAAGTCATTAAGTCTAAAGCGTATTTCAATCAAGAAATTTGTTTAATCATTATTCTATATGCACTTATAATATTTGCAGAAATTGAGTATATACCGCAGTTTAATAATTTTGATCTCATCAGAAATGCCTGATCCAGACCAGATAGGGTTTTTCGGATGGAGCCCAAAGTACTCATCCTCATTATATTCATGATTAGGTCCTGATCAGGACTTGACAAGCGCATTAGGCATGCTCGATCCTTTCCACATCGGAATCATAAGAAAATATTTAGTCAGATGGTCATCAGTCTTAGGATATATATATATATATATATATATATATATATATCAATATCACGTAGATCATCGTTAGGGTGTTTCTTTAACGTGACAGCGATGTTCCTATAACGACGCTGTGTGACACCTTTTCTCTACTCCTGCCGCAACTGCTTGTGGGCATGATAGAGTATTACCTAATTTTACTTTGAAAGGATCTTTTCGATAGATACGAAGATTTTAATTTTACTGCTTGGGTAGAAATTAGCATCAATTAACTTATACCGAAGGACACTATGTCAGACGAAATTTATTGCTTTTACACTATCAAGTAATGCAAGGACCATGAGACAGTTATTTTTAACATAAATCAAATCCAAAGCATCTTGCCCATTGGTCGTTATTATACCTGGTATTCGAATGTTGACCCTGATGAATTATCAGGAATACGAATAATACTATCTAAGGCCCGGCTTGTCATTTTCCCGGGGATTCCCACAAGAGACTCATGATAGCGGGCCCTCCAGTCCTATACAGTTGTATCCAATATTCATCCATCTCTTCGGACGTTCAATTCTCTTACATGCTTAAAGCAACTGTTATTGCATCATGTCTGGCGACACCGTCGCATTGACACACGTTCACGCAATTCAGTTTCGCTCGTGCGGGAACGTTTAGAATGGACTACAAGGGGAGAGTGAGTGCGATGTTAAGGGTTGAGTTTCGAGTTCGGCTGAGGTTGGAAAAGTGAGGGAGCCTAGGAGGGCAGCAAAGCTGGAAAGAAGGTGCTTCAAGTAAATACACTTTCCACCTTGTGCCTCGCGCGACACGCCTGATGCTTACAAATGGATTTCAAGTGAGAGTGCTTCTCCCTTCGATTCTCGATTGTCGATTTACGATTCGCAATTCTCACTCTTTGCCATATACCGCCTTCATTTTACATGTATTTTCCTTTAGTAGCTCCATCATCAACGGATTTCTCTTGAATCTCAAAAAAATCTGTCAAAATCGCACGTGTTCTTTTTGTGCAGGTACATGACTTTATAACGTATGTATAGCCTTGGTGTATTTCTTATGTCTCGTTAGTATGATGTAATTGAGAATCGTGCAAACTGATCTGCTGATTTTGGTAGAAAATAACGAAGAGTAACACGAGTAATTTAGACGTACAAATTATGTTATGCATTTACTCTACTTTCTAATTAGGAGATACATAATCGTTTTGTGAACTCGTGTGTAATATGCACTCGTAAAAATTTAATGCGGATCTGTCGCCGCAATAACGATTTCAAGGAGTGTTTCAAGGGGGTTGGCACAATCAGTTTATTCCTCATAAAGAAATCTTCGACTGATTGGCATTTGGCGGCGAATGGGTCGATCTTGCAAAACCTCGAAAATTCATCGATAGCCAATAGCGCGCGTGCCTCGTTCTCAATCTTCCCGCCTCTGTGCTCTCGGTTGCCAAGATATTTTGACTAGAGTCCTCAAGATGTTACTCTCCACGATAGACTTGATCGGACTCGATAGATTCAGTAGTTTACTAGTGCTGGTCATGTTGGTCGATTTGGAGATGACTCGCGGACACATTGGCGTTGTGGTTGTCACGTGCAACTCCGTACTATGTGCCAGATGAGTGGCAGACACATCGATTCGACATACATTGGGTATCTGCCAATATCAGCAGATGTTCACTGATTATTTTATATTCGGAAGCCACAAATCGTTCTCTCGGTCGAACGTGTTTAGTGTTTCTCTTTCGTTAAAAGATAAAAGCAGTCAATCTGTTTTGACTTCTTTCGACTTCTCGGGTAACATGCCTCCGGGTTCGATGAGAAGCAACTGTTGACAGAAGCTATAGATTCCTTATTGTCCCTTTTTTTATGTTTATTTTGACGGCATGCTCGAGATGGTATCATCTATCCTTCTCTCTTATTCCTTCTTTTCGTATCACCGTCCTATGGGAGGAAGTCGATAGGGGTGTACGTAGACTGTAAATTGATCTACTTCTTAAAATACATATCATCCGCTCGAAAGTGGCAATCGGTGCGAGATTTATCGGTCCCATCTGGACGTAGGTATCGCATGATAGTAGGCGAGAGAGAGCATAAGAATATTTGGAGTATATGAGAGTTACTAAGAGAGTAGCAAAGTAGGAGAGTAAGAGAATAGGAGAGTATGAGAGCAACACTTGACAGTGAGGAGCGAACGGCTAGGCAAGTCGCTGCAGGATGAGGAGGTCGTTTTCTGCAGGAAAGCCGATGGAGCAGCCGCCTCTGGCATTATGATTTAAATGCAAAGATTAAAAAACCCGACACGTAGTGCTATAATAGTAAAAGAAAATAACTGTTGAGTAAATGGGACCGTAAATGAAAGTTGGATTGAATTCGCGCTCCGTTACTTTTCACCATGGCCGTGCAACGTTAGGTAACGTGGCGCTGCGAAAACAGTCACACTTCACCAGTGCTCAAGCTGATTCTTGCGACGCTCTTCCCCTGATATTCTGACGTGCCTCTGCAACTCTCAATTTTTTTTTCCTTGTATTCCCTTTACCATCTTTTTATTTCCGATCTAGTTTGACCAGGGAAGGTCAAACTAAATCGGGATTCATTGAAATACACACAACTCTTAGTGCCATGGCTATTTCAGATGGCGTCCGTCCTGTCATTGTGTTTTATATCTTATACTGCAATTAACGTACTGCACTGGCTTTATACCAATGAAAAACCCATTATTCCCTTTACTTTTTTCGCTCCTTTAGCCTCCCTGCTCTCTCTCTTTTTTTTACTACCTTTGCTTGTAGTTGTTGCCTTTCTTCGCTTACGTCTTTTTTATCCGGTGATCAGATTGCTTGCGTCACCAGTCAGGAAAACATTTCAGTCGACAATTGCTTTCTAGCAACGAAATCAGCAACAAACTTAACGATTTTACCTTGGCCGGTTGATATAGTTTATTCAATGTTTCTGGCAACATGGCAGTTATTTATTTCCTTGAAAAATATTCTCGCTTTAAATAATTTAAATATGCTTTATGCTTTGATATTACCATAGCGCTATCTACTGGTCGATCCATGTATCGCGCGCGCGTCCTAACGGATGCGTATATGTTCAAGGTGGTGATGGAAATTGAAAAACTATCGGTTACTTACGAAAGCCCTTACACTTCGAGAAATTCTAGAAATGAATTCTAGTCATAAGAAACCTCATGGCCCAGCGACTAAACAATAAACAAATGAGTGCCTATGGAAAATTCAGCTATCGTGTATTAATAATAATAATAAAAAGCTTATTTCGACAAAATATTTCTGGTCCGTGCGAATAATATTATCCTGTTCTACTTAAGTATTTAGTCTGGTGACTGCAACTGCTGTGAAGCCACAGTATTTTAAACGTGCTGGTTGATGCCGTCATTCGGAATTACATGATTTCTAAAAGCGACTTGGTAGGAAAAGAGATAATCGGAGCAAGAGTGAGAACAAGACTGAACCACCCCCCAAAACAGCATCTCCGACTACACCCTCATATTACCGGCCGTTTGTATTCATTTACGAGCGCTGGAATTTACCTTTACGTTTTTACGGGTTTCGGCCGGCACGGAATATTTTTATGGACGTAGGAAAGGCTCTATTTGTTTGCATTCTTTGGGCAATTAATCTTAATCTTTGAAGTTTCTCGCTTACTTAAAGTTGACCTGACTTCCGGGCAAAGGCAAACTGCGGAAAATAGACCACGTATCCAGGAACAGATCAAACCCTCAAGCTAAAAATCCCCCCTCTCCCCCACCCCTTCCCCTTCCGCCCCTCTCCCTTTCCCCCACCATCATCGACCGAATTTGCAGGGATTCGTGACGTCGATGTCTGCTTATGATTTTGTGGTGTTGGCAACTACGGTGTAGAGGCATCGCCGTCGAACGTTTCGTCGCACGGCGTCGCGTTGCACCACGCTAGCCAAAACCAGCCAGGCAGCAAACAATTTCCCGAGATTAATGGCCGAAATACACGTTAGCAGCAAGTTAATTAATACGCCATATTTACATAGACATTAGACAAACAGGTTGATTCGAAAGATATACGCCGGTACGGTTAGGCTGATGGCGGTAGTGGCAATAGCAGTGGCGATGCTGCTAGCGCGTACGACAAGGGAGGGTTAGCGTGCTGTTGTAAATACGGCTTGTATTCCTGCAGATAGGACTGTGATTCATGGAGGACAGCCAGCACGATCTATAGATTCGGCCCGATACCGAGACATCCCCCTGACTCCATGCACGCGAACCAACCATACGTTTACTCGGGATAAGGCGCGGCCAGGATACACGGAATTCCTCTAGGAGCTAATGAAGCATGAAAAACGCCAGTGTGCTTGCCTACTCGTCTGTCTATCCTGCCGGCTAACACTTTCCCTACCTTAGCTATTTTTCCACAACCCTAATATTTTAACAGCCCAATATTTTTATTCTTGATCTGTCCAAAATTTCACTATCACTCCTTGCCTATCTTTGCACCTATCATATTAAAGTCTCCCTGCTATGTTTCTTCGCATCATGCTTCTCTTATCAGATACACTTGCAAATTGGCTTTCGACCAGCGTGAGTTACCGGTGTCCTCGTAAGACACTGGTGAAATTATTCTACCGTCTAGCGTATAATAAGTCGGAATCATGGCAGCGATTTATTTTTATTCTCCCTAAGTTTTTGGATAAATTTAAATTAGTACAGCGAGTGGTCTGACTTTGCAGGTGGATTTCAGGTTAGCGCCAGAAAGATACATCGGCGAATGAACGTTGAAAAAGTGGTATGTTTTCTTTGGAAGGAGAAATTGTTTCTATGAACAATGGATTCTCTTAACTTAATATCCCTTCCTTTTCTCATTTGAAACTGAAATCGCTAGCTCTGATGTATTATTCCTTCAGCATTCCATATTTTGGTTAATTGGTGTCAGGGGTCTTATAAGCAATGAAATTAGTGTATGCTTTTTAACCGATTAAGCTCCGAATGCTTCCGTCATAGGAGTGCTAGGGTTAAACTGCCTGATATCAATTAGAATTGTAATAAAAGTTGGTATTCAAAGTACGGAAAGCATATACCGCATATTTTCAACGTCATTTGGACCTTCGTCATTGCACATGCCATTTCCATACGAGCGTTTTCATGTAGCGTGCTTGTCTCTTTTCGTTTCCTTTGAAATAACGGATCGGCAGAAAGGAAGTAGGCACGTCCGTTATGGCGTGACGCCGTAAGGCGTGTCTGCCATGTCGGCAGTCAATCACTTAATGTTTCATTAGGCACGCACACGCCATCACCATACGTCGGTCAATCTTAATAATTAATTAGTAATTATTGTCGCGTCAAACTTCAACCGATCGCATGAAGAAACTCTCCCGGCAGAAATCACTCGGGAGTGTTGAAAAGAAGTCTGAAAAAGTTGAGAGAATTTCGATGGATTCCAGAAAGGATGCTGTAGGCATCGAGACTCCGGCTATCTACCCCAATGAGTCGCCAGATGGGGGAGTGCACCTCATGAAAAGTCGTTAGGGTTTGTAGGACACGGAGAATGGAGAAGTGAGGAGAAAAAGAGGAAAGGGGAAAAGGAGAGGGAGAAAGAAGTCCCGCGGAAGCAAAACGCCTCGCGCCGTTACGGACACCGGAATAAGAATAACGGTCTACGTCGGACCGGGTCGCGCAGTTTTAATTGGCTTTTTAATGTCTATGCAAATCATATTCGTAATGTTAAGGCGCCAGCTATGGTCTGTTGCGTGAAAGATTTACCGCGCTATAAAACATTTTACACGCTTTCTCCCGGTTTGTCCGTGGACTGCTTGGCTACCTAGTTTGACCTTTCCAACGCCATTCAACAAACACCCCAGTGCAACCAAACACACTGAAACAGTGAATACTAAGGATGGCTGCATGCAACTTTGCTGTCTGCGTGGAAAAATCTTGGGAGTCACTGAACAAATGAGCCACTGAGTCACTGAGCCACCGGAGAATACTAGCGTGACTCATAGATAGCTGGCACTAACTTTTTCGTCGTGTAGCCTTTCCAATTGGCATGTTTCTTTTTTCTTTTACATTCTGCATCTTACGCAACCTTTAAATAATCCTGATCTTATTACGACAATTTTCCGTACGAAGATCCTATATGGAAAGCTTTGTTCCGCCGCATTGCAGTCAGTCGCGTTAATATTGTAGTCGCTTTCGGAGCATTGCATTCGAGCTTCGAGCATTGAGCGCGGCAGTAGAGCGAACGGGAGGTTTAGGGGTCCGTTATGCTCGAAAGTAATATCTACATTACGTCGCATTAGCGTACTCTGGAAATATTGATTTTGCGAGAGCGTAACGTACGGAGTAAACATAGTGACCGTTACTTTAATTGTTATATCATGTGTCCAACCTTGTGACAGTCATTTATAGTTGTGTAATCGACCAAATTGATCGGTGGCACAGAAGTAATAATAATAATAATCTGTGTAATATAGGAATATTTTAGTGTTTAAAATGCTCACTAGACCCTCGCGTTTAAAGTACTTTAAGAATCGAGCCTTAGGACTTCGATGGACCGGTCTCTTTTTTTTTGTTTTGCGTGCCACGTCTGGAAGTAGTAAAAGTCAAGGAGTTTTTCAGGAAGCTCTTAGAAAATTATGCTGGTTAAACGTGAGGTGTGGAGGAGAATAATTGTTAGTCTGATACAAAGGATGAAATCGGTAGTTGAAGTGCAACGATGACGACCACGAGTCCCTAGAACGAACTCTGCATAAAGACAACCCAGTAACATGGATTTTTCTCTCTCTTTATTTGTTTCATTTCACCTCCTGAATCCCCCATCTGTTTGATAGTTGCCTTTAGTTACCATAACGTAATTATATATCATTAGATATAGAACAAATTTGCTTTATCTGTACTTTTAATTACATATTTAATATTAAGCAGTTTTACTGGCAGACCCACTATATTTGTTTTAATTATATATTATGAATATACGATTTTGTTTCTCATATAAGGATTATTAAGAATTGTTTTCTTTCCTTTTGGTTTCAGGTGAGTTAAACGATTTCATTTCGTCTTATTAATACTTTGGGCCAGAGTGCGTGACTACTTTGTGGAATCGGAATAACAAGGTTAGAATATAGATTAATTGTATTACGACTTGAATAAAAGTAATTGAGCGCATCAGATAATAAAGGCCAAATTCTTATATTCTATTCCGTGATATATCACTACAGTTTCAAAAATCAGTCAGGCTACAGATCAGGCATGAAATACGGTTCATTTTGCAGGAAAATTGATATTGCCTAGGTATATGTACTTAAATGAAAACAAGGGAGTAAGCACGTGGTGGGGGGAGGGGAGCGGTCCAGGAAGATGCTGGATCGAAAGCCCCTGTGAAAATTTCACGAAGACGGAGATACCTCAGCAACTGACACTATTTCCTCTCACGGTGCGTAATACGTCTTTCAATTTAGAGTTCTCGGTAGTGCCGAGCTATTGCGCCTGTACGAGGCCTCCCTTTTCTCCAGAGCTATTAAAACTATAATCATTTGGTTAATGTAGCAATTAGACGTTTAGATGTCTAAGCGAGATGCTCCACGGGATAAAGTGAACTTTTGTTCTCGTTATTTCTACCGTTGTTTCGTTCCCTCTTACTCGGTTACTGGTCGATTCTTCCTATTCCATTGCACTTGGTGGAAATTAAGTTAAAATTATGTGTAACGAGAGCTTCGCGAGGAATATCGAAAAAATTCCCGGACTTCAGGTTCCATTTAGAAAAATGGAAAAACTCGTATTCTGGTGATGTCAATAATTTAGTCGCTGGAGAAGGTGATATTTATTACGGGAAACATGTATTGTGGTAATTGGTGTTCACTAAAGCGTAAAGTATGGATATTATGCCCATATGCTAAACGCTCGTCCCGTTGTCTGCATCGCTACTCGAGCCGAGCACGAATTGACATTAATGTAGAAAGTCAACCCGTGATGGCTTACGAATAGCATTATACAGTATGGTATTTGGAAAGAAAAGGTACAAGTAAAAGAAATATAAATATTCGTGGATACGGAACTTTCAGACTGGAAGTGCTCGATATTAGCAAATATTATTATTTCATTTACATGCACATGATTTTTTTCCTGTAAATTTTAGCTTGATTGGATACGGTGACATATATGGGTAATGTAAGTGTTTTGAGTATCAATTTGTAGAATTTTTTAAAGCACTTTTTATTTTGTATAACCAAATTAAATTTATTACATTTAAATATATATTTTGAGGTATTTTTTAATAAAATTTCAAAATACAAAAATTAAAAAGAGGTTGCCACAGGTGCACAGCTGGTTTTTTGGCGCAGCATTGTTCTGTGTGCACGGTGTGCAGGTCGATA
>JARPRG010000340.1:190760-209897 GCA_031001745.1 Hartigia nigra | reverse complement strand
TTTCTAATAACATTACGCCATAAAAGAACCTAATTTCACCTAATTTCACTAAAAAGAATTGAAAATTGACGAAATGGCGGGACTTTGAAAAAAAAGTTTACATTATCAAGGAATTTTTTTATTTTTCATTATGCA
This sequence comes from Hartigia nigra, assembly GCA_031001745.1. Classification (NCBI taxonomy): domain Eukaryota; kingdom Metazoa; phylum Arthropoda; class Insecta; order Hymenoptera; family Cephidae; genus Hartigia; species Hartigia nigra. Next base: position 209,762 of record JARPRG010000340.1, on the reverse strand, counting down.
ATAAAAGTTACTAAATTTCATTATTTATTTACGGATTGAGGTTCAAGTCATGAGGAATCTATATGATAAAAAATTGGCTATAGCTACGTTTATACTTCGAATTTCGGTGTGGAACTTGGTGAACATATTTTTTAGATGTTCTACTACGGATTTATGAAAAAAAAATATATATTTTTTCGATCGGTCACACGTATTTGCCGCCTTAAATTTGCATGTCTGAGGAGGCTATCGGCATCACACGTTAAATATATGAGAATGTCACGAGGTACCTGGGAATGCCGAGGAAGCAGAAGACGTTGAGGAAGCCACTTTGTGGCAGAGCGAAGCGTGGCGCGTGGACCCGACGAGAAATTCGCTTCGAGCCAGATTATATTTAGTGAGAACTATGAAGAAGGTATGCGCGGCAGCTGTCACACTTCTGACTGATGGATGCCTCCTCAGTTTGCGGTTCCATTCTCGGCTTCTTCTTCAAATTTCGATACGTTTTTTGGGTTGACCGAATAAACTGCATAGGTTACATCCGTCCTTAGAAACTACTAGACCTACCCGCTTAAGAAATAACGAGTTGTTTTTCTTTTCGGTCCGTTGATCAAGGTATTGTATTATTGAGAGACTGAATTTGCCGATTTCAAACGAGAAATATGAAGTGTTTCAGGAATGAATAAGAGTCCAAAGCTGATTACGAAAACGCATAGAATTAGTAATAATTGGCCAAAGTACTTTTGTGGATTATTTCTGGGACGTTCTTCGACGCAGCTGGGAATAGAGACGGGCCAGCGTGTCACATTTGTCCCAGGGTGACTCATGAGGTGTTGGTTACGGCGCTATATCGAGCAACGAGCAGTAATAGCTAGTAACGGTCAGTAACGGACAACCCAGCATCTTCTAGTCTAGCAAGGGACGCGCGATTCACCAATGCTCGCAAACTCCAATATCATATGTAAGCAAGAAAATACAGTGACAGGGCTGGTGAGTGCAGGCTAATTTCGTATCGTGATATCGAAGCACTGGCTCAGTTGACCTTCTTGGTTCGTTTTGGCTTAGAGATATCTGACACCGTTCGCTGCCAGCCGTATCCAATAAAGGTGAAATTGCAAAACCTAAACATGCAGAATACGCATTGATGTTTAATGCAAAATTCAAATGGTCTCGTATCAGCGTGCGCGAGCGCACAAGTGGCCAACGTGCTCCCAAGGAGAAGATCCCGCCGCCACCTCCCAGGAAACATATGACGCAATCTTGGCAGGAATTGTCAGGGAACCGTCGACATCTTTAATGTATGAGATAGTGTCTCAAAGCATCCACGAGAAGAGCGTGTAAGAATCAGGTTCGAAGGATAGGAGAGGAAAGGAACGGAAGCAAAGAATTTCTGATAATTATCACTAAGGGGCAGAGCAGGGCTATGGGTATATTGTAGAATTGTCATCTGAAATCATATTAGCACCTTTCCGAGCTGTTGCGTTGGGAATGCTCTCGTATGAGCCACGTGTAGCTACTCCTAATCGCATCACTTGCCGGGATACTTCTGACTGCCTCTTTTGCTTTCCTTGCTACGTTACAATCCTGTGGTATCTCCTGTATTCATCCTGGCTTGACCTTTTCCTCAGTCGAAAAAGAAGGGAACACGACCCTGCAGGACAACATGTGTAAATTAATACAAGGCGACAGGTGGGCTGAGAGGAAGGCCAGGTGAGAGAGTATGCGAATCGTATAGCAACAATCTGATAACGATAGTATTTGGGCGAGGGGGAGAGGGAGCATTAAATAATTGTTATTCGAGCGGATAAGAATCCTGATTGAAAGTGGGCCGAATCAATTTCCGATGCCTTTGTGAAACCACCTCGATAGGAATTCAAGAGCAATAGCCTCATCGTGGCGAGAAGAACGCGCCATGATGAAATTTAAATGTCATGATTTGCTACCCTGATAATGTAAATGGAAATACATTCATTGTCTTTCCTTTGGTTAGGTTCCTGCTTTTCTCTCATTGCCTCTTTCCTTTCGTCCTTCCCGTTCTTACTTTCACTTGAAACCCTTGAAATTGAAGAGAGAATGTGAGTTGGAGAATACCAAGAAGATAAACACGATTTTAATCTGTATAGAATAAATTTAAAACGAGTCTCGAGGACTTGTCGCCCGAGGTGTTATTTGACGTTCCCATTAGCACTGAATAACTTCGACGAGAGATGAAGGTATAGATAGAAAGATGGGTAAATAAAGTGAAGTGACAAAGAGAAGTAAGCATTGAAAACCAAGATACTTACCAAGTGGAATTCCGGTGATAACAATGAAAAGATAAAAATAGTTTATGCGTAGTTTAGTAGAGAACAGTGTGAATGAGAAGTGGCAACGCATGGCGGGACATTTGATGTATCGCCTTGATAAAATTTAATAAAACTGACCAACGAATTTTTATTGGTACTTCGGTTCGCTTGGTCCTTTCGTGGCCCGATATTATCTCTGTAAAATACAGTCTTGGCTTGGCTAGGCCGATTGCGTCCGAATGAAATTGCTGCCTCACTGCCTCTCTCATAACTGGAAAACACCATGCGCCGAAAACTCATTATCATCCGTAAATCTCGTGACAGCTATTGGACGGATTTTCATCGATATAGTCAAATTTCAAATTTACGGAGACGCGCATCGAAGATTACCGAGGGACAGAGACGGATAGAAAGGGATATGTATTTCCCATGGAAAGGAAGAGCTATGCCTTCTTCTTTGTTCTTGGCACAACCATTAAAATCGAGAATAATTAAAACGGTGCAACTTCCGCTGGAGAATCCAACAGTAAAGTTTTATGACACGTTAACGACGTTAAGTTCTCGAAGGCGTAGGCATTTCGCTTGAAACACGCCCTTTTGCATTGATCAATATGTGGAGACAGATATAAATGAGATAACGTCGATATATACACGAGAAAATGTAACGTTTAACTAGAGTCTCAGCCCTTTGAGGAAAATTCATAAACCATCATGTACTATATGTATATCGCGCATAGTGATACCGTGTACTTGGAAGTGATTGCATTTACTTGTGATCCAGCTCCGTGAAATCTCTCTTTTGTAATTGTTTTTGGCACGGTTTTCGTAGAAAGAGCTCAGCGCGGATTTTGTAAATTGGCGAACCACTTCGTAAAAAGTCCAAATGAAATTCAAGGATATAAACTCGGTTCATGTAATTCAACATCACTACGAAAGCTATACCTCGCAGCCAAGATTTACCTTGCCTGCCTCCTGACTCATTGTTACATCAGGCCGCCATAAGCTGCCGCTTCGTGACTCCCATATTCGTTGTTCCTTGCTTTTATACCAAGACTGGATTAACCTCAACGTACCAATGTTTCTCGTCTGAGCTAGGGATAAAGGAAAGTAAGAAGAATGGAAGCCAGTCTGTCAAGGAAGATGGTGAATTCTAGTTGTGAGATTGTCATTCCCACATGACGACGTCGACCTGTCAAAGTAGTGGGAAGAATCGAGTCAAATAAGTGAGTAAAAGAAAGAGACAAGATACCGAAGTACTTTTCTCAAGTGCTTCAGAATCCTAGTATCCGAGTGAAACTGACAGTCGACAGTCAAGAGAAATTTCTAATCCTCAGCGATAAGGACAAGTTGCTCTTGCTGCGTCGTTGACGCTACGATGATATGCCGTCGCCCCATTTGCCGTCGAAGAACATGGTCCCTATAAATAATCGAACTGGCCAATCTTCAAAATAGAATAACGAACGGCTGAGCTTAACAGACGTAAAGCGTGCAAACAAACACGCGAGTCTAATTATACGAACATCGCGAAGAGTTTTCTGCGACCACTGGCTGATCTATTACTTGACGCATGGTCACTCCTACGCCTTATACCCCTCCCTGAACCAATCGTTCACGAGGAGATGAATTGATTTATTTGAATTTTATTGAATTAATTGATGATGATTCCTGAAATCAGATGGGAGGGTAAGAGGATGAAATGAAACGTCACAAGTACGATGCTTCACACTGAGGGCGAACGGACAGTGGCTTCCGACTCGTGCCAAAGCTATTTCCACCTTGTGGACCGAGAGGAGAGTCTGTGAGTGTAAGAGACAAGGGAAGCCGAATAGGACTGGTGCGAGCCTCTCGAGAGCAGAGAGTCTCTTAGACGCCGCCGATAGGACTGCGAGATGAGCAAGTGACCAAGTGGCTATCTCATGACGTCTACACCGTTCTCGATCTTCAGTCACGTTCCTTTCTTCTGGTGTTCTATAAACACTCGGTGCTGTCTCGACATTGTGACAGGGTCTGAACGATGCAAGCTGGCACAACGTCGACCCCGACGCGACGTTGTGCACATTGCGGCGATACCTTTTCGGCCTTCCCTTGGCTTTACCTTGGCTCGGGGCCTTACCTTTTGACAAGATACAAGACAACGCCTCATACATACTTGGCACCATGTACGAGGCAGTTGCGCGCTGCTCGCTGGACGTATTATTACATATAGTATTATCGATATACCAATACAGTATACATATATATATATATATATATATATATATATATATATATATATCTGCTGTCATTGGACCTCTTATCCTCCTACATTTTAAGGGAGAATAGGTAAAGTCTCGACAAGCACCGACTTAATGCGCGGCACCGACCGTTTGTCAGAAACTGGAATTACTTCCCGAAATTGAGCGCTCGGTTATAACGGGCTGCGGACTATGGCTGGTTGCTATCATTTGAAAGTCAAATACTTGTGGGAGAGGAGAGAGAATACTCTGCAGGAATTCAAGATATTCCAGACCCCTCGAAAGCTACTCGCAAAACGCAGGACATTGTACAAGTCTTCACCGTTTTCGACACACAACTATATATGTTTCGTACTGTTAGCAGTTAACTTACTGTTTTCACGGTCAAACACATTTGCATGCGCAGCCATTTATAGGAAACTCCGGCTTAATAAACTTGAAGTAGGCAGTGATTAAGTACGGACAGTCTGATTACCTCTGCAAGTAACTTTTGCTTACTGATGCCAGATGAGTGTCAGTCACAATCAACTGTTAATTAATTCTGAATGGTCGAAGCCAAACTTTCAATACGGACAAAAAATTGTTATAAATTCCATAGCAATAGACCATTCAGAATCCAAAGATATATAGTTGACCTCAGTGCCATTGCGCCTGTCTGTTCAGGCTGTTCTGATCTCAAGTCTGTTTCAAGTCCATCTTCCAGTTCTTAAGCAAAACCGGGATGCTTCGGTTTCTTCTCTTCCTTCTACGAGCCAAGTGCTCATCCGTATCGAAGGCGTATTCATCTCGATTCATCTGGATTCACTCGATTCAATCCACTCGCTTTACAGAAATAGCGGAAGAACGGATGCATTTCAAAAGATCGATTATCCTGACCGCTCCTTGAACTTTATCTCTTCTTTTCGAACCCTGCTATCAGAAAAGGAAAACTTCTGCATCTCAAGTGCTGCGACTGCCGGTCTGGCTATGATTATCACTATGACGATGATGATGATAATCTCCTAGAGGATATCAAGAGCAGCTATTATAGCTCGTGAAAGGATTGTCTGTTATCTTGACGATCCTCTCCTGAACTTGATTCTCCCCCTCTGTGTGCTGGCTGAGTGCGTCATTGTGTTTGACTGGCCACAAGGAGCCCGCGGCTGCGTTTCCAATCGGCGGTCGAAGAACGGTAAGGTATAGTCAATATCTGGATAACGTTTAAGGGAGAGTTTAGAGTGAGATAAGCCTCGCTAAACCCCTATGAAAAGAAGCCAGCGGGCGAATAGGAGCGCGCGTCATACATACCAAGTGACACTTGGGATAGTTTAACCCTTCTTATTTCTTAGGTATATGGGAGTCTTGGAGACTCGCCGAAATCGGATTATATTTTTTGCAGCTTATAAAAGTCGAGTTGCCTCGGCCAATATCGAGCGGCTAACAAAAATTTAACCTCCTTTCCTTTCAACCTCCCCGCAGCTTCTGATCAAGCTACTCGTGTCTCGTGCAAAATGTGATCCTACAGCCAGTATAATCCTCAAGGACTGAAAATCCTCTTAACCTTGTTTAGGTTAATTATGAAGGATTTCATTATCAAAACAATGAAGAGCGTACATTTACATAAAGTCAAGGCAGTCATCTTATTTTTTGTCTTTTGTATGTCTTTTTTTTACCACGGAAAGAGTAGACCCTTGGTTAAGCTCGCTAGGATCGCGACCCTCGGCTTTAATCGTTGCCAGTAGTCTTGAGAGGAATGCCTTTGTGATAGGACAGAAATAAGAGGTACGCAAGCGTAGTCCGAATTACGTTGCGTTTAGTTCGATCGAGAATTACTTGCTTAAGAGAGCAAGTGCCTATCCGTGTCTATGCGTCATTGAGAAATTTCCATCGTTCATTGCGACTAAACGCTAGCACGTTTGACTTAAGTGACGTCAACGGGAGCTCGGGGGCAAAGGCTAGGGCCGACGACTGAGATAATGGCTCGAGTGAGGGTGATGCCAGAGGGAACGAGAGGGAACCGGGAGGCAGAACGGCAGCTTAACTTGGCACCCCTTGACACTCCTGAATAGTCTCAAACACACCGGCACCCGAAGTAACTCGCGCTACGCTTACGGTAGGCACACCTTATCACAAATGCTGTGACTGGCGGAAAGGCAAGAGTTAATGTATGCTGCGACACTCGCACCCTCAAACCCCGATAACTTCCTGTTTTAATTAACGGCGTTGGCACCTGTTCTCCATTCCGGTAGCGGGCAAGCCGTCGCAACGCACTTTCTTTGGCTCACTCCCAGAAAGGGAACTAGAAGAATTGATTTTGAGAAACAGTTGTGATAAAATTGTTCGTGTGATAGATATGGAAGATTACCTGTAATTAAAAGATTCGGCAACGTTGTCGTTATCAGCATTTGCAATTTTTATAGTTTCATCGTTTTACGTTCCTAACCAAAAACTGTTAGATACTTTCCCTTAGTGCATAGACCACACGAAGCTCTAGATTTTTTCTTTTTATACCTTTGAGAATAGGACGCTCTAGTATCAGGAACTCTATTGCATTAGTCTTTAGTGTCCCATTGCTATAATATCGCAAGAGAGCAGTCCTTGAGAACATTTGGAGTGATTCGATAGTACTGCACGAGCTGTTTAGATGTTTCTTCAAGGTGTTTCCTCGAGTCTGAAGGCGTGGAAGTTGAGCGAGCAAGGAACCTGGGTTCGCCGGGGGGGGTCCTAATTAGGTAAAACGGCCGACTTGTGCTCGAAATTTTCGATATAAACTCTCAGCAAATTTCCTTCCTTCCACATCTCTCTCTTTCTCCCTTCTCCTCTTTACCTCACCATTATCGCTTCACTTTCTGGTAGTATGAAATTTAAACACATGTGTGAGACATTAAGTTTACTCAAAGATAAATGCTATCCGACCTAGTAAAGATTGAATACGAGAAGAGAAAGAGAAGGGGAGAAAGGTGAAAAACGTCGAGCCAATGAAAGTGGAAGACAATTTCCCAAAGATATATGGAAGATTCCAGTGACTCGGGATATTAGGAATCGCTATTTTATCGAGACGTATACGTGTCGCGTGGTGTGACGTCCGTTCTAGCCCCGGAGAATGTTCAGTGTCGATATTAGCAAATATTAGCATCCAGCTGAATGACATTTTGTTTTTTATTTTCTTTCTCTTCGCTGTATCTATTAGATAATGCTCACATTATCGTAACACGTGTTTGTCGGCGTGAATTTGATTCACGAAACCGATGGACGAGACACAGTATAGTCATACACGCTCCTTCTTATTCAGAGATACTTCACTCCATTTTTCTCCTCGATGTTTAGCCAACTAATAATCGGCATTTGCAATTCGCAGTTCGATAATTGCAATGCCTAACAGCTTACCTCGTGTCCCTGTTACAGCCAATTGATAGCGGGTCGAATTTCGGTTATATTCGGCTCGAATTTCACTAGAATTCAGTGAACGTAGCGCGGTGAATATAGGAGTAATCGAGAGAAAGAGAGGAGTATGAGTATTCAAGAAGAGCATTCGAGATAAACGAGATTAACTCGATTTTCTTAGCCGCTCCTGGCTCATAAGCGCCAATCCGAGACCGGACATAATTGACCTGGCGTTGCCAGGCCATACAATCTGTTTTTAGAGGCAATTCTTCTTTAACTCTTCTCTATAGCTTTTCGGGAATTACCGGGCAGCAGGGGACCATCCGTCCGTATTGCCTCCTCGATTGCCAACTAACGAATGAGTCCTAAATTAAAGCGTGTTTTCGGTGCCAGCCGCAGACTCTAGTTTCCTGGCAATTCTCATTCTCATTCCCATTCTCGCTCTTACTCTTGTTCAGCCTCGAAAAATCCTTTAATTTGACTCTCTTCGCATTCCGGCAAACGTCACACCGATCCTCATTGACGTTATTCGGTTCGCAATTAAATTCGAATTCCGGCGGCGTACCTTCGGAATAGCCAATAGCGTCACTCGGACTCTCCTGAATTAGCATTATCGCTCTAACCGATTGCCTGATAACCTGGGGATGTCGTTCGTAGAGGAGTTCGGTCACGTCTTTTGAATTTCCTATGTCAAGGAAGGAAACGACTGTCTGGACTCTCAAATCTATTCATGTAATTAATTTCGCTCTTTGGATATTCATTTTTTTCTTTTAACCCTCGGTATAGTTTCGTGCTTTATTCATAGCGTTAGAGGAGTTAAGTAGTTTGCCAGCAGAGTGTATTCGAGAAGTAGTGGGCGATGGTGGCAATGGTGGCCGTCGACGGCATCCGCCCTGAAACGTCGTTGAAATGTGGAAACGTAGTTCAACAGGAACGTGATTTGATTTAGTAAATTTCGATTGGAACTTTTTCAATGGGCGCTTGTTTGTGGAGCGTTGGTGTTGACTTGGGCATCGATACGCGCTACGTCGCAGGATCATACCGTAAGATGTTAAAACGCAAGGGTCTTCGCGACGATAAAATGCCGGTAATTTCCGTTTGATTAAGGAAAAAAAAGAACCTTATAGAAGAGCAAAGTGTTGAACGGGTCGCGTGGCGAAGCGTCGAGAAAAGTTCGACGACGGGAATCTCTAATTAAATGAAATCTGGATTTAATTCAGTGGACTTTAGAGGCGTTTAATGGCGCGTGAGGGAATGGTATAATGGCAGAACTGTAGAATGAAAGAATCGGAGAGTGGAATGAGAGAAGGATGGAGATTAGTAGGACATCTTATCGGAAAAACACTATCGATTCCCGTTTCCAATGGCGTTTGCACGTTTCTGATTTGTTGGGAACTTTGTCCTTGCGCCCTACTCCACGTTAAACTTCCTATTTCGTGTTTATTGCTTCTTACATGGATGAGTTTCCCTGTGTTTTATTTTTCTATCTTTTTTTTCTCTCTCTACTCTGTCTTATTCTCCTATTTTCATTCTATTTTCAACAAGTATCGCTCCGAATGTGGATTACGGATAGGGGAATATCGATTTGATCTCGATTTTGACCTTGCTCCGGATGCTCTTGATTGATCTAACGACGCGTCCCGACGCTCGTCTACATAGTTCTCGTGGTCAATACAATATTCATAATTTCTTGTTTGCCTTGCTGGCTGGCAAGCTGGCTGTCACCTCTTGCTGAAATTGCCCCCGCGAATCGAATATCGATAATATCGACAGTCGTCGACAGAGTTCAGTGGAATTGATGACAGACCAATTGCTACTTTGAATCCTTTACGACTCACTCGAGTCCTTTGGCTCGAATCGACAAGGAAGCGATGATCGCTGTTCCGCAAGGTCATCTGAGCTAATGGCACAAATAATTAGTCTAGAGGAATCAGTGTCATTGACCATAGTAAAGTCATGCTACTGATGGCGCAGTGAATGGGCCGTCGAGGAATCGAGTTAACGCCGCAGTAAAACCTCTGAAAAGCTCCCAAACAAACTCAGGCGTGCTTGAGGGCTTCGGTTTAGTACCGCCCTGAGTTTCCAGTTCAGAGTCCCGATCTAGAGTGTACCGGGAGGGTAGTCAACCGACTCGTTGCCATTGTGGAAAAAGGGGGATGATTGCAATCACGTCACCTCGTAAACCGATCAAGCACATTTACACTTCCAGTTAAAATCTTTCACTCTCTACTTCTTTTGTTTTCTCTCTGTCTCTCTTCCTTCTAGAAAATTGGTTTGAGGTTGGTTGGAATCATAGTCAGGATGAGTTGGTATCTTCAGGGTGGATTTTTAATCAATTCTTCTGAAATGCACTTTTATACTGTTAGTAAAGAAATAGTCGAAGTCCTGGCTCTGCGTGATCTGCATCCGGATTCTGTGCGCAGTACGCATAATCAACGATTATTTTCAATATTTGGAGTTTCTCGACTGGAATGAATTAATTTGTTATTTAGATCACACAAGTCTCAAACAAGTGCAATTAACAGCGATGGGTACTAAAATATGTGATATATATAGAATTTCTTAAGTAATAATCAATTAGTTATCTATACTTCTATATCTATATCTATGGTCGGTTGCACTGTAGACGCCTGTCGTGCAAGCATTCATGTACGAGCGAGCAACTGCTACGGATGCTTTCCATATTTATGAAGCAACTAGCCGTCGCACTCGGCTTTGCCCGTGTAGATGTTGGCATATATTTTTGTTTATTACTCCGCTCTTAAATGTCGTAACGTGATGAAATATGGATGAAAAGCTAACCGAAAAGATTTGAAAAAAATATTTTAAAAATCCCATCAAAATTCATTCATTGGTTTTGGAGTCTATCGTGAACAGATAGACAGACTGCATAATATTGGTTGTAACTTACTAGGAATTAAAAATACGAAAACTGCCTGGATAAAATATTAGTTCGTCCAGCGAAGCAGACCGGTAGTACTATGTTTAAATATTTATATTGAAATAAGTTATAACCGATATTATGCTGTCTGTCTGTCTGTTCGCGATTGACTTCCAAAGCAACGAATCAATTTTGATAGGATTTAAAAAATATGATTTAACATCTTTCCGGTCAGATTTTCATCCATATTTCATCACGCTACGACATTTAGGAGCGCAGTAATAAACAAAAATATATGCAAACATCTACATTGGCGAAGCTGGGTGCGACGGCTAGTTCGTAATGGATTTCAATTGAGTTAAATTCAATTGACTTTTTAATTTATTTAATGACAAATATATCGGAGTAAATAAGTTTACCTTAATGATGCTTGAACTATGCTGGGGCATATTAGCATTCGACATTACAAAAAAAATTAATTCGCGGACGCGAAACTTTTACATTGGAAATGCTTAGCATTTGCAAATATTACTGCTCCATCTATGTGCTCATGATTTTTCCTGTGAATTTCTATCTGATAGGTTTGGTTCGTCTGCAACTTTTCTCACAAGAATTCGTGAGTGCAAGTAAAATAGAAATTATTCTGTATTTGCGTTTGTACTCTATCGAAACCAGACATGCTGGACACTTGCAAATGTTGCTGTTCCAACTAAATTCGGAACTTAATATCCTTCATAAATTTTATTCTAATTGCTTTAGACCATTTGTTTGGAATTTTGCCCACAAGATTTTGCACGCACATTCACAGACAGATCCTTTTTTGAATGGCGAATGCATAAGACACATGGCCTATGCAGCCGTGCCTAAAAATAAGTAAGTTTATTTTCTAATAAAAAAGACTGTTGAGTATAATGATAAGATAAAGTTTTGTTTTACAATTTTGTAGACAGTTCAATATCAGTATGAAAATGAGTTTTCATACATTTTTAGAGGTGTCTTAGAATATGAGCAAAATATCTTATTTCGTAGAACAGTATAAGATGATGATGAAAATATTGTTTTACACCTGTACAACACCAGTATTGAATTATGTCCTCGAACAACAATCACTACTGCTTTATTTAATATATAAATTTATACAATGTACTATGCATAGAGAGAATACTATATTTCGTTTGTTGAATTCCGGATGTCTTCATAGTGGAACGCTAACTTTTAATGGGTGGTCTATAACAATAACTTGATAGACTCTAGCATTTCGTTTGATTAGAAAGTTCAATTGGTTCAACATACCGTTAAAAATGATAAGTAATCTGATAATAAAATTAAATACTGTAGAGAAAAAAAATACAATTGAAAATTTTTGGAATATTCTAATGCGAATATTTTTAGTATACAAGGGAAGTTTTATAGGAACTATTTCTTTGAAAATGTTGAAACAATGATTTTAAAAAGTATAATACTACCTGGATATACTTGAAATCTAGTAACAATTATATATCGGGTTTAGAAAAGAAATACTATGTTTTATCTTCATTGATCTTACCGTACATAGTACACCGTATGGTAGACAGGAAAAATATAAGTATTTGTAAACAATGATATAATAAATATTGCCTGAATGAAAACACATACGCGTTCATGTAGCTAATATAATTATGTCAACTTGTTGAAGTCATAGATTACTTCAATAATGTAGATATAAATAATGTAATAGTGTATCGTTACCCAAAGCAATCCAAAGATTAGATACATAAACTATTCAAGATGTTGGTAACTCTTACTTTACGGTAACCAACAGACTGGGTTTAAGTTCTGCACTATATACTTTTATTAAATTAAACCACGTAAAGGTATACATATACATGGACTATAGTCAATGTGTATACGAACTTTGGTTACCTGGCGAACAAACGTAAGCACTTACTACTATTAAAATAGAATCGACCGATCAGACTGTAAGTCATCTTTGAGTCGGAAACCGTGATACTGGATCAAGTAAAATTTGAGATAATAATGTATAGAAGAACGTGCAAGAAATATTAGTATCCTGCTTCGGGACGTGCCTTTAAATTTGTAATTTTTTCTTTTCTTTACTATAAACTTGTACAGTTATATAGGGTTATTCACGACAAACATACCAGCTGAAGTTGGCCGCAAATAGGTGGTTCCATCAATCAGAGCAGTGTGTCATCATAAAAAAAAGAAAATTAACGTTATAACATTATTAACATCACGAGTTTCACGTTCTTTCATTTGTTTAACGAGGTGACTGTACCTCGATTAACAGAATCATTTATTCGCATCCAACTTCAGCTGGTGCGTTTGTCGTGAATAACCCTGTATAATAATAAAGTATTTCATGGGACATTAGGGTGGCGTTAAATGATTTATGTTTTTATTCTTTTAAATATATTTCTAAGTCGATTTAACGTTGTAAACGTAACTTTACCAAGATCTGATAAGTACTGCCAGGTAGTATTTACTTCGCATCCCTCAAGCCACTTGAACTATCGCTTGAGGGTATATGAAGGACGTCGAATCGAAAATTAACGAATTCTCTCACTTAAGATATCTTGAAACAAAGAAACGGGTAATCCCTCTCAGGTAAAGAGCAAATCGCTTTCTTTATCAGCTAGAATCGATCTCTGCATTTCAGTTGGAAGGTCAGTTTGACAATTTTTATTATTGTATCTCTGCCGCTATACATGCCAACGTAGTACATTCTTTTGTATCACTTGCACAACTACCTACTTTGTGAATAAGACTGTTCTTACTTTGCCCAGATATCGATGCTATTTGTGATAGGGCCACGTTTAACGTCCGATCACGAGTTCAGTAGTGGAAGACTGTTTATTAGCAAGAAATTTTCATTGTAGCAAGTCAACTTATTAGTCAAACTCCACTAGACGGAGGCTGCGATTAGCCACAACTCCATTCTCACAAATCTTATAATACAAGATATTAATATATTAGGTCTACCGGAAAGTTCTGTCCGTTAATGTCATATATGTATATTTAATTCAAAAACGGAGAGAACTTTGCGGTAGACTTAATATAATCTCTAAAAACTAGAAGTATATATTAATCCAACGTTATTAGTAATTTTGTATACAAATTTCATAAGATGCTTTGCCGTATGATCGAACTGTGCATCCGTGTATACCAAAGTTTGTATAACTTCCCGCCGAAGTCGAATCTCGAATACGAATCTCATGTGTGTACTCTCAATTTTCTGTTGTCACAATTTACTAGATTTACATTGCTTTTCCATCATATAATTCTTGAATGCCGCTAGCGTTTATCTATTCTTAATAGTATTATACACAATATACATATATAGCGGTTCGAATCACCAATATTTCAGCTCGAATCTGTCTTATTTATATGATTCGGAAGATCCCATTGCACAATAAAGGTAACAATATATGTATATAAAGTATACAAATAATACAAAATAATATTTTTAATTGAAATAACAATTTTATATTCAGCTGGTGGTTCGGTGAGTAAAGTGGTCACTTCCCACTTGAAATATCATCACTATAGTCGCTGGTTCCAGACAGGAGTAACGCGTAGACGCATCTTTTTCTTTTTTATTTTGTTTCAATTATACGGTTATAACATTATGCCAACTATATTTCGTACATATTTTAATAAATATTAACAATTGAATATATTTTATATATCTTCGTACTGTAACTGTAACTTTTACAGATATTTTTAATGTAAAATTCACTTGTTACGAATTTATTTATCGCAAGAATATTTGTACTACTAAATGAACATCCAGTGAATGTTATCCATATAACTCCCGGTGAAAACAACATAAATCACTCATATTGCTGTAATATTTACAGAAAATTTGACTCTGTACATATGTACAGAAAAGTAAAATGTTATAACGTATATAGTCAGTTAATACTAAGTTTTAAGTATAATTTATGCTATCTTAGTATAGTATTCTGTAAAATCTTAATCGCTATATTGATAGTGCTAGATTATAATGTAGCGTTATTCATGAAAAATGCACGACGTAAATATAGTTCTACTCCAGAAATCAAATGAATAGGTTAACTTCAAGTAATGCGATTGTTGTGAATTATATAGTAATCTATACAACCGCACAATAGGGTTCTTCAAATCGTGCTAGTTATCCGAGTTTCAGCCAGAATTGACTGTAGGAAACTTAGAAAGCCGATTGGTGTAACGATAAACAATAAAAATGATATTTTTTAAAAATAATAATACAAAAAATTATATTGTCCTAAACGGTGCACAGATTGTGGGAATACAAGTCCAGCATAAAGAATTCTGGGTTTTAGTATTAAGCTAGACAAAGCTAAAATAAAAACTAAAAATTAATGTGGCAAGAAAGAAGTAAGTTTATATTTCGAGTATTTAAATTATGTTTTGAGCATTTTTTCTGGATCGTCGAAAACAAAGAAGATATTTAGGTGTTCGTTTTCGACTGGACCACCCTGTTAAATGTGGTCAAAGGGTCGATCAGATTTGACAAATTTCGTTCTAACGATCTATAATCGGTCCACTACTTCAACCCAACTACAAATTTGCCCGATGTTCACTAAAGACCCGATGAGATATGTTTGAAGCATGCCTGAACAGGATATACCCGATAAGGTCCTTAGCAGGATCGGATCAAATTTTTTCAGTGCTTTTAAAACAATGTCTAATAGGGTTAGGTGATTGGGCTCACGTCGGGACCATATTATATTGTCCTATCAATAAAATATCTCGCTGGAAACACGAGTTCAATAGGGCAATGCAATCGGGTCCAGATGAGGATCCAATGAAATTTCCTCATTATCAAAATGTACCGCTGAAAACAAATTCCAGTAAGGTTAGGTGATTTGGTCCAGTTGAGGATCAAATGATGTTACCAAATATTTATATTCAATCAGAAAAATATCTATTACTCAAGACAAATTACAATAGGATTTTAAATACTTCATTCAAAGCAACCAAACGTTTGATTAATCATAACAAACGTTCACAATAATAAATCTGATTTATGAGGTAAAGATAATTCTCCATGATTGAGACTATACAAAATCTCTTGTTAAAACTAAGTATTTGTTTTATAGTTAACTTCATACGTTTTAGCCTAGTTCTTCGATTTTTGCTCCAGAAGCAACTAATATCGCATTTACTTCTAAAAAATCACAAGTAGTTGATAGCATAATAGATAGCGTGCGTGTGCAGTTTGTAGGTCGCTGGTTCGAACCCCAGAGTAGATAGGAAAATTTAGTTCGAAGGTATTGTAATTGAGTGATTAATCCCAATAACGAAGCACGGGGGTCACGGGTAATAAATGGATTTCCATGCAAAATATATATTGTTTGCAATAATTAAGGATTTTTTCGTGTATTATATTATCTTACGAGGGCATATTAAATTTCCAGTATTCTATGGCAGTATATTTACAAATATGTCCAATCTTTTCCAGTACCTCAACTTTAAATATTTAATACAAATCGATAAGAAATTTATGTTACAGTATGTGAATAAAAACTTCCAGTAAGTTACTGTAATTTTCTAGTAAATTTTTTCGATAGTACCTTATGATGACCCAATGGAATTAAGAATCTATTCTACAGCTTAATAGTGGTAAATATTGCCATTTATTTAATTTCGAGGTTCAATTCCACTCGTTTAACCTTAAAAATGTATAATTTCGTGTCCTGAACTCTTAAAATTTTGAAATAATTTAGCAAATGTTAATAAATATCTATGTGTGTATGCGTCAATAGAAAACTTTATAAATGTTAATTAATTTCAATGTTTTGATAGGATATGGAGCATTAAAATTGATTGTAATAGGATATAGACGTTCAAAACAGGTTGAAATTAAACATTATAGGTCATATAGGTTCAAATCAGGATGATAAGATCGAAAAGAAGCCAAAAAAGCTTTGTTTAGAATGTCGAGATCCAATGTAGGTTTTTGAATTTTGATTTAGGATCTACGATGAGTGTGGAAAGGATGAAAACTTCCATTCTAGGAATATTAAGAAGCTTATCAGCTACGCTCATGTTGGACCATTTACCAATACATTCCCTATGTTGCGTAACTCCACTATCTGCCGATATGCATATGATCGAGCTATTGAAACAGTTTAATTTTGAGAGGCCATTAGCCGTCCTTATGGGTTACATTTGACCTGACCTTGAATGCGAAATTGATAATCAAACGTGACTATATGTAATTCCAGTTATACAGCTAATGTGACAGAGAAACGTTGGATCCAATAAATGAATTCTTGCAGCGTTACCATATTAAAGAACAATTTTTTTATTTCAGTGAAAAGTAGCAGCTAACAAGTGCATGGAGATGTTTAACAAAGTATAGTGCCTGAACCGATAGGAGGATGGACTTAATAGAGGAAAATCTTGAGTATCAACTAGGAGCTAAACTCTTCTCGACTAAACCAAAGAAAATGAAACGAGTCGAGGCGGAGAAACGGCGAAGACGAGAAGCTGGGCTACGCGTATAAATCCTATTTAGAGAGAAATTGCCTCTCGCTTGCTTACACTTACTCGCTCTTGCGTTTCTTCCTTTTCTTATTCTTTTTAAGATTCCGCTTTGCAAAGTCGCGAGGTTTTCGCTTTCTTGAGATGGAGTTAGCTACGACGTTATAGTGTAGCGTCCCAGCGTTCCGGCGTCTCTGTCGGTCCACCCGTCTGTATGGAATTGCCCGTTGCCAAGATCTTATAACGGCTGCTAATGGGATTTCCTTGGCATGGCGCGCGAAGATTTTTTTTCTTGACAAGTTCCCTGCGACGAGCCACGGGATACGAAAGGAAATTTGCAGTGCAGACTAACGTCCAGAGAACCGAGCTGTCGTGTTGTACGTTCAATTGTGACGGAGTGACATATCGGGAGGAAGGTGAGAGAACGAGAGTAAATGGGAGAAAGAGAGAGAGTAAGAGACAAAGGAATGAGCAACGTGAAATAAAAGAAGAATTTAGTGGAGATTCGGTCGGAAAAGTCTGCCGACGCGTTACCATCAAAAATATATCACGGCTTCAAAATGAAACTGCGGGCAATTCACCGAGGCGGAGACTGTCTAATTTAATTTGCTCGGCTGTTTCCACGGGTTTCTCTTTCTATTCCGGAATTCCGGAGTACGTGGAACATAGAGGACGAGGAATACCAGAAATATAAGGATAGGAGGGACAGGAAGGTTAGAAGGAAGAGGAGAAACGGTTGGGTTTGCGGAGGCTGGTGGGAAGGAGGAGTGAACCCGCATTCGCACCTTCCCGACAATTTGACGTATTCGTGGTTTCACCACGGCTCGCTGCCTTATGAGGCAGTAAACATGCGGTCCCGGTTTTGGTTTCAGTCCGGCTTTTACTCACCGCTCTAACTCTGCATCCTTCTTCAAGGAGAAGAAATCAAGAAGCTTGCACCGTCAAACCCTTTCTCTAGGAGCATTGTGAATCCCACGTCCGCTCGCACCATTTTGCATTCGTCCTATTGAGGTTGACGGAAGTAAAGAGTTACACTGTTGTACCCTTCGAGTATTGGTTTTCTCAACGACTAGGTGAAAGTCCGAAAATATTCTAGTTTTAATGTAAATTAATAGAGAGAGAGAGTGAGTAAATGAACAAGGCAGTGGATGAGGAGGCTTTGTCCCCCGTCGACTCTCTTAACTGAAAATGGCAGTGGCACGGAGCAGAAAATAAGAGAGAAGAAGCCACGAGAACTGAGGAATTAACAAAAGAGAGGAGTTAAGAAACTTAACCTACATAAAAGGCTGTGGTTTCGCAAAACGGGCTTTAAACTCTCCCACAATGGTTATTTCCAGAAAATGGCATCCTAAAAACCGGAGAAATTGCCTGAAAATGGTAATTATTTTTTGGCCCGCGGTGATTGTTCGCGTTCCCTCACGCAGTCTTTCTCTGCTTGGCGGATAATCTACTTGGGTTGCGTCCCTGGTGTCTCCTGACGCCCTGCGTTTTCTTGCATTTACGTACATTAGGGTCATAGGTCATAGGTAATGAATCTCTTGTAACTTATAAAGTGGAAAGAAAGCAGTGACAGGGTTATATGGTTAGTTAAGGGGCTATACCAGTGTGACACTTTCAAAAAATCGATTTTTTTTTTTGCCTTTTTCGACAGTTTTTTCTTTCAAGAATACCCTGTAAAAATTTCAAGGCCGTATCTCTAATATTCCCCGAATAGCAGCCTTCTGAAGAGCAACCGCTCGTAGATATAAAATCGATAGTTGTATCTTTA
>JARPRG010000340.1:169696-180106 GCA_031001745.1 Hartigia nigra | reverse complement strand
CAATGGATGAAGGCGGAACTCCAACCGACTGAAGCTCCTCCCGAATCGGACCTTTGAGACGACTCACCCTGTATATAAAAATATATGTCGAGATATATGATTGTTTGAGTTATATTATTTTTAATTTTATTTATTTTATTCCAATTTAATATATACAATTTATTTTTCAATTATTTAATAATAAAGTTTAGAAGAAATGAATAAAAATGTCTAAAGCTTTTATTTTTGCCAGAAAAATGAAATAAATTCTTATTATTTCATTTTGTATTATTTTAGTTTTTGTGGTAGCTTCAGTATACACGAATTCATGTAATTTTTTTAGTCAAAATTAATGCATCTTTCCATAATAATCTGCTAAATTTCGGTGTCATAGTTTGATATAGAACCAGAATAAAGCGTTTAAAAATATATTTTATTTATATTTTGACATACATCGATAAATTATATTTTATTATATATGTTAGAATTATATTTTTGATTATATTAAAGAAATATATTTTTTAACATATATGGTGAATATAATATAAAATATACAACTTTTTGCCGTCATATAAACACATAAATTTTATATTTTAACATATATGTTTTTTTCATACGGGTATCCCTTTGTTTTGTTCCCTTCTTGCTCCCTCTATTCCACTCTTTTATCTTTCCTATCTCCTTCCATTATTTTCTGGGGCGTAAAAGGTGCCCCGGTATTTTCCTTAAATGGAACCCATCCTATAAGGCATGAGTGAAACTAACGTAGAAGGTTTCTTTTAAATAAATCTCAAATCCTATGCAGTGTAGCCATACTTTTCTGTTTTTATTTCTTTTTAGGGACGACTACATCGATTATGTGGAAGTGTCTTACGTAATGACCGTCGCAAAAAATATGATTATATAAATGTGTACGCATGTATGAATGCCCCCAAATGTTTACATTCAAAATTCAAGTCGAACCAGTAAACCGATAGGATCACTGCTATTTTTGACATTTAATCCTCATGTAGCCTTGCTTCGAGAAAAAGCTGAGTCCACCATTTTTCTACGTCTTGCATTTTAAACTATGCGGTCAGATCTTATATTTGGCGTTGAAACATAATTAATCTCCTGAAGGCGAATTTTCGAACGTGAAGTACTAGATATTTGTCAATGTTATTTTATTATTTACGCCATAAACTTATTTTCTTGCATATTACAACCTGATGGATTAAGCGACTTCTGTATCATTTTGGATAGAAACAATTATGCACCTCTACATACTTGCGGACGTACATAAACACAGCAACTTTTTGTGAGGATCACTGCATGTTCCCACATGTTTCGAGCGGCCATGCTTAATAATTAAAATGACATAATACAGGAAGATTCGCATTATACAAACTATCAAATCTTTTCGTTTTATTCGATTTACTCGTTAACGCGAACGCCTCAAGGAGAAGCACAAAATGAAAGAGCAGCCATGTCTTATTAGAAATTTCACGTTGAAACTCAAGAGCCTGTTGAGATTCTAACTAGGCCCGTATAAGCCCAGTAGTAACCTAGACAGGCTCCTAGACTAATCGAAGGAAATTTCCATTGTAGTGATATCTGAGAGTTCTAAACGAATAAGTATTAAATCTAATCTAAAAACAAATATTAATTTGTGGTTAAAAGACTTATGATGACACGCACTACTCTCCTCTGCATGTAACAAGAGAAATCCAGAATTTTAGGAGTGCTTGAATTTTCGAAACGTATATGACTTCCTAGTATCAAAATATACACTCAGTGAATTTGTTAACAAAATTTATAAAGATAATAACAAATTCGTCTACGCTTGCTTCAAGCTCCAGACGATATTTCTCTGTCAGGAATGCAAAAGTCTGGGGCAAGAGTTGTGTAATTCCGGAATCGGGAACCGCTGTGCTGCTGGCTTTTTGAATCTGCAGAAGGGAGGCACTGTCGGCATCAGCTACATAGGTGTGACAGTCTTGAATGTAGAAACGTTAGAAATGGAGATAGAGAGAATAAAGACGGTAGAGGAAAATTTAAGGGACAAGAACGTACAGTCGCCCTGGGTACGTTTTTTCCCGCATGCCTTGGATACGTCGTCGAAAACGGGAGCTTAATTTGAATGACAGGGGCTATTCTACGAATTAGCAAATCTTATAGATCCGTTCGAATTCCTTACTAAGATTTCTCGCAGTAAAACGGGGTTGTTATTGCTGAAATGTTAGGAGACTCAAGCGAGATTCTAAGGACCACTTTAGTTATTCACTAGTTACTAGTCCATGAGTCCAAGGAAGATTGGCTGATTTTACTTCTATCCTTCTTACCTAGCTTCTGCCCTACTTTTATCCTTTGATGTGAAGTATCACACGAAAATCACCTCTGTGATAATAATAAGAATCAAAACGAACTATGCTAACGGGCCATGAAATCATTAAAGGACAAATTATAAGGTAGTCAAAGGTCTTACTGATAGTCTTTAGCGATTAGCAGTGAAGGGTGGGATTCGATTAGAAAGATACGATTGAATCTTATATTTTTGTAACAATTCGGTTAGAGTATAAAATCACTAGTTTCAGGTTATCGATGACGTTCGTGGCCTTGAAAACGTGGCTCCATTCTGAATACGATAAGAATAGTGTATGGGAGATGTTTCAGGCATGACATCTGTCTACTATGTAGCTTCGGTATCGCGAGGAATTCGTTTGTATGTTCTTTGTCGTGAAAGATCTATTTCTGGTCCATAGCAGATTCCTCTGAAGATCGCCTCCCCTTTTATTTGCTCGTAATGTCGAGGCCATGATGATTGACGTCTGGTGAGTGCAACGTTCGCCCACGTTCCTCGTGCGACAAGCAAGCGAAGGTGTTCGGTATTATTGGTATGGAAGCTTCGTCGAGGCAAAATGTCGTACTGCGTTAGTACAAGATACATATGGAGTGATGTAATAAAAAATAAAATTTAAACTAATCATAGTTAAATATGATTGATAATCACGAAGTAGTTGGTCGTCGACAGTGTGTGGATATCAAGAAAACATATGATATTATGTCCCGATAATGAAAAAAGCGTGATTCTATTTCAGGAGTCTGCTTGTGATGTCATTTGCAACGTCATAAGGCACACGTGGGCACTCGAATTATTTCTGCGCCCACTTTATACCCCGAACTTAGGAGCTGATGATGTTTTAATGTGTCATGACGGTATTTTTTTTTTTGTACGAAAATTGTGTTTCTACTTTGCGCGTCAAACAGGCAGTTACAGGTCAATTTGTCATATTGCGGTTCAAAAGAGGAGCTCACAAGAACCTCGTTAAATAGATTTTAAATGGGGGTGAAAAATGAACGCATTTCTTGTAATTCGCAATTCATTCCTTTATGATAACTCAAAGCGGGCACCCATCCAAATACTGTATTTTGTTTGTGTTGATTGACTTTGATGATGAAAATATATTTTAGACGTATAGGTTAAGGTCAAAGAGAAGCAAAAAGGCTCCATGTGAAATCTGAAAGTCAAATTGAGTCTTAAAATTTCAACTCAGGCATGTACATCAATATCCTTTTTTTGTGTCATGACAATTGCATAATAAATTGCCATATATACTTGAAAATGTGTTCTATCCATATATTCACCAAGTACGATATGACATATTTGTATGCAAAATGTTCATAGTAGATGAACATCATAAACAAAGGTATTTTGTGTTACTGTTGCAGAGGATGAAGATGAGTAAGGTGGGCAACCAGACGAACTCGCAGGATCCGCAGGCGGTAAATTCGCGAGTCTTTGTTGGAAATCTGAACACCTTTCAATGCAGTAAGACCGACGTGGAACGCATGTTTCAGCGATATGGCCGTCTTGCCGGTGAGTACATTTTTAAAATATTACAGCATACAGGTTTGCTTTGAGATACGACGACTTGTACCATTCGGTGACATTTTATTCATATGGTACGTCGGTGCCAGTAAAATTCATTTGTGGTTCTGGAACTTTTAAACCTGAAATATTTAACATTCACAGATGTTACTGTTCCATCTAAATACTCATGATTTTTTACCCGTAAATTTTATCTTGATCAGTTAAACGGTTCATACAAACGTTGAAGAACAGATCCATAAGACATGTAGGTATCCACTTCCACTGAACCTATTGAATTGAAATTTACATGAGAAATTAAGTTCTCAATGTAGATTGCACAAAAAATATTTACAGAGGTTTAGCATTTCTGGTTTCAAAATAGTATATGTGCAAAGATCCTAAAAACTAAAAAAGTTACTGTTCCATGTACGTGCGAAACATGATATTCCCTATAAATTTTAGCTGAATCGGTTCAGCCATTTTTTTGGAATTTTGCGAATACGTAAAACATCCTTATATGTTCCATGAGGTCGTGCCTCAAAAAAAGAAATAATTCTTTGCAACCATAAGTGCCTTCCATTATTTTTCGCTTCCTCAATGTTCAAATCTTCAGTTTAATATCGTTTTACCAATTTATATCAATATGAAACTTAGGGAGTTCCATAACAGTCATCGTTTGGAATGACGTTCAGCCTAATTCAGTTCAGTAGGTCTCTGTATTTTGCCATATTGTCTTATCTTATAATTAGATTTGGCTACCCCCCTAATCCTTCCATATTCCTACTATGCCCGCAGATGTCCCTTTCCACAAGGTGATTCATTCAATAGCGACATGAATATCTTTCAAGAGTTTCTTCTTTCCTTTTACTACCTATAGCATGACTGCGCTGAGCGTCGCTTTAGCCTCTACCGAACGACGCCGACGGAGATAACGATGAACTGTCAATTAATTTCGGGTTGTGCGCGAACGTCGTCTCGTTAGCAGTAAGTGAAGCTTCGAAAACATTAATTATGCTTCTATTTCCGTTGTCATGCCGAGAACTGGCAGCTGTCAGGGCCCTTGATCTGCAAAGACTTGGTCGCGCGTCTGTGAGGCGCAATCTCTAAAACTACCTTAATAATCCTTGATCTCTTTCTCTCTCTCGCTTTCTAGCTCTCGTCTTACAGCTCCCTTTGATAATACTCTAGTGCTGTTTAGTTCGTACATCTTGTATAAACAAAGCCTGACAAAAATCACTATTATGATAACACTATAGTGTAATCATACTAGCGACTATACTATTCGTATAGAATATGGATAAGCTGTTCAATTATCGTTAGTAGCGTTCAAGCGAAGAATTCCTTCTGAAGTTGCTCATCATCACGTGGACTCGAAGTTTAACGCAGTTGACCGAAATAGCTGCGTGCAAAAATATTTTCTTTTCATTTGTCCGACCGATTTGTAGGAACGTTGGCGGTGGACTCTTGATGCTAGGCTCACCTATACACGCTCAGGTCGAATACATGTTTCTGAGCATTTGGTCACGAGACGAAACTTTAAGTGTCGCTTTTAAAGACGAATCGTGCGATATGTTCCGCTCCAGGTGTATAGGTGTGTCACATGATATTATAGAATGCGCATGGAGATGTAATCCGTCATTTAGAAATGCCAGATGAAAATATGGAAGAGTCAATTATGGTGACGTATCAGGAAATCATTTAATTTCCATCGAGAATAATTCATTAATAGCCAATTAAAATTCTTCTACGTCAGCGAATGAGAGTAATATGCTTTCCTGGGAAGTATTTCGACTTTCGATTTAATTACATTCAGTATTTCGATCTCTTCGCGAGAACAACTTGAAAGACGTTGCTCTTGGTCATGGGAGTTTTGTCTTGGCCTCTTTATTATCTAAAATATCGCACTGCAGATACCTTAGTAAAGAACCGTAGTAGTAGAGCATGGAGAAAGAAAAAAGACAAAAAGCGAGAGAGACAGTAGGACGGGGTGAGTGAGGGAGAGGGGGGAGTGAGTGAACAGTGACAAATATGAACTGCTCTTTTCTTTCGTGTTGAGCGCACTCGTTTAGAATTTTTACTATAGTTATCAATAGTTCTTGCAGCTCCCAAGTACCCGGCGGGAAGATACATATCAGGGCGGTTCGATCGTTAAGGGGTGCGGTACCTACTTGAAAATGGGTGCTAAAAGGTAGGCGACAGCTCGATAGAGATTTAATTCACTCTCCGATATAAATCTCGTGAAAACAATGCCGTCAAGGGAAATAAAGTTCCCTCAGTCTGTTGCTC
Source organism: Hartigia nigra (assembly GCA_031001745.1). Classification (NCBI taxonomy): domain Eukaryota; kingdom Metazoa; phylum Arthropoda; class Insecta; order Hymenoptera; family Cephidae; genus Hartigia; species Hartigia nigra. The sequence continues at coordinate 173,991 of JARPRG010000340.1, read as the reverse complement.
ACCCGCTTTGTTGGTCTTTCGGTTTCTCGTTGGCTAGACCAAAGAGTTTTGTTTTCAGTGCATAGGCATTTTTATAGGAAGCTATCGGCGTGGTTATAGCCAGGCTAGGGAAGGTAGGAATGTATCTATATAGTCTCGAGAGATATAAATCTTTTAACGCTGTGTATCCTTCTTCCATGTGGAATAACAGGACGATGATAGTCATGGTGGTATCAGCGATGACAGTGACGACACTAGTGGCCAGTCGCGTTTACACCTTTATCGTACTTACAGGTCTCATAGCGGAAATCTATTCACGCATTTGCCGGGCTGCTGTGTTTCGGAACGCGTGTATGCGGTGCCGGGAAAATGTACGCCAGGAGCGCAATAAATAATGCAGATGGCTGTGTTCGTGGTAGAACAACCACGGCTACGTCGCTACACAGCTAGACACAAGCATGTAGATGCACGGCTGGGCAGAAGCACAACTGTACAATTGCACGGCCCACACGAACCTGTCGCGAAGCGATGCGCGATGTTGCAGCGAACCATTCTCTCAATAATATTAAAAGTAAATACCACGCAAACAGCAGTACCGGCCCTACCACCATTATTATTATCACCATCGCCGCATTACAGCCACCATTGCTACTACCACCCGGCTTTATTTCGGAATTTATTTTTGAATATATATTCGTTATAACGCGTCTTTTTGCGAATTAGTTTCTTCTATAGTGCTGCGAGCACGAACTGCACACATTTTTCGGCGATGCTGTGTTTTTCTTATGACTATAAGTGCCTAAGTAGTTAATAGCTATTAATTATCTGCAGGGTGTAGCCGTGCTAGCTGGTAGCAAGGTTCAAAACACTAGACATAAGTGTTCGGGTGTGAGGCGTCTGTACTAAAGGTTATTATAAGGGAAAATGGCAGGCGATGTGGATGACGCGGAAACTTAGGAGGTCAGGTTCGTCGTAAAGTTAGACTTCCTTCGAATTCACAAAGGTCTGTGGGGCTAGTATTAGAGGCTGAGAAAGTTAGGGTTATGGCAGAAATAATCGTGAATTAAGCGGCACTTTAATTTGTTAACACAAGAACAACCAGCGTTGAATGTATACCTAATTCTACCACATGAAATTCGTCATTTTTATGGGTTTAGTTGTTCTAGTGTTAACAATTAAGAAAATTACACAGCAGTCGTGCTAATTACCGACCGTTAATTTTATGCTTGCCTCTATATTCTCCTCTTACTTCCTCAGAGGTTTACTTTTCCCTTTCGCTTTCACCTCTTCCACAAAAATTCTCATTTTGCACATTTCTTCCTTATTGCGTATCATGCATCATCTGTCGCGCATCGCATCCCACATGCTCAAAGTGATACGTCAAGACTATTGGCAAAGATGCAGCTTCTCGTGGTGCAATTGAGTCGTTGGGAATCGTGCGCTAGTTTCTGAATCATTCATGAGTAATGGAGGGAGAAGCATAAACCGAAAGGATGGTCCACCAGGTGACTACTGGATGACTGGCTGGCAGCCTTCATCCATATTTTCAGTTGTAATGGTTGCCCTACGGTCTACGCCACTGTCATATATATACCTACACTGTATTAGCGTAAGGCGAGTATCGCTATCAAAGAGAAAGAACAGCTATATCTCCCTTCCTTAATTTTTCAGTTCCGCCATTTCTCGGCTTGTACTCGGTTCTCTAGCCACTCCGTTATTTTTCACTCCCTTAACCGTGTATTTATTTCCTTCGTATTTTCTACTTTAGCCTGTACAGTAGTCCCTACGATTTCTCCGTGTTCCCTAGCGAGTCTCGAGGAAAACCTCCATTCTCTGGTTATTCCCACTTATCCCTTTTTGTTCCCTTTACTCTTATTTTAACTCTTTTCTTTCTTGCTTCTCTTTCTTCGCTTACTCGCTTTCCTCCTTCTCTTGTCCCAAGGCAACACCCTTACTACGGCGATAGTCGCGTGGAAGGTTGCTGGATTAGTGCTGGACGCTCACTGAATCCGCGAGCGACGTCGCGCGTCCCCCCGCTTCGTCTGGTTACGTTACCGGCGACTGCGACTGCGACTGCGACCTGCCGATAAACAGCTTACTTTCCTCCTTGCTCAATGAAGTCCCAGGACAATAAGCACCGCACAAAGAGACCGCGTACTTTAATTATGCTAGACTGACTGAATTCAACTTCGAATCGAAACCGAATCAACCTCTGCTTAAGGATTCTATGAAAACCTGCTACTATCCTTTTTCAATTGCGATATACCATCCTTGAAGTAAATGTTTTTCATGCGTTTAGTCAAGAATTCAGCTGTCTTTGACAATCTAAATTGGAAAATTGTAGCCTGTAAAATCACAAATACTCATCCTATTTATCCCTCGAAAATGATTCTCAGCATGGCAATACGTTCGATTGCTCATAAAGCAGCTGCTTCAATTATATAGATTTATTTGTTAAAATGGATACTCATGTCTCGTTTTCAGGTATCTCCATGCACAAGGGATATGCCTTCGTTCAATTCACGAATCCCTTCGACGCTCGTAGTGCTTGCCTTGGGGAAGATGGCCGTACAGTTCTCAGCCAGATTCTCGGTAAGTCTTATTCATTATTCTTTTCATAGCTTTTCTCTGATGTAATCTCTCCACTCTTTCGTCATTTTGTCCCATTTTTTTTCATTTATCTCTCATTCTGAAATTATCGTCAATAGGTTTTTTTACAGTACCACCGTTAATTTAGTGACCATTCGGTTTAATTTTCACCTGCTAACAATGAAAAAAGATGACTGCTTGCTCTGGAAGGACAGCTTGAAAGTGGCGAAGATTTTCTCCCTCGAGGGATGATGTAATATACTGTGAAATGGTCTGGTCTGATATGGCGTGGTGTACGATATGACGCAGTGAACTATAATATTGTATAAAGTGCGATGTTTAAGAGCGAGAGAAAGATAGACAGATTGAAAGAGAGAGAGACAGAGTGAGAGACGCCATAGCTGCCAGGAACAAATATCAGTTTGTCCCTTTCTGATAATCGTGATATTGTTTTGAAGGCGCAAACAAGAGCTTCGTGAAAAAACGAAGCCAAACGAACCGAACGAATAGGAATTAACGTTTCTCTAAAGTTTCCTCTCGTGAAGAGACTAGACTCATTCCCCTTGGACGATTGCTCAAAGGTACAATATTCCCGTATTAAATAGCGTAATCCATCGATGGGAAATGGAATCACGCATTGAGAAAGTATGTTCAATGACATAAAGACAGCATAGTCTGCGCGACTGTACGTTCTCTAAGTTAAACGTGTGAAACAGGCTATTCAGGAGGGGCTGTAGTGATCAGCGAACTTCTAGTTGTCGGTGCTGCCTTGCGCTGTAGCAAAGCATGAAAACACGCATGTTGTACTTGACAATTCTGCTGCACCGTGTCATAGACTTTAGAACTGTTGCAGGACTCTGCGCCAAGCAGTGTCAATGGCGTATTATACGAAGGCAAAAAAATGTCGTTTCTACTATTCAAATTCTAGCTTAGAATTTGCACCTAACGTACAAAAACATGTTAGACCAAAGAACGAAACGGCTAGAGCAATAATTCAAAAACATGCAACTATTAGGCATAAACGCCCCCTAACTAAAGATTTGGGACTGCATACTTTGGGACTAACTGTGACGTCATGGATTACTACTGTCGTTTGCTGTGGCAAAAGTCTGAACTACTAGTCGAGAAAAATTTGACGGTTGATAGCTAGATTTATTCGCACCACAAAATCATTTTATTGCCTTCATGTTAAATGTTCACAGTGGTATGGTATGTTCTTGATGCATATTATTCAGACTCCGTGCAGCCCCTTTTTCAATATTTGTCTACAGTTTCGTGAAATAGCGTGACAAATGCTACATCACATCACAAAGGCCATGACGATAGCCACGGCACCTCCACTAGGTTGTCAGTATGCATATTTACTTCCGTTTTAATAATTTTTAAAAAACAATACAAAAAATCAGACTCTACAGGGACCGGGATTTCATTGGAAGATTTGGATTCAGTCAAATATATTTACTGACAGTGGTTTTTGTACTTCGATTTTTGGATGCGAAATTACTTGATTGGGTATTAGTACCTTGGTCCTGTAAGTACACCCAACCAAAATGCATTCGATATACATATATTTAGCGTTGAGCGCAAGGAGATTACTTACGGAGAGAGTTGATCCGGAGAATCGTCATCGAAGTAGAAATTGTCTTCGTCAAATAGATACACTTCATTCCTAGATTTCCTGAACTTTACATATAACAAGAGGGTTTTCTTAATTCTAATTGTAAAAA
>JARPRG010000340.1:130271-143408 GCA_031001745.1 Hartigia nigra | reverse complement strand
TACCGATCGATAATTGTATTTTAAAACAAGATAAATTTAAAAATAAAACAGAAATTCGAAAAGAAAGACGGAAATTCCTTCGCGTGATATTTTTACATTAAATTTACACACTCATTACCCATACAATCACTCATATCCCATACCTTAATTATATCATCATGATGCGACAATGATTATCGAAATCCTTAAACAGTATGTTTGTTAATTCCTTTTTCATATGTCGTCCTTCCTTTTTCTGATGTACTCCAATATCAATTTTCCGTCTTTTCTCTCGTCATGTGTGGTAATAAAAAAAAAGCCCTAACGCCTTTAAATGATGAAAACAAAAATGAACGCATTAATATTAAATTTTATTTATCGGAATTATTGAAATAGAGTATACCTGCTACGTAATCTGTGCCGAGCTTCGCAGTCGAAAGGGATCGTGCTTACAGTGATTACGGGTTATGTAGGTAACTCGAGGTGAGAGGGGAACGATTTTAGTGTCACCTATTGACTATTTCTAATATTTTGAATAATCGATCGTCGGTATGTGACAATATTCATCGGTGGATAACTGATATTACATGTATTTTCATACTATTTTTTTTCAAAACCGATAAATAACACAATTTTTTTAGAATTTTTAAAGTGACCGTGTCACCTTAAATTGCATTGCAAGATTACCATCTATATGGATTCGTATCATATACACTTTAAATTTAAAAATTACTTAGCAAATGTTAATAAATAACTACATGCGTATGCGTAAGAAGAAAACTCTTTAAGAAATTATTTTACATACGAATTTTTTCAACGTTTCGATAGGATGTGGAACATTAACATTGATTGTAGTAGAACACAGAGGTGCATTATAGTTTGAAGTCAAAAATAATAAGACGTATAGTTCCAAAGTAAGATTTTAGTTTTGAAGAGAAGTAAAAAAGGCTTCGTTCAAAACCTCAAAGTCCAATGTAGACTTAAAATTTCGATTCGGATTTCAAGACTGGCTTGACATTGCGCCGGTGACGATCTTCCCTCTTGAATAACGGAATACTGTCACTTTTGCCGTATCCATGAAAACATATCGTCTCTGAATATCGATAAACCAGACAAGAGCTATCTTTGTTCTCAGGGTGTTTGCATGTTTGCTTAGGGATATATACAGAGTCTTACTTTACTAGAGCCGAAAAGTATCTCCTAGCTTACGAGAGCTAGTGATACACTGTGGAATATCCTGGTGTATCCTAGTATATCTGAGAATATCTTTGAATACACGAGAATACACCGGAAGTGTACAGGCAAATCTCGTTGAGATATTGCTACGTGCCTGAGCAGTACTTTTTACAAGCTTCATCCACTGAGAAGTTGGATGCGCACCGATACAATCACTTGCGACTAGACTGACTCGCAAACAAAGGACCGTCAGGGCTGCGACTGCGCGAGAATCGACTTTTCTCAGGTCTAACGATTAACTAAATTTATTAAAGTGTCCTCCTCTGGTTATTAGCGCTCGTTGGGTCAAGTGTATCACTGAGTACAGCTATATCCCATCACTGCCACGTGTATCCAGTACCATGGCTAAAGTCAGAGTCATGGAATTAATGGGCCGTTCGAGCATATTTTGGTAACCCAGTTGTTACGGTGCATGCCGCAGCAAATAGCAAATAGCCTACGTGGTACCTGACCGCCGAAAATAAACGGGCCCGCCACGGCGACCAACTGACTAACGACACCGCGAACGAACCCTAAACGACTGACGTGGCTAGATACGTCCGAGAATAGATCGTCAAGCACAGTAGGTATTCTACCTGAGAGCAGGCACTGTGAGGCATCGCGACGACGGTGGCCACAAGCGTCATTAACTCGACAGATGGTGGTCAACATAAAAAGGGGCAAATGTGGACGCTTCAGTGTGTTCAGCGTATTTACAGTATTCAGAAGCACAGCGCTTTTCGTTAGCAGCAGAAAGTGCGAAAGTCGTGGCCAATGGAGATTCCGCGAGGACAAAGTTAACGAACTCAGGGACGTTAATTAATGCCGCATCAAAGCCACCAACTCTCTAACATTCTCAAATGGCACCATTGAGAGGCGCGCCATTACGCTTCGCTTCGCAGTGTTTTCCGTAAATGGCTTATCTTTTACAACAGCGTATGTAACTGGCTTTTTCGTTAAACGACGCCAGCGACGCGGCAGTGCGATCCACGCTGCTAACAGTTGCAAACGAAGCCAGAGAATGTGGTGCTAATCCTGGAATCGGTCTTGGAAATATTCCTCGTGGAGCCATTTTGAAGATCTGAGCATAATTCGCGAAGCTATCTCGGGATGCGTTTTCATCTCGTGGAAAAGCTCAAAGGGCCTAGAAATGGCGGAAAGTACGAGCCGACTTATAAATAGGAAAGATAAGCCGGTAGTGCGCCGGTTGCACGCTCTTTCTCTCTTTCCCTGTGTCTTTTTTCCTCCGTCTCTTCCGTGCTGCTTTCTTACTCTCTCACTCATTCCAGCTCTCTGACTTTCTGACTCCAATGATTCCGCGGTAATATTAACATATGCAAATCTCCTGAAGCTCGCGTAACCAGCCATCCACCGTTCGCCAGCTCGCTAGTTCGCTCGTCCAGAAAGCGGAAGCGGAAATGGAGAACGGCTGGATATTTAACTAGGATGATGGCACCTCGTTTTGGTTAAACTTTTCAGAAAAGTTTAGCGCCTTCCCGTTCGTCGTCCCGTTCCAGGCACCATTATGGCTGCAGGACCCCATTCTAGCTATCACTGCACAAAAAAAAAATCGAAAAAGACATCATAATTAAGGGCTTATTTTAGCCTAATTAATTACCCTGTCGCTCTATTGCTCGATATTAAAAAAAAATATGTAGCAGTGCTACCTCAATATTAATTTATAGACAAAAATTATAGTCTTTTTTTTTAATCCGAGAAGCAGTAATTCCAGCAATAGAGCGTTAAATTAACCAAAATAAGTAATTGATTATAATATAAGTATTTTTTCGATTTTTCTTTATGGCGATGTTAGCTTGAACGAAGTGGCTGCAGGACAACTGCAATCGCTTATTCCATTCCACTTCAGATAGGAGCCAGATACCCTGAACCTCCTTCCAGTCCACCTTCTCGTCTAAATCTCCGCCTTTTCCTGTTGCTCTTGCTCTTCCCCCTCTTTCCTCAATGAAAAGCATCAACTAGTTGACGGCGTGCTGTATTCGAACCTGCCTTCTCATACAAGTAGGAGATAATTCCCTGACAATGCAAAGACAATCTTAGCTTAAGTAGAAGAGAAATAGGGACACCATGAGTATCACGTATCCAACTTCCGGTGTCGTGTACCCTAGTGGATCTAACAAAATAGGTGAGAGCCCAAAGGGTACTGGCTCTCATCTCGTTTACCACAACTCGGCTTAGTTAGACTAGTTAGCCAGGGTCAGTCAATATTCTTTCCTGAACGGGACGAGAATCACGAGCATGTTTGCTTTTCATCAACCGAGGTGCCTGCTTGAGTGGCTCTGTGGCTGAAAAGCTGCACATCAAATTAGTATACAGGGCCACTGAGAGAGACTGGCCCTACGACTTTCTGGCTCTTCAACCCCTCACTCGGTTTACCCATTCAGGCATGCTGCTGGATCGCACAGGTTCCCTAACTCCCACAGCCTGCCTCATCTCCATAAACTTTCCACAAGGTTGACTTTATCTCGCAATTCTTTGCCCATCTCTAAGTTAACTCGCTTCCCTTCCTTATACTCTCCCTTTAGTTTACCCCCAGTTATCCACCTTGGGAATGATATCGAGAAGCAGCCACGTGCTACTCCAAAGCGGAGTATCTTGTGTGTGAAGGGAGAAGAAGAGGAACATCGTTCGTGTCCCTGCATACTTGCATATTCTATTTATGTCTATATGTATGTTCTTTTTTATAAAAGGTTTACAAAATGCAATTCGATCAATAAGAACTATGAATTTGTCTGTTTTCAGACGTAAACATGGTAGCTGAACCGAAACCTCATCAGACGGGTCGCAAGCGGCAAAACGTGGCCAAGACCGGAAACGACTGGTAAGTCACTAGTTGATAAAACAATTCAGATGCAGATGTAGAACTGTGTATCTCGTTGGCGGCAAGTTCCAGAGTCTGCTCTCTCAAGGGAGTTAGCCAAGTAGAGAGCCTTGAGTGCATCTATCGGAATTCCAAAGGCGAGATCATCCCAAGTAGGGCGTAAAGTATAACTCCTCCATAGAGACGAGAGAAATGAGAAAGAGGTGAAAGAAAAAAGAAAAAGGAGAGAGAAGAAAGACGCCGCCAAGATCACGAAGTATAACTCGTAAAGCAAAACACGTTCTCGAAAAACAAGCTTTTCTCGAGGATGCTCAAATCCAATGTCTAAGGCGGCCCCCACCTTGTGGTTCGTGTGTTGCCTACAGACTGACGGACTGACTCTGATTGGATGACTGATTGGTCGAATGCTTGCAACTGCCTATAAATTCTTACAGTCTAAATAAATTCTTCTGTGGAGACGTCAGGCAATTTTATTACTAAAAATTAATCCAAATACAGTAGCTACTGGGAAAAAGACGAGGCGGATTCAGAAGAGAAAACAAACGCAAAGCGTCATAAAGCTATCGGTTGAGCTTGAGCCAATTCCGACTCCCGATGTCGGTAATGTGTTTTATGCGAGCTACGTGACTATGAATCCTCAGCAAAATATACCGCGCAACGTTTCTTTACAGACTCCAAGCGAGCTTTAGAGCTTTTTCAGAGAGCGAAGGCCGTAAATCCGTTGCGACGTTCCGCACGACTCTTGGAAAATTAGTATCGAAGCTTTTTCCCTTATATCCCCCCCCCAACGCAAGTTCTACAGAGAAACGTATTCATGGGAGTGAGAGAGCATAACAAACGGAAAGTGGACACGTATCAAACTGATTTCTCATCCTTATTGCAATGAGATATACGCCAAAACGGACGGTCGTCTAAGATTCATCGCGTGCCAGGAATTAGGCATCTTAGTTGAAATTAGTGCGATTATACCTTCAAGTTGGGGTAAGCAGAGAGCTCGTTATGCACAGGCTGTTGTATGATTTATACTGGCTCTCACCGCTCTTCCTCTCTCCCACATTCTCCTGCTTTGCCGAATTGGAAGCGCTCGTTTGTAATCTCCTGGATGTTTGGCCGGAGTGACTGTCGCTCGTCCTTGTCCAGCATCCTTCTAGGAAAGTAATTAAATGCCTGAGGAACAGTCAGATTGACGAAGAGAGAAAGAGAAGTTGCTAGAGCAGAGACAGTCCCATTTTACACGCGGATCCTGGAAAGCGTTCGGCTAGTTAAACAGAATAGTGAAAGGAAAAGAAAAAATGTAAAATGGCCAGATAAGAACAAGAATAATTGAAAATCAAATTATACGAACGGCTTCAGTAACATCCTGGCAATGGAATAGAATACGTGGGATATTAATATTTAAAGCATATCCAATGCATCGTATGTAACGGGTGCCACAAAATGCATATATCTATAAGGATTGTCCGAAAAAGGAATCTCTGACATGTAATAGATATTCAAGAAGTATTATTATATTTATGAATTTTACATTTATAGAGATCATGTCTAAATATACTATATTTTGGAGAGGTGTCTCAGACATCTCTCCGAATATTTAAGTTTATACGGGATGTCTCATTTAACGAGTTCAAAATGGTTGTGGCTTTGTCCAAGTGAAGTGACACCTGTACTTTCTCATTATTCGAGAATTTCCATCAGTCTAAGAAGCGAAAAATGCAACTAAAATTTCATCTTTATTAAATTGTAAAAGTACCGAATGTGTAATACGTACGCATGTTAACGACTTGTTCAATGGAACGCTCTGTACATATTCTATTGTTCATCTCCATTTGGTTTCTGCATTTTATGCAATTATAAAACTTCTATAAATACAAACATACAGAATAATTTTCATTTTCCAGAGGAAATTAATTATAAAATTAGTAAATTAGAAATAAAAGCTAATGTTCACTTTAAATTGCAATATTCGGAAAACTTAACTGTACTACTCTTTAGGTAATGAATTTTTTTTATATTTCTAATTTTTTTGTTTTTTTTTTTTCCTCAAAGGATCGTTTATCCCACTATTATAAATTACTTAAAATAAGCTATAAAACTGTAAAAGTCTAATTGCCAATTGAAGGTAGAAATCTTATAGAGTTTATTGTATGCAATATTCCAATCGTAGAAATAATAAAAATTACAAAATGAACATATAACGGGAGAGAATGAATATGATACATAAGGAGATATACTTATACGATGAAACTATGACTAACGTCCATGTCTAACGTCCAAGTATCACGTGGCGAGGGCTGAAATAGTACGAGGACCCTTTGCCATTTCCGACTATCATCACAGTTCCTCATTACTCAAACAGCATAAATTCGCTAAAGAAGAGTAAAATTTTTCAGAAGAGTTTCCAATAACAATCGAATGTATTCAGTGAAATGTTCATTGTGGACTTAATAACAACTGTTAAAGAAGTATATAAAATACGAAATTCAATAAACACCTTCTTTTACTTAAACAGGAGAACAGGAGAAGTCACTCATCGCTCTCGTTTCGAACTTTAATAAAAATACTTGCACTTTGATTTAAAACATAAGACTGCAAAAAATCTGTTTTTATTATTTACTACTCGTCACGTGAAACAAATTACGAGCGATTAAAATCTTCATGTATTTGTGTAATTAGCTCGAGTGCAAATAGTCCTTAGCATGTATTGTTTAAGCTGTACGAAAGTATAAAACTAATTGGAAATATGCCATCATTCCAATCCAATTTAGTTGAAAAATCTGAAAAAAAAAGGAAATCATAGAATAAGAATTGGTACCAGTTTTAAACAATACTATGGACCAACGCTTTGAACCTAATGAATAAATGGTCCCAATTAACAATTGTTTTTATTTTGTTTATGCAATGTAAACAATTTTTTTATTTTTTTATTCTAAAATATTATTCGTTTATTGCTGACTTCTTAGGCGCATGACTTACATCATCGTGATCAAAGTAAAAAAGTAGAGTCGCAAAGTATGTATATCTTAAGACAAACATGAATGCCGTAGCCTGTCGGAAGATATCGGTGAAAGCATACAAAACCCGGTCAGGTTGACTGAAGCTGTAGAAATTTTTCATTTGCAAATTGGCTTCGATACTAATCTGTAGAAGACATTATTCTTTCGACTATATGACACTTAGGAATATGGTGAAGTGAACCAATGTGGACCACAATGTTATTATGGAAATCTCTTACAATAAGTGTCCAATGAGTTCTTCTTACATTCAGTGGAAGTAAATAATATTTATATTAAACAAAAAACGCTAACATTTAAATTTGCAACTTATTGTTTCTTTTGCCAAGATGAAAGTTTACAGAATATCGAAAAATATGATGCTATACTCTTAACTTTGTGCTGAATCAACTTAAAGAGACTTCCAAGAAGTTGGCTCTCCTTCAAGCCAATTAAAAAATTATTTTCTGCGAAATCATAATTTTATTGATTGTAGAACTTATATAGATTTGCGTGCACTCGAGTTCAATACAGATAATGCATCAATTCCGTGTAATTTATAAGTTTTTAATTCAAAATTACACTGACATAAAGTAATTTATGTATATTTATTTAGGCTTTCAGTAATAATTTGTATTTATGTTGACAAATAATACAAACGAAATAGAAAAGGTACAAAAATAAAACAAACGCTAAATGAATAAGTGACTTTGAGTTACAATTAGAAGCAATGTTACAAAGCTTTTTTTTAACTTCACATAGGTATAGTAATTGTACATTCGTACTTATGAATTGTGGGCTCATCCTTTGCAAGTACAACATATTATTATTATTCTGAGATAATTATTTTTGTCAACAAGTATCACTACAGTCTGCTTCTGTAAATATAATTTGAACCGCATTTCTTACCGTGTTTTTGTCACGAGATTACCGAGTCTCTTGATCCATGATTTTCTTGATTCCAAATAAAGCTGTTTAGAGAAAAGACATGAAGTATCTTTAATGGTAGTTTGCATCGGACAAAATTGAGTTCCGGTTTGCGCTTTAAACGCTGTCTTTGTTCATATTTTATTCGCTATTCTGTCAGCTCTTATCAATATATAATAGAGTTTGCTTTCTACGAGTACGCTGCTTGTGAGGCGCATTTTCATTAACAACAGCCAAAGGTTGAACTTTATTAAATGAAGACGAAAATTGTTTCGAAGCTCGCTGTGCTCAATGTTTAAAGCCAAGTGTTTGTAAACGAAAAGAAAAAGGAAGATGGTAAGTATGCAATATTTTATTATACTATAGAAATAGAATCTTACTTGATAACAATAACCTTGCAGTTTTTATAACAACCAATAATACATAATAATTAATCGATACATTAACAATATCTTACTTGAATAGTCACCATAATAAAAGTAGTCTTTGGTGAGAAAGTTTCCCCAAGAGTTTCGCGGGACGAGTTCTTCACCCCAGCTAGATTGAATTTGCCTGTAAACTATTCAAACCGGTCGCATCAAATTTCCATTGCATTTCTATTGCAGCTGCATTATCTAAATGGAAAGATTTCACCTGATACAAGTAAATATTATGTTACATTCTTATATCGATGCCATAAACTGAAATAACGAGTTATACCTGTAAGAATGTAAAATTTGACACGCGTAAGTAATAATAATTACTATTGTAAAATAAAAATTTTACATTTAAGTGAATGTTTCATGTATCACAAAAATAATGATGTTATTAGAATAATCGCATGCTATCCATAAATTTCTCGGAGTATGGTACCTGTTATCGCAATGTATTACACGCATTACCTTAATTGTCTTTTATCATTGATAATATAGCACAATTTACAAACGTGAAAAATATATAGAATATCTCATGAATTAGTTCTTGGATACTGTCTGCAATTATGTGATCATATCACGCGAAAAAGTTGGAAACGAAATTTATTTCACACAAATGTACCCATTGGGCTACTTTTAATAATGCCGGCTAGGAACTACAGTTCGAGCGAACTCGAGTACGTTCCGCTTACTCTCCTCGTGCATATCGGACCATAATGAAATTGTAACATAATTCTTATTTGAATGGGAAGCAAATTTTTTATTTACAAAAAAAAAACTATAAATTTCATTTATTCGAATAATGAGAATTCACAAATACCTACTACTTATGACACGTTTTTCTCAGTCAAAAGAACTATAAAAATTTTCCACAATTTTCTAGCACTAATCACAATCTTGCAAAAGCGTATATCAGCAGATTGATGCATTAATTTACTAAAAATGATGTTAGGATTGGATCAACTCATTCATCGCTGTTTAATAGTAACATCATCAGATGTACTTTTTTTCTCTGTACTCAATGACCTTCAGATTGTTTATACGAGTAATATGACCACAGAGGAAAAGAACAGGGCTTCATTTAGTTGGACGAACCCTTTGGATGAACCACTTAAATCACGTCAACAAGAGATCACTTTGCATCTACTCACTGGGATAAAATACATCTCAACTTTTTGGCAATGCTCCATCCAGCAAGTCGGCTTTCGTCCGCTTACGTGAAAAGACAAACATTGGAGGCAGGTAATTGCCTGACACGGTAACATAGACCTCTAACGTTACCATTTGGCCACACAGCCGAAGTGAGATCGTCCACTTGTTAGGCATGAACACATAGAGCATATAGGACTGACTGTCTTATATGCATTCAACAAAAGGGGTTGTATGAGAGAGTAAAGATATATGCATACAAAATTTGTGTTAAAAGAAAATTTATCTTAAAACCTTTTACGAAATAAAAATCCGTGCAGCCGCACCTCTCCTGCTATTTCATTTGTAAATAGATGATTCATATGATTTTTTTGCAGAGACTTGATAGGCTAGTATTTTAAGCCCTTTGCTTGTCAGTCCATGAGGTTAAGTCTTTAGATCTTTAACATAGGAAACCGTTTCAGCTTCTTATGCTGATGTAATAAACACAGACTCTTATTCTTTTGAAGTCTGGGGAAAAAATGAATGAAACAGGTGCAAACAAATGGGTTATTGTCAGTAAACGGGTAAGTGACTTGTGAACTAAGTCAAAGGAAGAATAAATAAACATATATTGTGAGTGAATGAGTGATGAAGAGTTCAACTTAGCTTTCATCGGAACTAATTCGAAAACATTTAGATTTTTTCTTGTAGCACGAGTGTCTTAAAATTATGGCTTTAATAATATTTTCCAATGACATTTTTTACCAATATTGTCTATTTCTTTTTTGTTTATGATGACGCACTTTTTTGTAGCTATTAATTTATTTGCCAATGATTATTATAAATGAATTACCATCTCAGTCGTCGTATAAATAATTCTGCTGCACTTTTTTTTGCAAACAGAGACATTATCGTTATATTTATACTCTTCTTCTTTGTCTTTACCCTTTTCGCATGCATCCGTTGAAAAATGTATCTCTTTGCTATACATATACCGATACATTAGTGTATTATCTACCGCTATATTGTAATGCGCGTAAATAACTAAACATTTTTTTAAAATTAATATGCTGAAATTCATATAAAATTGTATTAAATCATTTGTTTTTTATTTTCAGTTAATAACACAAGAAAGCTAGCCAATCAAAAGAAGATAAGAGGCCTTGGAAACTGTCTGGACTAATCAAAATATGTATATTATAAATTTAATTATCGTGTTGTTTGTATATATTTATTTTAATGTAATGTGGGCTGAAAAAATATATAAACCAAAAATTAGCAATTAAACCAGTTTTATTTTTTATACGATTTTCAGAAAGTTTTACGATTCGTCAAAAAAAAAACTGCAAAATATAAATAAAAACTGATTAGTAATATTCCTTGCTGCAATTCGATGCCTTAGCTATTGGGGAGTCTGAACGTCCTTTGGACAGTAACGTTGATCTTCCGGAAGGTTCTCGTGAAGCAAGGCGAAATCTCCATTCCGGGATGAGTTACGTCACACTCTATCACGAGACGTCCGGTGAGACGAGAAAAGAAATAGTACAGTTTGCATTCAACGACACCATTGGCTCGGTATCGAGATGCTAGCACACTCTTTTGACTTGCAGAAAAGCGATAAAGTTGATCCATGACGAATCTCACCTTAGTCAGTTTCCTACCAATTTTCGAATTTCCAAATGCGACATGAATGTCCTGAGGTCTCGATACTTTTGTTCCCGTTTCTATAGTACCTTTTTAGTGGGTCCAATAAATCGAACATAGGAAAAACCAGGCGTTGGATGCTTTGACTCTTTGATATTGAGAAGCTCGTTCCCAGGTGACTACAATGTGGATTTTTATAAAGTCTTAATACTGATATATTAAATTTAGAATTGTGACCTTGGAGTGTTAGCAAATTGTATGCAACAATTACTAAAGGATGGTAATGCGTCCATTAACCTTTAGAGGGCCGATGAGAATTTTTTTTAAATCTTAGAAAATCAATTTAGAAAAAAGTTTTTCATGTGAGTGGATATACTTCTTATAAAATTTTGAAATTTTATCAGTTTTTTTTTATTTAAGGAGAGCGTTGCTTACTCGGGTAATTTCGAAGCTTATACATATAGCCCAGTTCAAGAGTATTGCGTTAATTGAAGTTAGCTCGCTTATTTAACACGTTTACACACCGATTACAAGAAAAGTACGTCTTTTCCATGTTATGATTTAACCACCGGTCCTGTAAAAATGCGTCGTTTTCTAGTTATAATATATATCTATTGGATACCCTTATAAGTTCGTAGGTGATAGTAGCGGCGCGAAATGTATTAATTTGTAGAATAGAATCACTTTCAGATAGTGCGATATTCTTATTTTTTTTATGTACGACTGCATGGAACATGTGGAAATGTTTTATACATTACCATCGAAAAAGAGAGACTTGTGAGCGTGCGTGTATACTCGCGTGGATGTGTATGTGTACATGGAAAACTTTATAGATAAAACTCCAAATGAACAGCTAAAACGATTGGGTTAACATTTACAGGAGATATCAAATTACGGATGTAGATGGAGCTGCAACAATTTGTGTAGATGTATAACACTTCCGATTTCAATAAATCTTATACGCAAATCCAAAATATTATGTATTTTACTTATACGCACGTATTCTTGTTGGCAGTATTATGAACGAATCACTGAATCTTTGAACTTCAAATTGATCTGAAAAATTAAGTTCTGAATGTAGACGATATAGTAACACTTGTAATTCTTGCGTTTTAAATATGGTACATGCGCATACATGTAAAAGTATCATGTTTGCGCGTCGAAATATCTGGGTGAACCGCATAATCAAATGGCTTGAAATTCACAGACAAAATTATAAGCATATCGATGCTAGAGTAACATTTGGAAATGTCGAAAACTTCTAGCTTGAAAATTCCGCGTGCTGAAATAATTTTTTTTATCAGATAATTCGAGCGGTCGTACACTCAGAGAAATGTCTAGTTATCATAACTATAAAATGACAACTTATCACAAATAGTTAGCGCTTTTAAATGGGCGTATAACCCATGTAGTAGCTATAACTATACAAATTTCTCTGAATGTACCTTAATGCTTGCCTGCCAGGCAAGGTCATGCTTGTTTTACTTGATTTTCATATAGAAAAGACTGAAAAGGGCTGGAATTTATCCTTATGGAATGTCACGATACATTGAATATATTTTTGCTAACAGGAAAGGTAATCCGAGTATTCCAGAGATCCACGGTCCGATTGCTAATAAGTGTAATAACGTAATTGAATACACATCTTAATGAGGCTAAAATTTCCACAAATTACATGTTCCCGTGGCGCGTCTCGATTGACTTGGCTTGGCTTCTCCAATTACGGTCGACTCTGGCTATAGAGACGCTCCGTATAGTCGCGTTTCTCCTGAGGTCTTTTTCTAAGTTATAACACTGATAGTGAGAGGAAAAGGCTTCCCCCACTTTTCTGTCTCCCAGCGCGCGTGTCATTAACGTTCTGTTGAACGCTCTGCCTATTACAGTGTGGTGGTGGGGGGGCTCTCTGTAACATCGCTATCTCGCTAATTACCGCGTCTCAGAACCCCGGGTGTTCGATTATACATACCAAGAAAAAGATTCTATTAGATTTACCAAACTA
>JARPRG010000340.1:102349-116383 GCA_031001745.1 Hartigia nigra | reverse complement strand
TTAATTGTATATTAAGTTCTTGATACTATTTCGTCCTACTAAATCATTCTTTTTAATGAAGCGTATATTTTTAGTCTGATAGATACGTCATTTGCTTTAACAAAATATTTTTTTCTCAGTGTAACAATAACAGTGTCAATCCTTTACCATGCAAAGGGACTGTATGGAAATTTGTCACCCAATTCTCTAACTTTAGGTACAATTAGTATATGATTCCGATTTGAGACATGTATTATATTATATTTCCATTTCTCAATCGTTCTGCACATTTACATATCGAATATACGCTTTTGCGTCTGTATACTATATGTATGTGCACATGCACATATGCAAACAGGAAACTGTTCATTAATTTTTTAAATCACTCGCTATTTCGAAATCGACCCCGACGAGGTAAGACGAGATGCACAACTTGAGGTGCTTGAAGATAGTTTGACCCATAAACAGTGTCTCCAGGAGTGTTAAAGAAAAATTGGAGAGACAAAGAGGAAAAGAGAGAAAAATAATAAGAGATTCGTTTCATCCCTTGGTCTTGTTCTATTTTGCTTTAAAAAGCGCTCCTGCTACTCGATAGAATTTACGTTATTATTTTCATTTTTCCGAAATCAGGAAATAATAAACTCTATTGATCTCCCTCGCTTATTCACAATTGTGAGTGAGCAGAAAGTGTATAAAAAAATTAGATATAAAAAAAATGCTTATTGAAAGTTAAAACTCATAATAATTTTGAACGATTACCGCCAGAAACGGGGCTTTATTAACTTATCTTTATTTATTCTTTGTTTCAGGGACTATTACTACGACAGGTGAGTCAAGTTCATGGCAATGAAGAGATAGTTGCGCCAGGTTACGTGCAGGTATAGTAACCAGAGGGAATAAAAGTGTAAAAATGTCGGAAGAGACCACCCACACTCGCTACGTAGACGCATGGAATAGAAGTGGACGAGTGTCTGCAAGCGTCGCGACGTCTCTGGGCTTTTATGGCAATTGCCATATTTTGACCTAAATTTTTTCAAGCTTATAAATGGCTGAGTTTATCATCTACTCTCTCTTTTTCTCTCTAGACAGCCATCTTCTTTTAATCGTTCCTCACTTTTGTTTCAGTCAGTTTTATATATATTTTGTGATTAACCAAAGACAAAAGACTCTGCAACCTCCGACTCAATGTTATACTGTACCAATGATAGTTATAAAAAAATGAGAGAGAGAGAAAGGAAGAGAGGTCTTTCGCAAATGGAAATGACTATTGTGCGGGAGAATCTCTCGATTTTGGGTGTCGCGTAGAATCACAGTGGGAGCTCTCTATTATTCAGGTCAACACTTGGCCGTTCTCCCTTCCCGAATAACATCCCCTTTTTCTTTTCTCTACTCCCTGTCCCGGGTTCCCATCGACCCTTGATCTCCCATTAAACTTAATTGAATTTCTCCCGTCGGACAGGCCGCTTAGCATTGCTATTGTCAATGGCATTGCCATTGACTTGGAGATACGGCCATGAATTCGACGCGTGTTTTACAAATTTACATGAACCCCTTCCAGCGGCGAAGTCACAGAATGGCAATGCCACGGATGGCACTCTTCAACCTTTATCCTCTAACACACCCCCGCACCCTCTTCAAAGCGTTTTCAGATGGGAAATGAGAGGCTACCCAGCTCTATTGAGATTTACAGAAATTGAAGCGCCATCGATTTCGAGGCATTCTGAACACCAGCAAAGCTGCACGTCATAAAGTTTCCTAAGAAAACAGAAAGAAAGGGATGCAGAAAAAAGAAAGGGTGTAGGTTAAGGGAGGCAGGGGAGAAGTGCGTTATCAATCATTTTTTCCGCATCAGAGGAAGCTGGCAAAACGCGTTATAAATGATATGTTGGAACAAGGGGGTGTCAGGCAGTCAGACAGGCGATAGGCGAGGCTCAGAGTGGAGAGGGGGCTCCGCTCAGGCGTTTTGCATGAAACAATATTTACGTCCGGAAAAACGGAATTTACGGATTTTCACCCTACCAAGAAAAGGCAATAACATCTAAAATGCATACATAGCTCGTTCGCGCATACAATTCTGCTATTCTACAAGAGTCCGTGGCTGCCATCACGCTGCCAGTAAGTATGCCAACAGTGAAAAGAGCCATAGCGTGTAAGATAATTATATAGAAGTTCATAAGAATGATAAGGTGTGTAACATAAAAGAGAAGCATTGTCCAGGTGGGGCGTCGCGTTTGATATATGACGCAGGGTAAGTGGATAAGTTAGTAGATAGGTAAGTTCTAAAGAACTGTCTTGTAGCTGGTCGCAGAGCCTCGAAACACGGGGGTTGCAGCTGGTTGCAGGAAGCAAAGGATAATCCGGGATATGCTGTAGAGAATTATCTCGGCGCTCTGAAACGTTAAGCCAACAAACGGGATTTTTTGTGCAACCGTTCACACGTTCGCACATACAAATCCAGCGTAATTTAGTATGCATGCAGAGGGACGGCACGGGGAGAGTGTCGGCTCGCACTTCTTTTGTTTTAATTGTCGCAATTCAGAGGCACTCCGTGACTGGCCTAGGCAACGAAAAATAACGTAGAAACAAAATACCAGGACGCGGGCCAAATAAAAATCATAAGCCTGGCAACGATGAAATTAAACTTGCACAAATGTAAATTCGAGACTCGTGTGCTGCTCCCTAGTGGCATCTTCCACTTAACTCCTCGTTCTGTTTCGTACTCTCACGAACTCACTCGTCTGGTCCTCCTACTCTCCCATCCTCCAGTGACCTTCTTGCTCTCGTTAACGGGCGAAGATGTCGCGTTCTTGGTAATAAACATCGACGTTAAGGTGGCCCGATAAGAGACAGTAGAACCAGACTGGCTTGGTTAGATAATGACTCTCATCTCTCAAAGTTATTCGCAGGGGTGTGCTGGCGTCGGCGTCGAACCTGGCGTTGGCGCACTGCGAGGACCAACTTTGCCCAAAGTAGTCAACCAAGAAGAAGGAGTGTATGTCGAAGAGTGCGAAGGCATGAGAAAGAGAAAATAGCGCAACTTGAAAAAAACTAAGCACTGGATTACCAGACGTTTAGATGGAATCAATTAGATGACTCGTCTCTGCTATTCTCGACGAATCTGATAATTTCTGGAATAAAACGAAATATTCGGGTAAAATTTCTGACGTCTTATCCCTTTTTCACCCTTGGGTCTTCCTTTTTTAGGTGCGACCACATAAAACATATAGAACTACTTTATCCATTTACCATAGCACAAAATCAACACGTTTCTATTCAAAATTTTAAGAGAATCACTGAACCACTTGCATTAAAATTTATTGAAAAAAAAATCAAGTTTTGGATTTAGACGAAATATTAGTATTCGTAGATTTTCAGACTGGGAGGAATGAATAGTACTGATTAACGGAAAATTACAATTTAGTTGAATTTGGTATTGTGACATTTTGTTTTCTATGGAGATTGAATTACTTGTCGCAAAAAATAAGTATCGTTTTATATTAGAAATATTAGGGGAAAATATTTCGAACATTGATCCATCGTTGTGATACTGTGCGAATTCGTACCACCAGTTTTCTACTTCTCTTTGTATATTTTATAAATTGCTTAGGCCCTTTCTATCCTCAGTACGAAAAAAAAAGTGTTTTTTAAGAATAACTAGTACGAAATATAAATTGGTCAATTTGAAACGAAGATATAAGTCAGTAAAAGCGCAAAATCCAAATTCACACTAGTGTGACAATGACGGATGCAAAAAATTAGTGTGACAACGAAGGGTTGAGAAAAATATAACATTATATTGCATTAATTCATACTTTAAATTCTTTAAATTACGTGGACCATAATTTAAATTTTTATATTTGCAATAATTTTAATTAGAACAATAATATTGACATAACGTTTGCATTCTAATACATATTGTAGAAAATGTCCTCCGTGTTTATTACGCAGAGGAATTTTTATATTTTGTAGATTATTATATTAGTATCAACCCAAGTCAAAATATAAATTCTATTTTCAACCTTGAAAATCTAGATTTCTTTGATGTCCTAGTTTAAAAACTGAAAAATAAATCTGTTTTAGTTCTTCAACGTCCTACGTGAGGATTACGAGTTCTAAACTAGAATTGACACTCGATCTCGAATTTCTGACGAAAGCTTTCAAATATTAATAAATGTGTAAATGCTATTTTCGATCTCAAGTGTTTATACGAAAATAAGCTTGATGTATTTAACCCTTCGAATGTGATTGACGCATATATGGGTCATTTTAAATGTGTTTTATTCTTCTTAAGACAAATTTATTTCTACAACTACAATTTTTATAAATAGTTATTTCACAATGTTTTTGAAATGACACCGAATCTTAAGCTGACGTCGAAATTCAAAATTTCGAAATGGCTGATCCAAAATGTGCCGGCCAAAAATATAAAATATTATCGACTTTGCATAAACATTGAATTTGAAGTGATTTTCGGGTTGCTGATATTGATTCAAAATTCAAACATTAAAAATAACAGATCCAATATGGCGGCTAAAAATGCAACAGGAAAAGTCAATTTGGCCCATCAAATATGTCGAACAAAAAAAAAGAAAATCATCCAATTTGCTTTTGAAATCGTATTCCAAAGCTGTAGGGTCGCTAATTCTGAATATGATATAACGTAAGCAACAGTAATAATCGTAACTTAATATTATCAACAGATAATAGATTAGATGTGATAAGGTTTCGCAATTTGAAGATCTGTTTCAATTTTGGTGTAGTTATTTTCTCATAATATATTATTGTATAAATTTCATAAAGTACATAGAACGAAAACTTAAAAAAAAATCATATGTTCTATATAACGAAAGAAAACCCTTACAAGTCATTTCTACGCAAATTTGGCGACTTTTTGCATTTTCATCTGCCAAATAGGATCTAGCATTTTGAATGTTGAAATTTCGATATCATTTTTAGTTCCAGCGACTCAAAGAATCGTTACCACAAAATTGTCATAAAAATTCAATTAATTCTTTCTACAACACATTTTCAACACGAAATGTTTGAGTTTCACTTCATTACGAAAGGATTGAGGATGTACGATTATGAGATTGGGGAAAGTCAAAATCACAAAGAAGGGATGTGCTAGAATTTACAAAGTCTAGTTTTAAGCCTCAACCCTTCTAAAGCGGATATAGGTACCAAGTTGGGGCTCAAAGTAGACTTTAATTTACACAGGAGGTCCCATACTAAAATGTCAATTTATCCTTGCAGAGTTTCCTTCAGAACATATAGACTCAAACTAGAATTTACTGTTGGAATCAGAATATGACATTTAATTTCTGAACTTACGCGCACGTAGCTATCTTAAAACTGGAACTACTGACTGGACATCCGTAAATCCTATTGTCTCATTAACATCCAAATTTAGAAAACTGCATCCACTGTACCGACAGATTATATTGATTGCTGAGAAATTGTTAGTAAAGCCTTCGAATTGAAATGATTTTATCTTCAACACTGTATATGGAGTATTCCATGTCAAGACGAAACTGATCAAACTTTAAGATCTTCGATTTCGCTCAATTTTCTTTTTCAGGCAATATTTCATTAGCTAAAGCAACACCTCAAAGTGTTTGTTAATCGGACCAACATGGTTTACGAGAAAAATTGTGCTCTACATAAAATGTTTAGTTTTCATCAAATTAAAAAAAAGTATTTTAGATTTTTTGATATTTACGGTATGGAAGATATTTTGAAAAAAAAATTAAATTGAAGTAATTCTATAATATACTAATTTTGTGTAAAATTGCTAATGTTTATTTCTACCTGAGTGGAACATTAGTGGTTTCGAAAGTGTCAATTATTTTTACATAAATCAATATATAAAACATTCTCGCGCAAACAGAGTAATTTTATGTAATTATTTATTCATTTGATAGAATCTATGAACACCTTTGCTGTCTTAACTCGAACTTTATAAAGTATCAAATACGTTACACATGTGGTCCGTCAGGTCGGTAGTGCGGAATAAAGGTTAAGCAGAATAAGCAATACATTTAGGTCAAACAATTGTATAAGCTTGTTGTATTCTTCAAATTAACAGATTCCTAAAATCAGTAGTATAGGAAATAAGAATAAATTGAATTATAGAACCCAATTGATTATATACTTTTTTTTTGTCGAAATGGATATCTGTCTGCTCCTAATTTTCAACTATATGTTAAGCATCACTTTTGATAAAACCATAGGTGAGACCACGTGAGATTTATATAGGAAAAGGAATAGCCTGGGTCAAATTTGTATACACCAATGAATAATGAGTTTGGAGGAGAAACGAGAGAGAGAGAGGGTATGAGACGGAACGATTCCATCTGTCGCAGGAAGCCAAGTTTTGCGCTCGGAAATAAACGAATACTATTGTACAATCCGCCAAGCATTGTTGGGAAAATGGAATGGCTGAATTATTTAATCGTAATTAGAGCGCTCGGATTTTTGTGTCCTGGTTTCGTTCAATTTGAAAAATAGAGGGAATGGCAGGTGTTACTATGACGAATACTACCACAATATCCATACAAACACAAACATGGCGACCAAGAGGATTGCGAAGGGTCGAAAAACATCCCTACCGTTTCAAAAGGATTATTCCAAATGTTGCTATTATTCAGCTACGACTAAAGCTACTAGCAGTCCATTTTTAATGGTGCCCATAGAAATGCAGCCGGTCTCTTTATCGAGGCAACTATAGCTTATTCCAACGAAAAATTGCACGTGCCTCACGGTAGATTCTCACAATTTACCGCGATATTCTTTAAAGGGACTCCAGGGTGTGCCTTCGTGAGAAAAAAAAAAAAAGTTATTTTCTTATTTCGTATGAAACCTATTTTCTCTGACAGCTTGGTTTACAAGATCTTGTCTTCCACGATCTTTTATTAACTGGAAACGAGCACGACTCTTATATTGGATCGGTGATTTGAGAACTGCTTCATGGCGACAGGTGTAATGTTGTCAAGTCTTAATCTGTCCCTCGAGACTCCCTGGATGAATCCTTAGAGTGTAATAGTGATAAAGCACCTTGGACATACTTAAAAAGTGACCACGAAGCCTTGGAAGACATTGCAGCGTGAGACGCCCTAGTGCGAGAGGGTTGGTCGGTTCAGGAGGGATGCAGAAGAGGAGTGTAGAGAAGTGCAGCCAAGTGCACCATAGTGCAGAGTGCTCAAACAAGCAAGGGTTGTCGGTCTCGAGGTTTGCCACTCCCTTGCGAATCCCAATGATAGTTTGCAAGGTGCTTGATCCGTTTAGTAGGATTTGCGTCGAGTGGAATTACGGGTTGCGATGGTGTCAAACGCAAAAGGCTCATCTGCCACGAAGAGTAAAGGTTTACGCTGAAAGGGCAAAGCGGGGACGAGAGATATTCTATACAGTTAAATGAGAAACCTTCCATCTGTTCTTATGGAATTAAATCGTTGCTGATGATAAGTATACGAGGCCACTACTGGTATCCATGGAATTTTTAACTAAATTGACGTGATTCAGGATGAGTTAAAGAAATGAGCGACGTTAAGAAGACGCAGATGCAGACTGGAGAAAAGAAAGATACGAGAGAGTGAAGTCAGTAGAAAGAAAAGAGAACTCGGGCTTTCTCGACACGAAACGCATTAAATGAATTGAATGCGGCTATACCAGTAAAATCACGACGCGTCGCGCTGTGGCGACGTCGACGTCGACGCCAAGGACGGCGTGGTTTGCAGGCCGTGTTCAATTCCAACCTCCCTATAAAACCGGGGCCAAGTTACTTTTCCGATATTACGACAGTTCCGACGACACTTTACATCGGCAAATAGTCCGCAATGAGGTAAAGACCCTGCGAAATGATCTTGGTAGACTACACCAGTGGTAAGAAGTGGCGGCAGGAGGAATGGCGGCGAGAGAGGAATACTGGTCATATCAGCCAGACGTAGAAGAGATACTGTGCTGTAGGTTGTAGGTTCTAGGTACTAGATACTAGGTACTACGTGCTGCTCTAGCTGACACTATAGGAGTGAGAGAGCATGTTGTAGTTGAAAGGGAGGGAGTCACAACGCAGGATGCAGGTAGTGTGAGACAGGAACAGCCCCGAGGAGGAAGCCGAATGCATTGATGCTCGACTGTCCTAACACGTACAAATCCTGGGTATGAAAGGGGCCCGGGCTTTAGTACCTCCGTTGATTACACCGAGGCCTCGGACAAACGGCGAATGTAGTGCTACCCTACAATGCGTTACAAATCCTGCCGCCGAAAGGGAATCGAGTTTAGAACACTGATTACGTTCCTGACTGTTGCGATTTAACTCCCTGTTCCGCGAACAATGCAACGTTCCTCGCTATACCCGAAATCTCAGTCTAGCCTGTTGCCAAGCATACATACACGTGCTTCCATTCCTTTCTTCATACTTGCTGCGCCACCTTCCATTGATTTCCTGCCCCATAAGTATTGAACTTATGGGTATATCCGGAGTAAAAGTCAAGAAGTACAAGCAGCTTGTTTATTGATTCTCTACTTTTTGTACCCTGATCGTATCCCTTGATGTTTTCCAAAAAGTCGATAGAAACTGCATCAACAAACTAGTATGACAGCCAGACTAGAGGAATATATACCAAGCAGAGTGGTAGATTGGATCTGGCAGAAAGCAGTGTTATATTTCGCACGGTGATCGGCTTTATTCGCAACAGCAGGTGAATATCAAAGAAACGTCTAAACGGGTTAGTTTCCAGAAACAATGGCGCGTTCCCAAATTAAAGGCCAGATATGCAACGTAACGCAACCAGTTTCAAACTAGCTGTTACACCAATGCGAATTAGTGCAAAACAACCCAGGAGCAGTCTCACAGTTCGCCCTCTAATTACCTACAGACCAAACCCTCCATGGCCACTAGCCGGAGATATACCAAGCGGTTCCATGAAAAAAGGTTGAACAACTTTTGTGAATTAATTTATGCCAACCACAGTGAACGTCAGTTATGCCATTCTCATTATTCTTGTTTTCTGTATGCTGCCAGCTGGTTAACTATTAAATTTTGAATAGAAGCAGAAGTGAGAGACAGAAGGAGAAAGAGGCAGAGAGCAGGAGGATAGGGAGACACAGGAAGAGAGTTATTCCACTAGAAATCTACTGTATTGACCAAAGACGCAGCATGGTCTGATTCAACAATAAGTTGGCAGGGTAAGATCCTGAGATCAGGGAAAGCGCACAATTTCATGGCGAAGCGTAGAGACGGATCCGTATAACGCTCGTCCGGATACAAGAGATGGTGTTGGGTTAATCAGGGACATCCGTCCCCCAAGACATCGCTTTGTGATCCCTGGGCTTAACGGTACACGCTGCAATCTGACCCAGGAACACGTCGCTGGGTTTCTGGGATGTCGGGATGCAGGTAGGGGTCCACTGCCTAATCCCACCGACACATATTAAGTGCACGGATTCGAGATATCCGGCACACCGATATCATATTGAACATTGCTTTACGCGTTCGACTATTCCTGGTAAACGGCAATTATACACGCAGTCCAGAGATTGCATATCTCATACGACATTATCGTATTTGGGAATGTACTCTTATCAACAGGCCGTACAGCCGTTCCATCCCTTTTTTTTCTTTTTCCCCTTTTTTCAGCCTTGTAAATATGCAAAGACCTTCCCTTGGTATGCATTATGCACTAAGTCGAGAAACAACGATAAAATTCAAAGAACCGTTTATACGGCACGCACTTGTTTCGCTTAGGGAGAAACCAGGATAGCATGCCCGCCGCTTCTCTACCGTAAGGCAAACTCAGTTTAAAAAAATAAAAACTCGGAACGGATTCTCATCCCGTAACCAATTGGATACAATTCAGGTGCATGAAGCTGCTGTGCGTGTTCGACTGCAGTTGCCGATATCAATGAAATCATTGGGAAACTCGTTATTCGAATTTACGCCATCGTTACTGCTGTTCATTAGTCAAGTATTACGATATATTCGGGATAATATTAAGCGCCGGTAAAGGGTCATTCACTCCAGTTGGCTTTAGTTATGCAAACTAATTATTTGTGCAAAGCCATCTCCCGTCTGTTTCACTATGTATGCAGTGACTTCCAAGGCTTAATCCGATAGCCAAAGTCGTTATTTTAATATAACATGTTTTCGCTGTATTTCCATTTTTTTTCCTTACTGTATATGTCAGTATACAGACACTAAAATTATGTGACGTAGTCAATAAAATAAATGGATATATGAATAGAAAATACGATGCTTGGCAACATTTTCCAGAGATCCCTGAATTAAGCCGATTATCAAATGAGAATGAAAGCAGCAACTCGCACTTAAAATACTCTACGATATTACCCAATATCGACAGCTAAGAACCTTGAAGTATATAGACATTGTATAATTCCAAAATCGTGGCAAAGAAAATAAGAAGCTGAGAAGGAGAATATGCTAAAGTAGTCGAGACGGTATGGAAGTGCTTATGTAAGCAACAGGTATATAGGTAGTGAAAAAAGAGCAAAGAGCCAAGAGAGAATCGAGAGAATGAGAGAGAGAAAGAAGGGAGGGGGGAGAAGAGCTAAAGAGAGAGAGAGAGAGAGAGAGTGTGAGTCAAGAGGGCACGTAAAGTTCCTCTCGTGGGTTATAAGCTGAGACCTCGGGAAACTCTTACATATTCAGAGCACGCATCGCACTACTCTCCTGCGATAGCAACATTAACATATCGGTTCTTTTAATTGCAAGAAATATTAACACACGCACAGGGGGAATACATTGGCTACTGTTATCGTCGCACGTCAGAACCGATTTAATCCTTTTCTTAGAGGAATTTTCATTTTTATATAGAATGTGAAGAGAACAGTATGAGGTTCCTAAAATCTTAGCGATCATTAATGTTAGGTTAGTCAACTAATGGACCAGTATAAAGAGAAAAGTTAAAAGGACTCTGATGTAGGTCTTTTGTGCGTTCAACGGGACCACGTCAGGATTGATCAATGAGTAAACAGAATTCCCACAAAAACACTTTCGTTTAAAAAAGTTCGCCAAGTACAGGATTGCTGTAAATTCCCGCAATAAAAATATTGAAATCATACTAAAATGCCAAGTACATAAGTGACTACATATCTGGTTATTATGTGATTTAGCATTAGCTCATCATTTTAATTGTATTCTCCAAATTTTTATAACTTCTTCACTACTCTTCTGTGTTATTACTGCTGCTTATATTTAATTATAATTTAATGGTTATTTCATAATTAATAAAATGTTAGGTGATTCCTTATCGAGTATTGCTTCATATAAATTTATGTTCATTATGCCAATCTTCAAACTGAAATCCAACGTCAACTTTCTGTATAGAGCATATTAACAATGAATCGTCGAAGATAACCACGGTAAAAGCCTAATAACAAACATGCAGTCCTAGAATACTATTAGTCTTCTCAAATTAAGTACTGTGAAATTCCTGGCAAGGACCCGCTATACATTTTCACAGATTTGAAATGTGAATTCATTATGACATCATTATGAGGTGCATAAAGAAGTGCATAAAGATGCATTCGAATTTGTAGTGAAATTGTAATCTTCTATGCAAACTGAAATTCACTTTAAAGGACTACATAATCAACCCATAATTATATAAATTGAAGAAACAATTAGAAAATATATAGAAATTTTGTAAGATTAAATAAAGAAATTAGATTTAAGAAATTATCGAGAGGAACACCTGGACAGCTTAGACGTCCACGTCTGACACCTAGACGGAAGAAACTACGGAGAGAAGTACATACCTGGGTACCTTAGACCTCCTCTCCCGATACCTAGGCAGAAGCAACTACGGAGAGGAATATCAAGACACTGGACATCCACGCGTGACACACAGACTCAAGAAACTACGGAGAGTAACGCCTGGGCGCCCTGGGTGTCCTCATCCTAGACCTAAAATACGGGGATCTACACAGAAGCACGCAAGACGTACACGCATATATGTACGCCCCACACAAATATCGGTTTTACTTTCTGTGCGGGCTAAAGGCATAATAATTCTATATTCTTGTGAAAGCAGCTTTATATTATCTAAAATTTTGGTATGAACTGAACTTTGATAGACTGTGTTTGATTGTGTTGTGTATTAGTGAATCGCCAGCGCCATCGGTCGTATAGAAAGATAGGAAAGGCAAAGCAATCAGCGCCATCCGTCGTGTGAAAAAGTAGATGGACATACGAAGACGACTACGGAACTGAAATAAAATGATCTCGCTCGCCCTCTTAATACGCCCTGATATCATACACCAATCTCTTTGATTTTGCTGGCAATCGATTCAGAACCCTCGATTTCTATAATAAAAGTATTAATCATTTTTTCTTATATATAGCAGTTCATTAGATATTTGATTCCAAACATAGGTACAAGAGTTGGCTCGGGTAAAGGGACTCGGTGGGCCGTGCCCTGTGCAGCCGGTTGCCTTTACTTGGCGCGAGACTCGACCGAGTCTCTTGATTGTTCTGATCTTTGCGATTTGAGATTTGAAAACCTCACCAATAATCCAGATGAGTTTTCAGCGTGAAATTCGGAATCAAGGTAATGTATTTCTATCTCGTGATCAGCATCTTGACAGTTCGCCGAGATAAAAAGATCTCGGATCGCGACGCGCTAAAGCCCAGTCAGGCTAAACCCGAAATGACGTCCCATGGGATTCCTTCACTCTCTTCGAACCACTACGATGTACGCTCTACCCTTATTTTCTCGAAACTCGCTCACGCGTCCTATTCTAGGGGATGGCTTTGGTCCTTTCACCGTTTCACCATTCCGCCTTTTTACCGTTAAAATGGCAGAATCTCTTAGGGATGAGTGGCTGCAGGCTTTTCACCAGTTCAGAAATACCAGTTAGAGTCCGAATCCGAATAGGAATAGAAATCAAATGTCAGTCAGCCATTCTCCAATCTCCTGACCCTCCTGTACACTCTCCCATCATCCAATCATATCCGTTCTTCCTTCCTCCCATTTCTACACGCTATCCTCCTCCGGGATTTCAATGTAACAAATTAATCACTGTCTGATTCGCTAGTCTTCTCCAACGTCTCAAGACTTCTGACCAATTTAATTTGCTTCTTTCGACCGGACGGTGCAGATTTCGGATCCAGAATCCTTGCTCGGATTAACTCATAAGGTGAGACGATTGTCTCGATTGGAGCGAAACAGTAGGATCGTTTGAGATATTCCTGAGATAATCACATTCAAATGACACCCATAAGGCTGCTTTGCATGAGTCGTTACGTAACTGTTCTCGCACAGCAGTCTCCAGTGAATTCAAAATTTGATAACATATACAAATGAAATTATGCGATCGTTATTGATATAAAACATGTAATAAACTGATTAAAAAAAATGCCAAATCTGACATTTACGAATCAATACTTCTTTGAAAAACAACTTAGAATGATTGGTGGTAGCGCAATCGCAAATTTTACGAAAATTTAAGAGAGAGCAGTCGCTCGAAGAGAAGATGGAGAAGGATGAGGAGAACTAAGGTGGGAAGGTAGAAAAGCAGGAACATGACGTGGAGGATCGATGGGGGCTGTGAGAACTCGTTTTTTTTTTTGGATTTTAACTGGCGCCTGTTTTGCCATGGATTACGCCCATGGACGCGGAATTAATCAACGGTTTGACGTTCCGACTTTATCGTGTCCCAATTTAACTCCC
This sequence comes from Hartigia nigra, assembly GCA_031001745.1. NCBI lineage: Eukaryota > Metazoa > Arthropoda > Insecta > Hymenoptera > Cephidae > Hartigia > Hartigia nigra. The sequence goes on along the minus strand of JARPRG010000340.1, from coordinate 102,719 downwards.
ACCAAGATCCAATCTCCTGGCGGACTTAGGCTCACTTCGGGGATTATGGAGAAATGTGAATAAATGATTGGAACGCGTCGAAAGAAGGAGTTAAGGCGCACGAAGTCACAGCGAGAGATTTCTTTTTCCCACCCCTTTTATTCCTTTAAACAAATACCATCCGGTATGAAAAAAAAACATATATTTAAAAATATGTTGATCATATAATGAACCAACATTAAAATATATTTTACGATATATGTAAAAATATATATCAACATATACGATTTTTTGCCGATTTTATTATATTATAATAATATACAGGGTGTTTTTTTTAACTTGAGACATCGAAATATCTCAAGAAATACGCATCCTACGAAAAAATGTTCGT
>JARPRG010000340.1:69030-100247 GCA_031001745.1 Hartigia nigra | reverse complement strand
GCGTCGGGCGTCGGGCGGGCAGCGGCTAAGAATTTTGCAACGTTATTAATGCGCCCGTCTACACGTATTCGGGTTCGCATACACACTCCCTGCTATTTATATTTTTCTATTTCCGACCACGATGCCACCCGTAATACTTTAAGGCATCGTAAAATAACAGCGCTTATATATAGACTGACCCAGAACGCTTTCTTCGATTCAAAGAATGGCCCTCGCTCGCATACGAATACGCCTTGGCAACATTTGCCAGGAACGCGACTATGACTCACTTATCCTTGCGTCACTTGGCATTCTGCGCTGCCCTATTATACAAACCACTCAACAGTGCATACTCAACGCTCAACACTCCACAAATGTCTCAACTCTTCGACGGATTAACTTTACGTGCATATACGTTATAAACTTTATTCAGTATCTCAAAAAATTGCAACGGAATCGCCACATTGCTTTTCCCTCTCATTGAGTTGTCACGTATCTTTCTCGGCACCAAAATGTGGTCAATGTTTCTTAAGTTACTGAAGAAAAATTATTAGGCTGATTGGTTTAATTTTTTTTTGTTATTTTAAAGGTATTAATTAAAAGTTAATATATTTTAAAATATTAAAAAATGTGCCTTCTCCAACCATTGGCGCGAAACGTATTTTTTTTGGCAAACCCAAATGGTGGGAATGATTCAGCTCCTACAAGTTATCTGAAGCAAAAATATTGTATATTGCAACACTTAGGATCGTAATTTTCTGTTCACGATGAGAGGATTTTGATGAAAAAAAAATATGCCAGTGGTAACAATTTAAAAAGGGAGGTCCTGATTTTTACCAAAAAAATCATACATTTCTTCTTATTATTAAAAAATGTTTGAAATCATTCAAAAAACCTTCCATGAGCTGATATCAATTTAAATGAAGCTCATGAATACCAAATATGAAGTGAATTGAATAAACGGTGAGACAATTATTATGCCCATTGTCTCGAAAAATGCTGTTTCGAGACAAAGATGTTTAAAGTTTTGGAAAGATTCAGCTTGTGGTACGATTCCGCTGGAACCACTTTAACTCCCACAATAATTCGAATTTCAATTTCATTCTGGGCTCAAAATATTTCTAAGAGACGTACCTTTTCAAATATTAAAAAAATCGATTTTTTAAACCCAACAAAGGTATGTGACCCCTTAAGCGAGCATGGAGGCTGTACCAATCAGTAGCAATTACTTTTTCAGCTAGACAAATATCCTAGCAGTCGATTGCAACGTGATAATTAGTAATTAACAAAGCCACGGTTAGAGGCGTGCACCGGTGTGACTGTTCGACCAACCAGTTGTTCCCTAGAGCCGAGAGAAGAGAGTGTCGAGCAACAGGAAGAGAAAGAGCGAGAAACAGATAGAGAGAATGTACACTGGAGTACCAGAGTAGAAGAGAAGAGCTAAAGAGAAAAGGACAGAGAAAGATAGCATCCGCTCAAATGGGGAAAGAGTAGCGAGTCGAGGCTTGATATACGTTTTAATATCCGGACAATCTGTCGCGCGAGCGAAATGACGATAGACACCCTCCTCGATGAAAATCTGTCTCCATTCCCGCGAATACATGTAAAGCCCATGCAATCCTCATGCAAAATCAACACAGTCTCTCGACTTCGCGAAATGTTGTTATTGACGATCTCCGCCATTTTTATTAAGTAACGTACCCTCTGCAAATTGAAAATTGAACGACGATTCCTTTTCGACGTGACATAGCAATTCATTTACTATCTAAAGGGTCAAAGAGTAAGAAGGGAGTCAGTTAAAATCGAAGGCGTCAAGTGGTAGCATAAACATGGCACGAGAGCCGAAGGTCGTAACGGTAGCACAACGGCAGCGGTAGAGTGCTTGGAAAAATGTATTCATGGCTCCATAAAACTTGTAGCCAGCAAACCCGTTAATCAGCATCTGCTCTTGTCTGGTTGGTGCATCTCGACGTTTCTCGTGAAAACGCAATTCCTGGCATCCACTGCGTTGAAACAGCAATAATAATATAAGGAGAGTGAATTGGAGTGGATAGTGAAAAAGTCACAAGAAGAGGGATTACGTACTGCAGTACCTGGAAAAGACATAGAGAGAAGCTTCACTAGCGGAGTGTTACTCATAGAGGGAAAGGAAGGAACGAACAGATCAATGCCGTTACGGATTTTAAATGAATGTAAAAACTAATAAAAACCATAAAAAGTCCAACAACTATCACCGTAATGTTAGTTACTCTGCGGTGCAGGTGAATCGGCTAGGGGCCATTAATATTTCCAAGCCGATTTACTGTAGGATGCTGTTGGTTTCCGAAGATAGCTTTCTAACCGCTTTCGTCTGCTTAGTCTTTCCTATAGCAGAAACTACAAGCAGCAACTATCAGGAAAAGTCAAGCATTAATGCTGGCGTTCGATAGAATCGAACTATACTGTTCTCTGTAGTCTGGGATGAAATGCCACGGTTTGTCCAAGTGTCAGGCACAGCTACTAGGACGGGTCTGACCCCGCCACTGCAGTACCTACTAGCATCCCTCAACCAGTAGTATTATTGCCTCTGGTAGTACTACCATAATAGTGCTGCCAGTCCCGGTAGAAGCTAGGGGAAGAGAAAAGACTGAAGGTTGGGAGAAAGCAGCACCAAATGGGTGGGGCGGGCAATCGAGGGACAGGGAAAGAAAAAAGAAAGGAAGAAAAAGAGTGGCAGGATCGAAGGGACGTGGGTGATTTGTAGGAAACAAATAATTGTCCTCGGTGCCAATCTCAGAGAATCCGCTCCGGGTGAATCGGTCTACGTTCGAACGCAACTTTAAGACGAAGATAGAGCGCTTGATGAAAGTCGCAGGATTTATTTTAAGAAACAAAAAAAAAATAAAAAGCATACTGAACAGAAGGCGATCGCGATCGTATCAGGGATAATAATAATAATAATACATATTTGTAATCTAACTCAACCCTCTCTCCCAATTTGTGTGAGCTGCTCTACCTGCGTACCCAGGATCATAGAATCCTAAGTGGTTGGCGACATGTCAGAGAGCTGTTCTTCCCCTCGCACTCTCTTGCTCTCTCTCTCTCTTTCTCTCCCTCCTCCTCTTTCGTTCTCTGTCTATCTCCTACTTATTCTGTTCTAGTTTCTTCTTACTCCATATTTCTGATCAGCTCTCTCCCTCTCCCTCTCTCTCTCTCTCTTGAGTCAGAAGAGCACGAGATATCTCCACACTCTTTCCTGTCTTCTATCCAAGCTTGTATTATCCGGCACTTAGGAAGGAAAAAAAGAAAAAACAAGCGCTCTGGAAGTTTTAACAACGCCAGGAAGGCACGAACCCGTACTCCTGAATACGATGTTAACGTTCAGGGCACCGAGACGCTGGTACAGAGGGTCGAGACTCGAGGCACATCCAGACACACGGGGATATTTATTTAGAGAGACTTCGCAGAGGGAAAACCATCTACCGGACAGACAGAGGAAGGATATGGACGGATAAATAACGGGGCTTGAGAATTGCTTAATCCCTCCGTCCTACAATAAGCATGCAGGCCATACGCACAGGAATCTCTCTTTTTTTTCTCTTCTTTTTTGCATTGCTCACTCCTAGATACTGCATCAGTTCGCATAACTCTTCCCTACCGATTCCAATGAATTTCGTGACAGCGCTTCTCTCTTCTTACTAAATTCTCACAATTTCGAACCCTCTAGTCGTCGATTGATCAAAAACTAGAAGTAAAGAGAAAGGGACAGAAGAGTAAAAGGAGGGAATGTAAATGCTCGCTCATGAATGATTCATACTCGTCGCGCGTTAACTGCGTTAAATTTGGTTCCGTGAAATTCAAGAACTTGGCCATGCTGCAATCCGACCACGATTACCTTCCGTAACCACTTTGACCCACATAGACGATTCACGATAGAGACCATAGAGATTATAGAGAGAAAGAGATAGAAGGTAGAAGATATAGCCGATACGGGATAGCGAATAGCAGGTGGAGGATAGACCACTGTTATATTCTATTTCTAGTTAATCGACGTAAGCGCGATGACGAGTCCCGTGAGATTCTTACGAGGTCAAGACTTACTCCGTGTAAGGAATTAAGAGCAGCGTATTGCAGGAGAAAATAACCAGGATAGATAGGAAATATAAACGAGTTGGGAACGGAAAAAGAAATTCCAGTTCGCCATTCTATTTCGCCCTCTGTACTTTCACGCCCCTATTTTTTTTCTCAACAGAAACGATGATGATTCTGTTACAGTTACTACGCGTCGACAGCCTTTCCACCACGTCTAGCACCGCCGCTAAAGAGACCTCGCCTGATGCCACCGGCCCGACCACAGCAACCCAAACAACAGAAACAGCAAAACACGAGCAACAACACGACTATCCCTAATCTAAACCAGCTAAAAGTTTACAGTGAGTATTTATCAAATAGTGATATGTGAGCTAGTATAGAGATTCTAGATGTCGATACACTGAGAAATATAAAATTGAGAGAGAAACAGCATTGAGTTTAGATGAAGAAACTGAAGAAAGTAAATATTATTCTTCTCGCTACTGTTGTCAGTAATACTGTAACTGATACAACGATGGTACTACTGGTGTATTAAGTATTCATAGGCTGGTCGACCGAGAAGCGGGAAGCGTGAATTTAATCGTCTTTGTAAATTAATTACCAAGCCGCAATGAACCGAATTGTCACTCAGCCGGGACACCATTTATCAGAGAAACCGAGGGAGACCATGGGAGGTAGAGTGCGCTGGGTCCAGGCCGCGCCCTCTCAATTACGCATTTATGAATATAAAGCGAGCGACTTATTGGGTTAAAATTGCTCCCGGCCCATTATTAACGATCTGATCCCAAACAGAGTATTCCGCTGTGTCTTGACTCTCCGTATCATCGATGCCTTTCTTGTTTTCCCTGTCATCCGATACTTATACCTCTACGACTCGCAGTCTCGACGCCTCAGGATGCGTTCAGCTCCTATCTCCTTCTCACTCTAGTCCGACTGAAACTGCCCTTGACGATTTCAGTTAGTAAGAATCTCTCGACAAACAACTAAAACATTGGAAATTATTCGAAGTTATTAAACTGTAGAACAAGAGCGGAGTGACGCTAAGAAAAGTATTTGAGATTAAAATGAGGCTAGTTTAACGATTGAACTGGTGTAGAAATATTACTGTAAGCGAAAGGGGAAAGTGCGCACACTTCCCCAAACTCTCTTCTTGGAGTTTCCTTTGAAAGGCTCGCGGAGAGACCAGGAGAAGTCCCGCTGCCGCCATCGACTTGATTTATCCCTGTGTTTTATGGCCGAACCCGTAAATTTCCGATTGAAGTTGGCTGTGTGGCGAGTCGACCTAAGCCGCGTCGAGAGAAGTTAGGCCCAAGCGATGCAATTAGTTTCTTGTCAACACCCTCACGCCGGTTAAGGGACCGGTCGTTCGCTTAATTACCAAAGTCCGTGAAGTCGAAGGGCGCGAAATTAAAAATTGTACAAATTTTTATTGGTCCTCCAGTGCTCTCGCACGCTTCGTTTCATTAAAGAGAAAAAGAAAAGTTTTCTGTTACTTTCACTTTTTTCACCTCTCTTTGATTCCATTCAGTTTCGCTCGGTTTTCCACCATTCTCTGCATTTTCTAATGGAATGGCTGTTCCATCTACTATTAGCATCTGACCTTATCTTAAACTCTCAGCAATAATCAAAGAACCAACTCTAGAGGAGATATCGCGCTTATCGAGCCGTACACTTTATGCGAGTTTCCACATTGCGATGCTCTTCTTTTCAGTAAAGACAATCGTCCCAGTGCATTTAGCTACCTATCATTCTGTAAATGCCTTTCACGTGATTTCTATTTCTCTATCCACTAATTGAATAATCAAGTGGCGAATCCCGCCCCCCCATAAACATAGAACAATTCTACTACTGATATACTGCCATAGCCACCGCAAAACCACAATGAAGCAGACCTCAAATTCGATTTCACGAACTGTCTGATCGTATCTGTCCTCTACACGTATGTAGGCTTATCAACGTCAGATAGAACCTCCACTTTCCCTGTCTGTTATTCCTATATATATATATATATGTAAGTATATATATATATATATATATATATATATTACGAACGCATTAACCGTTCGTAGGCACTTAAAAATGTCGCACACAGTAGCTTTAAACACTTTTGTTGCTTAGAAAAGCGATAGGGTAATCGGTGTGTAAGAAACGATGCGGTATACTATAATTTTGTGATAGCCATGTAACAGAATAATACTTACTGTAGACTACTTGGAGAGCATGATGTCAAGAGAAAAATTTCAAAAATTACGTCTCCATAAAATCTAATGGAATATTCTGATTTTTGTTCAGGTAATCCGGATATTTTGATATGCGGCAACTGTCGGGAAATGTTCACCGACCTGGGAGAGTTACTGGAGCACAAGCGAAATTACTGTAAGCTGCGATTCACGTGCAAGTGTCATACGTTCAACGGTGCCACGCCTCGTAAGTGTCGTAAGTGGACATTTTCCAAAGGGGAGAAGGGCGAAGAACTCAGCGCTGACGAAGGCTCCTCTTCCACAGGAGACTCGACGGCGTCCCTCCTCTGCGTCCTCTGCAAGGACGCCTTCCCCTCAGCGTGGGAACTCATGGTCCATGCACAGGCCGCTCACATGATTAATATATACGAACTGGGAACGCGACCTCAGAGTCCGAGATCGACGCAGAGTCCACCCCAGAGTCCCAGTCAACATCCTAAGGAAGAATCCTCGCCTTCGCCCCAGGATCTTCAGGTACCTAAAGTACACAAAATGACGACACACCTTAAGTTAAAGATATTCCAAAGATTCTGGTCGATTACGTAGGTAATCAGCCGACCAGCCAATAGAAAGCTGGATGATGGGAATGTCGTTCTGATTAAAGTTAAGAGTCTTGCTTCCCGGTAATAGCTTTGAGAGATTGCGTACTGGGGCTCAGCAGGAAACTTTGATTATTTTTAAGAGCAGTCGCATAAATGCATTACCTCGAGCGACACCCGACTTTACACGAAGAGCTTGAACTGCTTCTGGGAGTTTTAAAAATACAAGGAAAATTCACTTTTCACGGATTTTCAAATAAAGAAGAACACATTAAGAACCCGAATAATAGGTAGCGGAATTATCAAGAAAAAATAATAGAAAAGGAGAAAGAAGTGCGAACAATGAAAAAAATTAATAAATAGACCTCGGAAGCAAAATTTCGCGCTGGCTATGAATTAGTAAAAAGTTCAACCAAATGTGACCGCTTTGACCTGAGGTAGAAAGTTCCTAATCCACCGTGTGGCATTTCACGAAACCGTAGCAGATATGGTGATCGCTCAGCTTTCATGGAATTCGCAATATTTTAATAATGCTACGAGATCTACCGACCTATCTAAGGGAGACCAGTAGAATCACCCTGCTTAAACCTTTCTTCCTGTTCTCCTACCCTCCTCGTAATCGTCAGTCACGCTCTTTCCTAATTCTCTCCCTATGTATGACTGAATAATTCATAGATAGCGTACAATCTAGCACGACTATTAATCACCATTGACTTTATAGATATATATGTGTTTTAGTTTTGCTGAAAGCATATCAGGGTTTGGGATTTTGATATGGAATATTTGGAACAGATGGGTTGCACGTAATGAACGGGATAAATTGATGGTAGACTGGTAATATACATTTCAAATAACGTAATAAGATTTTATGCAATAGTATATGCTGGAACAATAGATTCCTACGAATAAATAAATAAACGAATAAGTCGTCACAAAACACTCATTCTTTCTTAATATAAGTTAAACGTCAGTTGTTCCAGAAGAAAACATTAGGAATTTGAAATACTCACTTTTTACCAGTTAAAGAATTTTACCTAGTTAATGGAACAACAGAAGCGAATGATACGTATTATCTCAATCAGCCAATAACTGAAGAACCGACAATTTAGATTATGTTCGTACGTACAATGTGGGGACACAGACAAAATAACTTAGGGAAGATGCATATGACCCTCTAACCAATCTCCCCATTTTTACCTATTATATTTTGTGGGCGTAATACCTTAACGTGGTTCAACCTGATCTAACCTAACCTAAGATCAATTAGAGCAAGTTACAACTCATGAGGCATATTGCCAATAGCCGTACTAAACATGATGAACCATTGATCAATCCTTTATCATCCTGGTTAGTCGATCACATTGATCAGTCCCATACAAAATTATTAGCAAGTCCATCACTGATAGAGATGCAAAACAAATTAAAAATTGTTTCCTCGAAAACTACCCTTAGAGAATGAACAAGAGATCCTAATTATTAAACAACATTTAATGGGGAAAAACCTCTGCAGCTTGTATACAAATTCAAGAAAAGGACAAATGAATGACTATTTAAACTACCGTTATGGTTGAACGTTATTAAAAAAAAAAGGACGTAAATCCAAAGGAAGTGAGAATATCTCGGCCCGTTTCAATTCAATAATATGACGACCTAACGAACAATTATGTACCTAATGGAAAATCACGAAATCGTCTATAAATCTCCGAGCACAAAATGTCGAATAATATAGACCTGAGCTTTACACCGTCACACTTATAGAGAAAATGTTGCAGCTCAAAATTGACTATTTCCGTGGGAGTAGAAATAAATTGCCATCATTAGAGTAAGTTTCCATTGGACTTACAACGTGAGAATGGTTTCTAAGCATCTCTTTCACTTTTTGGTATCGCTCTGTGACGAATGAGTATTCCAAACTATGCGCATATAACAGGAACTAACTTCCATAAGTAGTAAAGGCACATTTTTACGTTTGGGGGTATTTTTCGTATCACTGTTTTTCTTTACAAACTTTCCTCAGTAACCGGAGATAATCAGGCGAAAAGCATTTTAAAAAATTGAGGTAGAAAATATTTTTGTTTTTACACAATTGTTAACATGTCGTCATGAGTTAGAAGTGCGACATCAAATTGTGATGATTATTTTCCAGTTGGAATATGTCTTTATCTTTTAAATTAATTCAAATCCACTTCAATTGGTTAATTTTTGTAAGAGTTATGCATTTTTAAAGTTCCATCAGGCACGAAAAGGTTAAATAAAAAACACTTATGAATTGAATTGGCGCGTCAAATTTTTGGTTTATATTATATGTGTTAGATTTTGAATTATACATTAATTTGTATTCTTTATTAGCTGTTACTCATAATCCAAGCTGTATCAAAGCAAACTTCCGCCGCTAGACTTTGCCTCGACATTTGCTTACACAGCGTCTCTTTTAAATCTAACGGAACTGTAAAGCCTTGACACTGCCTCTATCCAGTTTTTAGTAGAAGTCCAATTATACGAAACTAAATACCTGACTCTCCAACAACCAGAGTTGGAAAAGCATGGGAACTCAAAAAGCAGAATAAAGGATTAAAGGGGTTAGAGAAGAGCAATATAAGAAATGTAAAATCGATAAAACTGCCGCGAATTTATACGTTTAATAAATTAACCCTTTATTGGTGACAACTAAGCAAACATTAAATATTCAGTATTCGAACTATATAAATATAATGAATCAAGAAGGGAAGAAGAAAAAAATGGTCCGACAAGGGAAATAATTGTATTAACATGTAAATCAATAAATTCAGCAGATAGTGTACAAAGTTAACCCGAGTACGAAAATAATTGTTGGTGAACTCTAGCAGTTGCGAGAAAAATTGCCACTCGTAATTGTTAAATCATTTAATAGAAATTAATAGGTTCGCTTAAAATGTTTGCAATGACTGAATCTTATGAAATTTCACGATAAACAGAAAAGCCAAAACTGCACTGGAACGAAATCCGGGTCCGTACGATACGCTAAACGCTTAAATAGCTGAAGTCATTATTAAAAATTAATATCATTATTAAAAATAATGATATTTAATTATCGCCTTTAAAATGATATAATGAATTGATCATAATTCATTAAAATATGGTACGGATATCTCATTAAAAATTGCTCGTTAATACGGTTCGTTGTGGAAAAAAATGTAATCGAAAATAATTGAAATAATAGTATTCATTCTGAAGAATTCCACTTAGAGAAATTTAACGCTTTTAAATAAATTTGAGAAAAGACATAAAAAACTATATCAGATAACATCACAGAAATTACTATAGATATCAAGGAAGAAGCGATAATGGAATAATATCAGACACGTAATAAGATAAGAAGAACGTATGAAAATATGCAAAAGCAGAAAAATTATATATGAAAGTTTTCTATTAGACAATTATAATCCTAGGACAATATATTGTTCAAGCCGATGAACAGGGATCAAATGGTTATTCGCATAATCTTACATTCTCCCAGTGTCGTAAATGGACAAATAAAAATCATTCTTAATGAGGATCAACAGAAATATAGCAAAAAAATAAAAAGGCGATACTTATTATTTTGAAAATTTGATAGTCGATACTATTGTAGAAAATGTTCGAAAAACTATTCACCAGTGTATGAAGAAAAAAATTCCGAAAATGGGCCATTATGATAGAAAAACTTTCTCTCTAATCAATTATCACAAGTCAGAATAGTGTTAATGGAATGTCTTCACCTAATAAGCTATTGGAGCAGTAATCACTGTCGGCGTCATTAATCAGCCGAAGATGTATCACTCTTAATCGATAGTTAAGGAAAATGCTGCAGAGAATATACTAGCGGTGAGACGAATCTGAGTAACTGTATACCTGGAGTTCTAAGTGCCTTTTTTGTTTTCTCGGCTTCCAGGCAGTAATTAAGCTAGTTGGATTACGATAAAAGCCAATCCTGGAAATTAATAATATTTGAATAAAAAAAACAGTCACAGCAACGGACGTAGAACAAGGTAGATTCGAAGGCCGGCGGAGTTAGGCCTCCTTCGAACTGAAGACAGGAATTCAGAATTTCAAAAATAAATTTTATATCCTTTTATATTAGGTAGTAGAATGAAAGTCAGAAAATACAAGCAATATTACGTTGATCATGCATATAGAATAAATGTCATATCATTTTTCATGGTCCCATGAATATAGCGATATACAATTATTGTTAAAACATAATTACAATTGTGATAAGTTGATGATTCTACTTTCACAAGTTAGAAAGAATTGGAAGCCTGATACGAAACGAGAGCTTCATCCATCGTTCAATTCCAACTTTCCACTTCCCGCTATTTTCGGCCTGAACGCCCTTAATCTACTCTAGACGAAAGTAGTTGGGTCAGTTTAGCAAACGACTTGCAAAATCCGCGAGATTTAAGATCCGGTGAAAAGGACATCTCGTTCAGTCATCCCGGATGGTCATTTAGAAGACCAAGTCGGAAGAGAAGGCAGAGAGATCTGACGCCCTGATTTGGTAGCTAGTAAAACGTAAAGTGGCTCCATCTCAGGTCCTCCAGCATGATAGTCATGGATTGTGGGGACGCCAGATGCGGGATCTCGTGAATATTGTCGATGGTCCATCTTGTGGTCCAATATCTTGACTGCTCTAAAGTCCTTCCTTATATATCACAGTAGAAATCCAACCTGGGCATATCGAAGCAAAACAGTATAATAGACTAAGGCGAAAAGCAGAAGGGAAAATATAGGACTTAGAAACCAAAGCGGAAAAAAGGAAGAATCAAGAGTTTAGAATGCCGAAGTGTACTAAATATTTTGTTCCTAACTTGAAGAACGTTTCAAATTTTTTAAGCAGAACTGAGATTAGCTGTGTAGGCTCAAAGGATTATAAATACAAATTAGTCGAAGTTATGTGGAAAGTAGTTCTGAGAGAAAAGATAGGGGATAAGACGAAAAGACTTGAGCGTATACATATCCATTACTATCAACGTAAACAGAAAAAAGAATGTATACTTGAGAAAATCTCAAAACCATTAGTCTTCGCTGGCCGTAGATACTAGAGTGTCACTGGCATATTACCTCCAACTAGTCTACAAACTAACCAACTTTTACCCCTTTTTATCCCATTCTTTCTTGTTTCACCCCTTTGGAACTCCATTGCCGTAGCCATCAGTTAATGAGAGGCCGGCAGGTACTGTACTTTATCCACAGGCTATAGGGAAACACGTGTGTCGGTTCGCTCGGTCGATTCAGTGATAGATGGAACACTGGGAACAGTCGCCAGGGACAGTGGTGAGTTCATCAGGTCTTCTCTTCTTCACTGTACTCCACTTGACTCTAATGTTCTCTGCTCTATTTCTATCTCTTGTCATCTCGTCTCATCTAGTGTGGTTATAGTCAACCTCGCAGAGAAAATCCTGTTATGAATCTAGCGAACGTTACTTCGATCCAAAGTGCAGCAAGTCCCGATGGTGTATTACATTAGACTCTAGCATTCAGGGAGAATCGATTAAATCAAGATTGGTCTCCTGGCTTCCTAACTGATAATTCTCTAGTGGCTGCCAGTTTAGCAGTTCACTGATACGATAGTTCTGCCTCGACGCAGTCATAAATATTTCAGTTTAAATCGAATCACGACCACGCAATGATATCAAAGCGTTATGCTAATTGGAGAATGGTCATGTCAATGCGAATTACGAAATTTTGACTTATTGCGAGGAATGGGGCTTCTTGGATGTTCAAAGTGTTTCAATTCATGAGAAGATCTTCTAATTAAAGTAATCGGCAGAGCGACAAACAATAGACCCCAGCAGGATAAAATGACTGACAAAAGCCATGAGCAAGATAAATGTTAGTCAGTAGGCACAGTTCGCAAACTGAATATATTTTAATGCCAGATTTGCTGATCCTCGGTTTTCCTCGTCGCAGAACTCCGAAGCACTAGAACTCTATTGGAACGCTCAACGTCGAGGAAGAAGCGAATTCCTGGTTCTTATCCTCGAGCGGTAATGAATTCCCTGCGCATTTAATTTACTCCTATCTCCTATCTGAGTCGGATCTTATAGAGGACGTCCCGAGCAAATTGTTCGCCGGCGAGACGATGCATAAAATTTGGGTTAGCTTCTCGAACGCTTTTCATTTAGATTTCGACATTTTTCACGAAGAATCTCTAGTGCGAATAAATCTTGCCTTCTTTAGCCAAAAACTTGCTCTTCTTTTCCTGTCTATCTTGCCTCTCGTCCGTGAGATCAAGGAGAGTGGTACGAAGAAGACAGAACTGGGATTTGAACAGCTGCAATCGGGATCCTGACAAAAGGAAGGGGAGAAAGCGGATCGAAAAGTCAAGCCACAAAATGGCACGCAGCGTTGAGAACCAAAAGCCAGGAGATCTAAGGAGAGAATAGGGTTGCGGTTCACCGAGGAAAGACCCAAAAGAGATAGGAAGAGACTCGCGCGTGTAATTATTTTCCAGAACACTGCTTTGTTTCGAATAATTGCCATTGTCCTGTTGCCGAGGCTATTAGGTCTACGCCATACGCAAAAGGAGATCAAAAGGAAAAACGTTCTTTCTCATTCTCGTCTTCTCTTTTTGCTCATCTTCTTTCTCTTTTTCATCCCTCTCTTACTTGTGGAAAACACTAGACGCACTGCCTTTCTTTTCAACGTCGAACGTCGATGATTCCTGCTCCATCATTACGATATATATCGACGCTGTTGCTTATATTAAGCAATGTAAGTCATTAATTAATTAGTTAGTAATTATTTAATTTTTTAATTAGCAGTGTGTGTTGTAACCTCTTTCAGTTTTTTCCCAGACATCACAGAATCTTCCTAAAAGTAGGAAAATATCAATTGACTAAAAGGAAGTTATAATTAACCTTATGATATCTGAAATTACTGAAATTACATTTCAATTATGGATTACGTTTTGTAGCAATAGTTGTGAAATATAATTTATAACATTTTACTAAGAAGCCAATTATGTATCATTTTCGGTTATAAATTTCTTATAAGTTATTACAAGCTTTGTTATATATGGTTATATACACTGTGAAGAAGTATCCAACTATAAATTGCTACTAGTAGTTGCCTTATAATAAGTTACCGTTATAATCATAATATTATATTATTACATTCAGGAAGAATACTTATACCTGACATTTCTACAAAACAGGGTTTGAAATGTCGGCTACTAGTAGTCAATTTTCTTTACAATCATAGGTTGATACTTTTCGTGAATAGCAAAAGTAAGCAAATTAATTAAGAATTGTTTACTTATACACACTTCTGTAATAGTAGTGAAACACAATTTACTTATACTTGATCCCAGTGTATATGTGATCAAGAATCATGATAAATAAGAAACAACATTTCAAAATTTATTAGCTACTTTTTTAATTATCATATCCTATAGTAGGAAGGAAAATGGTATAATTCACTGCTATGATATTCTGGTCCGTATTCAGATCTCATCTTTTAGATCACTTTTAACTAAAGGCAACTCAATAACCAATTAAAAGATAGGATTCTACGAAAGAACGACTGCCGATTGATTTTTAGGTAACTTTTCATTTACCTTTCACATTCACTCTTCAAAAAGTGGTAATATAGAGATAAAGGTAATATATTATTTATAAGAAAACATTTTGTCCTTACAAACATTTATTATATTTCATTGCTTAATATTTGTTTAGCAACAAGTTCTTTGTTTGAAGAATATATGTTAGTCATATATAAATAAATGAACATTATTTCACGAGTAAAGTTATGCATCAAAAACGACTCGAGTGACTTGGGAGAATTAAAAGCAGTTGAAAAGGTGAGATATGAATGCCGACCTAAGATTTTGACTCGCTCCATGTATAGAAAAGAAAAACAACCTCCCACAGTAAGAGAAGTAACAAGAAAAGAAAAGCTTATTAGCAGATTCGTGGCACGCTAATTAAAGCGTTTCTGATCTCTTTAGTGTTAAGAAGTGGCAGCAGACGAATAAGTGTACAAGCCACAGACGAGTGATTATTGTTACGACTAAAGAAAGCATTGACGTCTCAGGAGTCTTCTATTTTCAATATACATTAAAGCACCACGAGCCAATTAAATTTAAACCTTGGCTCGCTCATCGTCCAGGCTTAAAGAGAGTTGACACTTTACTTGCGCTTCTTTAAAGCTCGACTCTCACACCTACAGAGTGGTAGACGCAGCCAGGCAAAGCCTTTGTGTACGGCTATACCTAATCGTTAATGGCATCCTAGTCCAGATAGATTGAATTACTTTGAACTGAAAGCGTTGAGTTTTTACCGCTTAATCAAGCAAAAAAAATCGAGAGATTTATACACCCTGCACCCTGATTAAGCTCCACCAGCAATATTTTATTGCTAAAAGATTTGTCATTTGGCAGTTCTTTGCACGCCTATAAACATAACCGCTCATATTATATATACGCATATGCGTACCTTACCCATTTTTATGAGACCTCATTTAATGCTTTTTCCATTGTTTTTATTGTGTAGGAAATTAAAGCACTGGATAGCGAGGAACGCGTCGAGGAGGAAGACCTTGATGGACATGAGCTTCTACCCTCCCCTGACAGTGGCAAATCGACAGACAACGAGGGTGTATCTTCACCCATAAAGATGCGATCTGGAATCAGCGGATCAGACCATGAGGATTGCGATGAATTGACGGATGTAGAGAACACAGCCCAGGCCTGTATCATGCACGCTCTCAGCATTGTAAGTCGTCCAGCAGAAACGGTAGAAAGAAAGACCTCCTTAAGGATGTTGGAGGAAACGTTGGAGGAGGATGATAAGAATGAAATTTATTCTGGCCCGTAGCAAAACCCTTCAAGTGCAATTCATTATTTAATACAATTAACTTAATGAAAGAAAAGCGCTGCCTAACGAAACACTCTCTAGTGCCACTAGAAAGAATCTTTACGTTAAAGAAATTTTCGACAGCTACGTATATTTAGTTAGCGTACAGAGGGTAGAGAATTCTCATCAGACTTAAAGTTACTTGAAGGGATATAGAATGGTATAAGAAATAATCTTTTATCTTTGTACAAGTAGTTTATCGGTAAACTAACTGTTTTCAAAAGTCGAAGGCAGAAGTTTGATTAATCTGCAGTTAGACCGTTAAAAACATGATATGACTATTTCTTCACGGTCACGAACACGTGATCAATCTCACGATAATTAGGTAAACACGTAATAACTTTTATTAGTATAATCCCTCCCTCACGCTTTTGAGACTTCCGGTAACTCTCAAAGTTTTTATTCGCTGTTTGTGGCGCTTACCTTCGACTTCATTGGTTTCTGACATTGTGGTAAAAATATTGTTAATCTTAAGGTTCCGGAGGAACAAAGCAGGTGGGCCAGATCCATTATTGAACTTCTAACTTTTAGAGTACAGATAATATAAAGGTTGAAATCACAAAGTATACTATACAAAAATTATAGCCTTCTTTATATTCGTATATGCACTGTACATAACATAGACACTGGTAGCTCTCTTAGTTGAGGAGAAAAGGTTTAGAGTGAAGAGAATAAAAGTAGCCAATGATTTAGGTAAAACGAAGCTCACTGCTCTGCAATTCGCCGCCCTAAAATCTATTTTAAACAAGGCTGAGATTATAGTGCTAAAATTAGCGATAGGGTAGTACTAGGATTGTAGAGTCTGCGGTTGGCTGGATTTTTTTAAGTAGACGTCCTATTTATTCGTAAGAAGACTATGCCAGCCATAATCAGGAAAGGGACACTTCCAGTCCGGAAACTCTCTGGCTTATCAATGAGATTTCGATCAGGAAACAATTTACTAGGGAACTATATCGTTTACTTTAATTGATAGAGGCCCGATTTAGCTCTTGGTCGTTTTGACTGTACTTACTAACTTTTTGTTTGTAGGCAGGACTATAATAAATATATGAAACTGCTTTTTTCAACCATCACTTCAAAAAATAATATTTGTGAGATCGGCGAATATATAAGATATACATGATGCAGTTTAACCCTGTTTGTCCTGATACCTCTCTTTCAATTCGACCCACATGAAACTCATAGGGAAAATAAAATAAAATACACTTTGCATAAGACTAGGACAATAAGATGGAAGAAACAAAAATCTGGGTATCCGAAGGTATCGATCATCCACAGTTATAGAAATCAGGGAGCGTTCTGTGGTCACGGGCTTTCCTCCTATTTCGTCGAGTGTTTCTGGGATGAGAAAAAGTACTCCAATTACTAGGCATTCAGGCTGAAGTGCAAATCAGCAATGATTCAGGCTAAAAAGAAAGATGTTGCACCTTCACCTTCTTTAAATCAAAATAATGCTTGGAGTCTTCAGGAAACTTCTTAAACTGGACCCAGTTTCCACTATTCTCTTTTACTCACGTTCTATTCCTGTTCTCTATTCCCTCTGATAATAATATTTTTATGTTTATCATAAATAATAAAAGACACCAGATAGTCCAACTAATGTGCATTGTTCTCTTTTTGTTTCAGGACTCATCCCTGGAACGCAGCTCGAACTCAATCTCCAGAGGAAATTCCGAACCCAGCGTGGTTGTGGCTCTAACCAATGGATCCTTATCCGCCAAAGAATAAGCTAAACTTCTAGTTATAAAATGGTCTTCCCGTACAGGGGAGTTCTACACCAATGCCACCAATGAGACATATCGACCTCTTTGAGGAATACACCCGTCTGTATATAGCTTGAATTGACCCCCTCCCCCCCCTGCCCCTTCCCACCAGTAAACTTCATCTAATTAAGATACCTTGAACGAGAGAAGGAGAGTAAGAGAGAAAGAGAGTGCGTATGTGCCTGTGCAAAATACCTTAACAGCGGAAAAAAAAACAAGAAAGAGAACACAATAACATAATATAACTCCAAGAGTAAGGACGATAGTCATAACAAAGACATAAAGGATGCTACGAGACACACAATATAAGAACTACAAAGACTCCGAAGAAAAGTTGACAATTTCCATTGGGAGTATATTGTTTCAATAATAGACAGATGTATCGAGGAAGAAAGAGAAGTTCAACGTATAAACTGTATATATAAAATATGATGATCGTAAGGAGAATTTCTAGCTGATCCTGTGAACAGGAGGATAGCTTAACCCCTTCCCGTACGAATTAGTTTGGCTCCGCGCGGCCAAAGTGACTGGCAGAGGTGCTTGTGAAACAGGCCTAAGTAACATCCTGTGGTCACGAAGTAGCCTTTCGCTCGATCCGCTTCGCTAGACACCAAACTCGTGAAAGTAAACATAACTTTCATTTGTTTATGTTTGACTTGTACTCTTTACCACCGCAATGAATACAATGAGTTAGATTCGTACTTTCTATCTTTGGTGCGTAATCGGGACCACGAATCAGACTCGTGATTTTCACGTTTGGCCCGGAATCGGCACCACGAGCCAAATTTGTCATTATACGTGACGGGGTTAACTACTAGGCTTAGGGAAAAAGATATATTACACGTTGCTTGATAATTTTAAATAAGCGTTAAGGAAGCACCCTCACGTTCGCAGGACCATGCAAGGCGTCGCGACGGATGCCACGTTCTTTAAACCTTCCTTTGTTTAAATGGCACATCAATTTAGTCTCAATTCGACACGCTTACCATGTTCCTCGCGGCTAGCTAAATTTCATACTCCCATGGGGAATTAAAAAAAAAGCAAAACAGAGCAACTATCTTTAAGCAGAATAATAAGGACAATTGATCGGATTGCTCGATTTCCAACATAAGTTGGAATCAATGATAAGTGAACGCGCGTCAACCGGAGGACTCTTGGAACTTTATCAGCTCTACTCGTTTCAACAGCCAATCAAGCAGTCTGCCATCCATCCAGTCAGTCACTTTACACTTATTTACATAAGTTCTTTCGCCCTTAAACATTTCACCCCTCACGGACAAACGAGTCGGTTCGCTAGTCAAGAATATTTTCCAGATTATACTTATACAATTACCGTACTCACTAGTCACTACTCCATTCACAACACTACATTTCTAAAGCATACCTAAATTTATGCCAAGCAACGTGCTACAGTCGGAATAATAAGAAGAGCGTAACAGAACGGTGAATGAGCTGAAGTATACTGCATAAGTATAGGTGTAAGCCAGTGATAAAGAAAAAGGAAATGATTTAGGATGTGTAAAAGATGAAGGTATCAAACTCGAACTCGGCACGAGATTCAGCAGCTTCTTTCACAATAAGGATGACAGCCGCTCTCGCAGAGTTCCCTTTCCCAATATTATACTCGCATTAATTTATTATTATCTCTAGGCAGAAGTTATTTGTTCATTGTCGTATATAAACAATGTTTTATGTATCATTATCATCTCAATAAAACAAAAAATACGTTACGTCTTTTAACTTAGACTTTTAACATTTATTTTCCTTTCCCTCGAGCCAATCAAATGCATCCTGTGCTGAGTCGACGTAAGAACATCGGTGCGGCTGACAGACATTCATAAGGAGATTGGTATTGCTAAGTTATAACGTCAGAGCAGCGTCTAATCGCATCTCCCTGAAGCGCCTTTGTTCTTTCTCGAGAACTGCACCAAGCAGAAGAGTATACTGTAAGGATTGGTTGCTAGAATTATGAGAGAACGATAAACAATTCATATACATGCATGACAATAAGGGAAAGACGACCTATTTGAAGAAACATTGCTTGGATTAAGAGAAATGTAAGCGAAAAAGAAAATTGAATTTGATATAATATAATACTGTCGCCGGCATTAGAGTGGGATGCTAGAAATTGCATAGCATGGATAGATCGTACATGATGTGTGTCAGACTTCTTTGTTCCTGACGTACATAGGAGAATTTAGGGACGTCATCGATGTCCAGGGATTTTTTGTTGATTACCGGCTCGTTGAAAAAGGCGTACCTTTGTCCCACGTAAATGAAAACTGTCATATAGAAGGGGGTGCAGCACTAATCACCGGCAGCTACCCTGGGATGTTTAACTTTTCAGAGGGGCGGCACTGGAGGAGGACAGACGTGGACGGAAGAGAACGGAAGAGACAGAGAGAATCAGAAAGAGAGGATAATCCTTTATGAAAGCTAGCGACAGTGTCTGATCCGCGATCTCTCTTGCCATGCATGAAGTATAGAGAGGGTGGTGAGGGAAGGAGAATTGGAGGTCCTGAACATTCTGCACATGTGTGCATGCTCGGAATTAAAGGAGAATACATCGAAGGATTTGCTGGATGTCCTTTCTCCTTCTTTTATCGAATCTCTCTCGCAAGGTTTATGTTAAAAACGTCGGAAAGGATGAGATCGTTATTTTTCTTCTATTTTCTTTTTTTCTTTATCTCTGTCATGGAAATTCTTGTGACGTTTCTCAATCCAGAGATTCGAAATGAGACACAGTTTGTAGCAGGAAGAACATGCATGGACGAAATATAAGCATAATATTTATCCAGGTAAAGATGCATTGATGCACGATGGATCAGTGGTAGATCATTTTGCATGATCCATATAAGATCCTGCTAAAATGCGATGGGGCAAATTGCCCTATACGATTTTTGGTTTTAGTTAAATCCTGCGAAAACTGTAACTGGTTCCATTTAGGTAAACTATTATAGCTTAATTAAGACACGTGTGATTCCTACAGTTATATCTCCACCATTTCTGAATATATTTCTATTATGAAAATATATACTTTCAAATGAAACGAAATAAATTCCATTAATGCGGTTTCTAAACATTTTTTATTTTTTACTCTTTTGAGTATTGTAACGTGACCTTACAAGCTAGAGAGTGATATGCATAGAAATAGCAGAAAAATAAATAAATATGACCTATCAGAACGGAAGCGCATTCGATGGCATAGTAGTTAGAACGCCGACTTAGCAGTCCGTAGATATCGGGTTAAATTCCCGTATCAGAACTCCTAATTTTTCAGAAATTTCTAACCTTCAGGCTACCCTCTGGAGGTCCAAGTTAGAATTAAATTATAACGAGCGGGGTCCAAGCAACTTGACATAATATAAGCCCCCTTATGAAAATAATAGCAGTATCATTACGAGCAATTTCAAAAATATATCATGATTGCCCCACCTTCATCTAATTTAATGGGCAGCCCATCTTGCCCCACCAGGTCCGTTTTACCCCACCATCACCTATATATAAACATAAACAAGTACCTAAATAGGTAAATGCTGCACATTCATATGGAATATCATATGTATTGCGAGCAAACCTAGAGTAAACAATTAGACTTAATCGGATACGTATGCCCGAAATAGATGACCATCACGAGTGCAATTGAAACTTTTCTCTTATAATTCTATTACATGCGATTAACGTTGAGGAAACTTAATTTATAATAAATAATAGTATCATTATAAAGATGTCTGACAACTACCTGAATGTTGCTGAATATCTTCTACTATATTGACTCCAGTTAAAACAGGAGAGGAAAGCTTCAATTCGCAGTAGAAACGTGTGTCGCGGTGAAGAAATCCTCTTTTCGGTTCCGCTCCATCAATTCGACTATTCGATGCGACTACGAGCCACGAGATAGAAGATACGAGCTAGGAGGGACACCATTTCCCACCGAGTGACCACGTTAACACGGCCCGATGGGCACTCGACTGTCCACGATCAAAATGGGGAAGCTACTTCCATCGCTACTTCCTCGAAACAACATTAAACCTCTATTACATAATATACATATATCTTTATCCGTAACCTCATGCCAGGTCTCCATATTCCAAATCTTACCTACACTGTTTACCTTTACTCTCGGCGATCCTATAGCAGCATACAACGAACAGAAGTGGGGAAAAATAATGAAAAAGCGCAGCTAGACTGACTGGTTTTAATTCACTGAGAAGAAGATTTTCTTATTCATTGACTGGTTGCCTCGCGCAAACTCTGTTTCAAGATCTCTCGAGATAATGACGTCCAAACAAAATAAAAGAAGTTGTTGCTGCTATTCCTGTTTCTGGTAGGATGGGAGGCGATACCTGCAACTTTTGAAAAATACTTTCCCTGTAGGCAGCTGCCCACTCTCAGGGCATACCGTAATTTTTATTCTATTACGTCGACAAGTAGGCCGGCCGATCTATCACGTCCATAAATATCCACTCATTGATGGATTGCTCCTTAGAAGAAGGTACCAGGCAAATGGGTGGGAAGTTGTTTTTTCTTTAACAAGAAAGAATAAAGTATTCTCCCTCTCTCTTATGCATTGTCTTATAGATAGCTGTTACCTCTGATTTTTTGAAAACTACGTATACTTTCGTAGTTTGATGCCCTGATTATGAATGTCATGGTGAAAATTGGCGCTAATTTCATTTTAATGGTAAAAACTATGAAAAACCCATAAAAAGCATGATTTTTTACGTGTATCATAGTAAATATTGAATATTGGGAAAAATTTGTAAGACAAAAGTCGTAAATCTCATCGCTCGCTCCGTTTACTCCCCGACGATTTTATTTAACTCAACACCCCTGATATTTAACTTATCCCCTCCGAAAATAATGAATGTGCGTAAGAAACAGTCGTCCTGAAGTATCCTAAGCGCGGACCGTAAAGAAGTTCGAAGCTTACTGTACTCAAGCCTGACACTTTATCAAATTCATCACCGATTTTCGCCCTAACTATCATTCGTAGAGAAAAAGTGATAAAACATAAAATGTCTATTTTGACAAGATGTACAACTCTTATTTGAAATATTTTTTGAAATTCTCAATATTTCCCGAGACAAACGTGAAAACCTATGATTTTATGAGTTTTGCATGGTTTTCATTATGAAAATCAAATTTACGCCAATTTGCACCATGATAATCATAATCAATCCATCAAAATACGTAAGCATATGTAGTTTCAAGAAAATCGGAGGTAACTGCTTTTCGGAACTACACCCGAAATAACTAAACCTTTTGAAGTCGCAATATATGTACGACAAACAGAAAAATAAGTGTGGGATACGATTCGAATATGCCCGTCGCAGAGAAATTTCAATTTATAGCAATCCTGCGACATCGATGGGAAGTTTAAAATTTTGTCCCATTATGAAATTACGAGAAATACAAACGTTAATAAAATCGAAGCAGCACGATATTAGCATACGTTCGCACTGCATTGCAATAATTAATATATATTGTACGATGTCGTCGGGATGTTTGAAATTTATTCATATTGCGAAAAAAAAAATTTACCACGAATGTTAAATAATATGACGCACATGAACGGAATCGTTAATTGTGTCGTCGAAAGTATATCCGCTAGATGATCAAGGCGTGAAACAATCAACTCGCAACTAAAGTATATCTCTCAAATGTAATTATATCAATAAAATAAATATATATCAAGATCTTTAGTCTAATTCCACAAGGTCTAAAATCACATTAGAAACAGGAAATAAACTGAAAATCTAACTAAAAAAAATCGAAAAATCAAATCTTACATAAAACTTGCACTAAAGTTACATTGCGAGTTTTAGAAATTACAAACGGTATGCTCAATGCAATGCTTATACGAAGTGGCAATGAGACTTCCACTTAGGACCTCTATACTACATCTATATTATTTTTCTTGATGCAAACAATTTGGCTTATCCTGCAGAGGCCTGTAGGAGTTTTTTTTAACATCGCACTGGAAGTCCGTCCTTCTATGGAACTTTCATACGAGCAACTTGTGTTTACTGGAAATTAAATGGAAGCTATAACCTCAAAAGGTACGCTAGTCCTAAATAATATAAAATTTGACAATTCTCTCTTTCTCTTTCTTTTAAGTGCAACTGATAAGTCTTAAAAAGCAAGTAAAAAAAATGACGACTGATTAAAGTAAAGAAATCACACGCGCCTTCACGCTTCTAACCGTTTTTCATCGGTTTTATCTTACGTCGATAAAGAATAGTTTCACGATAATGCGTCGTGATACCAAAGCACTCAGTATATTGGCTACTCCGTAAGCATATACAGGGTTCATTTTAATGAAATGAGCTTACGACTGATAACTGCTACCGACACACCCCTCTTTCTTCGATGCTTGCGTGTCAAGTAACTATTCCCCCTTCCCCCTCACGTAATAACCCTCTACCATTCACCTACTCTTCAGCTGCGTATCCACAATTCTCTCCAAGATAACTATGAGGAATGATGATATAGATTATATGTATGAAGTATCGCGCAATAACTTAGAGGTTTGGTTTATGTTAATGTTAAGGACCAGGCTAGCTAGGGTAAGAATTGTGACACCGATGTGACCCTTCAAATTAAGAGTGTGAATATGAGTGCTTGAAAGAATGCGGAGTGGACAGAAAGCAGATGGCGAAGATTATGGGTGGTTACTCTGGGACTTTTCATAAAGAGGAAAAAAGGGCAGAGTTGACCTGACCATCGCACAGGAAAGACGTGAAGTACGAAATTGGATAAAGGAACAAATAAAGTACATCAAGTTTATTTTATCAAGAAAGTCCTTGCATTCGATTATTATCATTAACATCTCCGCCTGTCCATTATTCCATACCACAGTAAAATATTATATGTATAATACTCACTGTTATTTTATACCGAGCCTCCGTCGAGGTGAACCTAGCAGTGAATTAAAACGTACAATAATAACAAAATATATGTACTGAGGGTAGCGGTAGAGCAGAAGAACGGATTATAATCGATCACGAGTAAAATATGAGGGTTGAAAGGCTCATTTACATGGAAATTTGTAGGGTGATTGTCCTTTCAAACACTTCAACCAAGTGTGACTGTTTATGGTTATTATACGAAATGAAACTATCTCATCCATTTGATTACTATAATAGAACTAACTTTAATCAATTCAATAGTCTTAAACAGCCCTGTAAAGTCAGAATAATATAAAAATGCCTTAAAATTAGCCAAACACTAAATCAGACATAGGCATAAAAGGAATTTGTTAAAAGAAAATAAATAAAATTGCTGTGAATCGGCAAGTGAATCCAATAACGTTGCATTAATAATAAAGCGATAATGCTACATCTACGAATTTATAAACCCTTGAAAAGAGGCAACTCTGGCACTCAGAACCTTATCCTATCCCTTGTTCTACCTAACATCCTTCCTTCGTCGTCTTTCTGCTTAAAGGTTCTTTTCTTTTTTTCTTATGGCAGTCCTCCAGTTAGTACTAGCACCAGAAGCACTGACGTCGTCGACGCCAACAGTGAAACTAACGTCGCAGACGGTAGTAGAAGCATGAGGCATCGAGTGACGAGGCACTCGCGAAGATCCTTTAGACACTAGTAAAGTGAAGTGCAGCCCGCAGCGACACCCCAAAGTTTCCAATAGTTTTCTCGTTTTTTGCTCCCCGTTTTTCTTTTTTTCACATCGAAACTTTCCTCTAACCGGCGAGGTAGTCCTTTCCCGTCCTATGCTATGGCACCAACGGTTATTTCAGTTATGTACTTCTTAGTTTGGTGGAGTACCCTTTAGGTAACAAGTTTAGTTTTCGCGAGTTTATGAAAATAAAATAGCGAATCTCCATTGGACTCTCATTGGATGACTACCAAGTATAGCCAACTACCTTCATAGGTAATTGGCTAGTAAAGAAAGCTACAGTTCATTGGAAAATTTTAGCGAAACATTTTTTCTTCTAATGTTACGATTCATATTTTTTATTCTTGTGATTATTTATTTCAATTTATTGGGCGAAATTATTGCATTTTCATCGAAAACTTCTAATTAATGGTTGCTGACTGGACGCAAGCAACGCTAGTGCGACCATTGACTTATCGAGCCATTTACGATGAGTGTCCACATGGGAAACAGCTTGCCAGAATTTTCTGACACTTTCGAAATGGCCGCCTCTACAAAAAAAAACTAAGAGCTATTAGATATGATTATATCCCATTTTCTAAGCTCAGATACCAGATACGGACTATAGTCCGCGGTTTCTACGTGAAAGTAGCTAATCGTGAGCCACAGTGCCATCGTAAGGCAAGCAGTGCACGTAGAAAACCGTACAAATCTCGCTGTAGCGTATTACCTAGACTACAGGCCGTTTACTAACCCCTTATATCGCAAGTACGCTGAACGATATACGAACGTGTAGTAGCGTCCAGAGGGAAATGGAAGGGGACGCCCTAGGCTAAAGTAATTACAAAGGTCTTAAATATGGACGACGAGATGCCGAGCGTCGTCGTTCGTAGAAAAATATCACGAGTACGCGAGACCAATATGCAACCCATTCTGACTAGCTGCAATTCTCATTTACTCTTCTTAATGAACTCAAAAATTCGAGACTTCGGTCCCTAGTCCCGAATGGATACTCAATCTCCCTAACTGGCTGACTGGTTAGATGGCTGGTCGTCGGTCAGTCTGAACTTGTAGGAAGCTTAAGCACGCTCCATTACAGAGCCTTTTGGCAGTGTGGTTGAGAGAGCAGAAGCGGGACTGAGGGAAACGCGTTAGATGCTGTCGGATGGTGCCTGTTTTGCCTCCTCTGGCCGTGTAGCTGTTGTAGCTGGTGTAGCTTCTCTACCAGAGTGGCAGGTTGGCAACGACGTATGCAGATTACAATGATGGATTGCTCAGGGTTCCGATGGACATTCTCGCCTCTGCAAGTCACTCCGACAGGAGGAACTTTGACCGCTTGGTTGAGCACGCGGCCAATTATATCCCTAGAATGTGTGTGAGACTTCGTGAAGAGCTGGAAGAGGAAGAAGACCGAAGGCGGAAGCAGGAGGAGAAAAAGGTAGGTTAGAATAAAAAAAGGGAAGAATTTATTGAGGCAAACGGGGTTGTCCGGAGGAACGACTGCTTTAACTATACAGTCGCACCTTTTGTATTCGCATGCGCCTAAACGGATTCCTGCGGCCACATATATCCCTTTTTTAAAATAGCGAATGCACAACATACTCCTACATGTTCCACGCAGTTATAACTAATAAGAACAATCAAGAAAAGCGAATTCGGATTTATCATGGCTTTCAGGATTGGTCAGCTCTCATTGTCGGAATATGCGTAATCCTCCTCCCTGAGGAAACATAAACGAGCCCGAACAAGATCTACGTTCGGCAATATCATTAAACTTGTAACAAAGGTTGCGCACCTTAACTCCCCGTCGCTATACATTGCTGTAGGGTGGCATATATCTTGAAAGGACGCAAAAGCGCTATGTCTTTATAACGGAGAACATTAGGCTACACTTTCGACTTCGATTTCTTTTCAAGATTTATTCGAACCGAACGGTGTCCTGGTAACCAGTATTGCTAACTTTCTCATGCATTGCCGTCAATAGCATTACCACGATGGCCCGTATATTGCCAAGGGTCAGAGAAAAAAGTGGCTGGAGATTTGACAGCTATTGGGCTCCTTTATCTCATATATATATAAACATGTGTGTGTGTCTGTGTTTATTAGTCTGGCTTATCCTGTCCATCTTACGTATCGTGTGTGTCCTGGAATGCAAGATGCTTCGTCTCATGTACTCGGAGGTTGAAAACATTTTCTGAAAATTTTTTTTAGGAGTAGGACACCTGTTGCCAACGCATGCCACTCTCGCCCGGTGAATAACTTTTGTGTGGTAATCAGCATTTCGAATGAAACACAGTAATCAACAGTCTGATTTTGTACGATTCTTTAGAAAATAACTGGTCCACTCATTCTTCTCTGTCTGTTGCCTCTTTTCTGTTCTGATCTCTATATATATAACATGGTTGACAGCCCTTTCACCCACTCCGGCACTCTTGGCCACTTCACTCTGAATCGGTCCTCATTACCGAAATGATCGTTTACTTCGACATCACTGCAACTACCCACCGCCGATTTCATAATGTCCAATTAGCACGGCTCAATCCCATGTCAATTACTCAATTATACCCATCCCTCACTACCGAGCTGAATTCATCGGACGTTATTCAGAAACTCCGGATCTATTTTCAACTTTATCTATTGCCAAACTGTCCGTCTTACGTATGTTATTTTTGTTTCATGTATATTCTTTCTTATTTGAAATTATGCCCAGCCTTAAAAATAATATTTAGAACCGATACTACCACTGCTAGTGCAAAGTGTAGTGGCAGCACTTATTATGGTCGATCAACCGTTTAGTGTTACGTCAGGACTGTATCTAGGCAGTCAGCTAGAAATAAGCCCACAGGATGATAGAGGACGTACGAAATGACAAGGTGGTTAGCAGAGTTGATAACCGTGTCGACATAAAATTTCGTTTTCACAGGAGCCTATTAAACTCACGTACTACCAATCTAAAGCCTGTACACCACCTGTAAATCTTCTGGGCCTAACTAAAGTCCCTTAATATAACAGGGACCTGAGTACAGGTTAAATGGATTCTAAAAAATAAGAATATTTATAAAATTATAACAATAATATCTGCCGTCTGTGCCCAGTGTGTTCTACACGCGTCACGTGTGTCACGTTACAACATAGAGCGTGTCGGACCTCGAGATGGTTTCCTAGATGAAAGGGTGAACGTTGTCAAGGGCGTACTACGTTCTGACGCGCTAAGGGTGCACGATAGTGGAGAGAGCACGGGCTCTTCTGTGTTTTAGAGAAAATACCCTCACGGTGAGGCAAGGGTAAAATCTAAAATGGTGATCGCGAAGTTTATTTTCCAGCGCAACGGCTCGCCTGCACATTGTGTTTTATATTCGTGCTGAGAATCAAAAGCATTTATGCGTGGCCATGCCAGTCAAGGAAGAAGCTAGCAAGAAAAAGGAAAAAAAATGAGACAGAGAGATCCATAAACCATAAGAGTAAAGGAGTAAGGAAGAGAAAGTGTGTGGACACAATATCTTTAATAAAAAGAATGTTTACATCTTTAACGAAAGAAATAAGTCTAGTCAGAGATAGAAGGAAAGTTGGATGCAAGTTCAGTGTGTTCTAGGATATCCACCCCAGTAAGAGGCTAGCGATGGGAAGAGACGACTGATTACCTGTAATTATCAAGCAGCATGGCTGCTCTCCGAGCTTCTTTGTCGAATAATGGAATAAGCTGGTTGACCTCGAGTCACGTTTAATCGAATTACTGGCTTTCTCTCGGTGGGATAAAAGGAGACAGCATGCTCCGAGGGTCCTGGTAATTACGGGAAAACGAGAAAAGAAATGGATTAAAAATATATCGGAAGCGAAGGCAACCCTGACTAATGGTTCGACCAGGATCTGGGCGATACCTGGAACTGGTATGTGCAGCGAATCAAATTAACTTGATAATCTTCAAGATAGTATAGTTACCAACGTATTACTACTATATTTGACACAGTACTACCTTCTTCTCAATTTGCCCTAACTTCTGTTGTCTCCCATGTAGAAATTGTATCATGACCCCCAGTTACGCACTTGGTAGTTTTCCATGAATACAATACGGGCACTAGCCAGTTTTCTAACCAGCGTCAGACCAGGGATGTAACGCTGTGTTGTTCTGCGCCTAGAAGGGCTGACTAGCCAGGGCCAGGTTTGGATTTCCTTACAGTGTCATGAGGTATAGAAAATTTACTAGATTATTAATATTCATTAAAGTATATGAAACATATAATAGATATAATAGGGATACATTTTATAATTGACATTAGTATAAAAGAAAGTAAACACCTGTATTTGTGGTCGTTTGCTATATTTACTTGTACCAGTGCTGGGAGCGAGACTCGAACCTATGGTCGTTGGGATGCTCCAAGTGAGGAGCCACGACAGTCTACCCACTGATTTACCAGCTCAATTTTTAAACATTAATTCACTTAAGAGTTATAATCCTCGATATTTGTATAAGTGAAAACCCTAAAATTTGCCAAATTTTTGCGAAAAGATAATGCAATAAATATCATAATTTATTAATGCTCATCAAATGTCTCAATCTTTTTTTTCATACATTTTTTCCTTTAAAAATATCAAACCCGAGACTACTATTGTGAATTGAACATTGAATGGAACTACAGTTACGTTACTAGCCTTTTTAAGCGTGTAACGTCATCGTGCCATATTGTATACATGGATACATATAAAATTATAAGGATATAGATTATATAGAAATTCAATATTAGAACAAAAAAAGATTAAAGCATATTAGACAATGCCGGCAGTGGTAATTGCTAAATTAAAATCTCAAATAGAGTTACCCTGTCTTGTATCCATTCAGGGCTTGACAAGGTTAGCTTACACTAGAAAATCTTCAGATATTCCTGGTTACGCCCTATCTAGTTATCTCAGATATAGCCACGTTTATTAAACTAGGATTTTCCCCATCAGGACCACGTTGGATACTAATAAAGAATTCCTAAAGATAGCTATGATTTATCCTAGATCACCAGCCCGGTCAGAGCCTCACTAGTTGCAGATTAGCTTTACGAATTCATCGTTTCCACGAATTCGCCCTTAAGAGGCGTTGTTGAAAATTGGGCGTGCCCCGGAAATTTCTACATGGGCTATTATGCTTCGAAGCCAAAGTGAAGGGAGTATTAGCTCAGTATGTATTATTATGTTATGTATTGAGAGCGAGGGATTAGATCAGCGGGTGGCATCAATTAATCTTTAAGCTATTAACGCCCTTCAGTCACTTATCCATGAGCGGGAGAAGGATGCTAAGCGCTGTCAAAGGGTCGACGAAGAGAGAAACTATCGAGAAAATAAGCTATCGCAACCGTGAGACAACTAATGAAAATAACCGGGTGGTAGAAATTGAAGAAAGTAAGGAAACAAACAGACAGGCAAGATGGACAATAAGAGCATCTGCACGACTCAGGCACGAATGTAACACAATTAGTGCGATTGATGGGTTTATTGGATAAGAGTAAGGTTCGACTGATGTTCCAACGCAAGTCCATTGACACCCTTCTCGCACGATATTACCTTCTCCCAGAAATAAACCCTTCTAGTTTCTAGTTAACCCTGTGTATCCTACAAATTTCATATTTACCACAGAGAAAGCTTTGCTGTTGCCTTTGCAAACACACCAATTCGTATCGTCTCGACTGATTCTTCCCTGGCCATGATCAGGGGATGATTAATTAACTGAGAACGGGCAACACATCTTGTGGATATTGCCGTTGACGTTTCCCCCAGTTAATCTGACATTACTCGAAAGCCGAGACGATCACCCTTCTACCCTTCCATCAATCCAGGCATGACCCTAGCCAACTACAGAGCAGAGGCCACGACACATAGCCCTGTGATTTATATGTCGCAGCCGCTGCACTTGAACGACTAATAAAATCTTAGGAAAGAACAGAATTCTGTATTTTTCTTGTAGCAAATAGACACGAGCAATTAACGAAAGTTCCGCCGATTCCTTTTATTATCTTTATCCATCTAGATGTTATATCCACGCGACACCTAGCTCTGCTATTCGTAATAAATAAATAGATAAATACTTTTTCTCGTGTCATGGTGCTATTTTTATTTTCCCGGGATTACATTGCGTGGTGATATCGAATACTT
>JARPRG010000340.1:53265-68930 GCA_031001745.1 Hartigia nigra | reverse complement strand
AGATAAATACTTTTTCTCGTGTCATGGTGCTATTTTTATTTTCCCGGGATTACATTGCGTGGTGATATCGAATACTTGGAAATTAGAAGTCGAATAACCAGAGGCTCGTTAGACTACCAGAGTAGTTTCTGAAAAAAGAAAATTCAGATATGTTATAAAATAGACAACACTGTGTCAAAACTGTCAGGTCAATCAATACTGTTAAGTTGATTATGGGGAGAAATACCATTGTTAGGCAGTGGAGGTCGATGGGGACCAAATGCCTCAGCAATAGGTGCGGATGCACTATTTCCGTGAGAAATTGAACGCAAAATATTCTCATTTATATTTGTACCGAGGGTCACACCAATCTGAAACAAACTAAGTTTTTGAATACCGACTTTGCTATTAATTTATCCAGAGTAATAGTTAATGTTCTTCAATAATTAACTGATCAAACTATTTTATTTTTAAGTTGTTCACTAAGCACGAGAATAGCTTTTTAGTTTACCGTAACTTCCAAGGCGATAAAAACAACCAACAGAAAAACGCTGAGGAGCTTCATGGTTCTGGCTATTCTGAAATTCGCACTGGTACAGATACACCAAGCAAGTCTCGTGGCGACTTTATAGGAAATTTTAATGGCCGTCGCGACGCGTCACGTCCGCTTTTGTAATTAGTCCCCTGGTAGTTAAAAAAGATCTCATCGAAGCGAATTAGAGGAATGCTTTACGAAACGTGACGCCATATTCAATGCCGGATGTACGATGAACAAATACCACCTTTAAATTTTTATTTTCCATTTTTTTTTTTCCTTTTCACAACGCTCAATAATTTTCCAAGATTATTCGAGGCAATTATAGTAACCACACAATTCGCTTTTAATGGGATTTTATGAATTCTTGCACGAACATGGAACGTGACTTTGACTTCTAAAACACGGTTATGGATGCAATTTGAAACACGTTTATTGCCTGACAAATTTTGTATATCTTGCTTTCTACTCCGCAGTGCATTTTTCAATAATCACCAGCAAACTATTGTCAATAACATTTATGTTATTCAGAGTTCTGCAAATGTTGTTATTTATTTGTTGCAAGTGTTTTAAATTACGACAACGTCGGTCATCGGTAACTCCGACGGCAGTCAACATGTTACATTTAAAAATCCGTTAAGGATATCTATATCTATCGTTTCAGCTTTAGGATAACTTTCAAATGGAAACAATTTCTAAAGAAAAGTACGCTGCATGGATTCCCGTTGTTGAAAAATATATTTACTGTAACATATATAAGTAATCGTAATTAAAAGTTAAGGAATTTAACACAGACGAGATAAGGAGGTAGGCCTATGGAAAGCAGATATACTTTGACCTTCTACCGAAGACAAATACCCTTTGTTCTTCTAATATAATCATAGGATTCGAAAGAAAACTTTTATTTACGTAGAATATACATATACTACATTTCGTAATTTTGGTCAGCCATATTGGATCCGCATCTCGAATTTTGAAACATTCTTAATGTAATTTTATAGTCGCATTACTGAAATTACTTCTAAATAATTTCAAAAACAATAAATCCCCACAACAACACTTTTATGTAAAAAAAACTGGCCAAGTACAAGATTGCTGTCAATTACCGTAACAAAAACGTTGAAATATGATCTGGCATTAGCTCATCATTGTAATTGTATTCTCAAAATTTGTATAACGTCTTCACTAGTCTTCTGTGTTATTACTGCTGCTTATATTTAATTATAATATAATGGTTATTTAATAATTAATAAAATGTTAGGTGATTCCTTATCGAGTACTTCTTGGGGGGTCCGTGCATTGCTTCATCTAAATCTGTGTTCATTATGCCAATCTTCAAACTGAAATTCAACGTTAACTTTTCATATAGAGCATATTAACAATAAATCGTCGAACATAACCACGGTAAAAGCCTAATAACAAACATACAGTTCTAGAATACTATTAGTCAACTCAAAGTAACTACTGTGAAATTCCTGGCACAGACCCGCTATACATTTTCACAGATTTGAAATGTGAATTCATTATGACATCATTATAAGGTGCATATAGAAGTGCACAAAGATGTATTCGAATTTCTAATGAAAATGTAATCTTCAATGCAAATTGCAATTCACATTAAAGGACTATATAATCAATCCATAATTATATAAAATAAAGAAACAATTAGAAAATATAAAGAAATTGTATAAGATTATGTAAAGAAATTAGATTTAAGAAATTGGAATCAAGAAATTACGGAAACACCTGGACACCCTGGGTCTCTACGTCCGAGACGCCCCGATCTCGTACACCAATTTCCTTGATTTTGCTGGCAATCGATTCAGAACCCTCGATTCGTATAACGAATGTATCAATAACTTTTACTCATATATAGTAGTTCATAAGATATTTGATTTCAAACAAAGGTACAAGAGTTGACTCGAGTAAAGAGACTCGGTGGACCGTGCCCTGTATAGCCGGTTGCCTACACTTAGCGCGAGACTCGACCGAGTCTCTTGATAATTAAAAAAAATCATC
This sequence comes from Hartigia nigra, assembly GCA_031001745.1. Classification (NCBI taxonomy): domain Eukaryota; kingdom Metazoa; phylum Arthropoda; class Insecta; order Hymenoptera; family Cephidae; genus Hartigia; species Hartigia nigra. The sequence continues at coordinate 66,397 of JARPRG010000340.1, read as the reverse complement.
CTGAAAATTATGGGTTTTTTAATTTTTGCTGTTTTTGAGATTTTTTGGGCAGAAAATGTACATGAAAGCATGCGTCGAAAGGAGGTTAAGGTTTTTTTCAAAGTTAGTCCTATCCTTCTTTTTTAGAACAAGGGCTTGATGAAAGTTCTGCATTGATTTTTCGTGGAAGTTATGTATTTTCAAAGTTTCTGATAAATACATATATCTACCACCAGGCACGAAAGAGCTGAAATGTTTATATGTGATTAGGGCTCCCATAAATGTTTCATTCAGCAATTCGTAATTGCAAACGTATCCCATATAAACGCATAAGCCTTTCCTTATCCACTTCTCCTGTAGCTTCTAGTAAGGATATCCTTAATCTATTTCTCATATCCTCCTATCTACTCCACACCCTCTCACTTACCCTCCCTCACGTTCTCTTCCTCGGATAGTACAGTATAATAACATCGGTTCTTATTAAAGCCATCCTTGTTCATTCCCTTGCTATCTCCGCTATATGTTTCATGTAGGTAGTGCATCTGTTGATTATTTATTATTTATTATCTTTTATTTATTTAAAGTTTACTTCTAAGTTTACTCTGTTGTTGTACATTGTATTATATATAATTGTTCTTAACCTTGGCATTCTATAGCGACTATTATTTATATCTGGTTTTGTATTTGGTGTTTATTATTTGCTTTTATCCATTGTGATTGTTACAACAGTTTATTCGGACTGTTTAGTCAATTCATTCTATATTTTTATATACTTCTTATTTATATCTCAGTATGTCTTTGTTAACATTCTTATATATTTGTTTGCGGCTCATTGAGTCTCTTCCATGATCAAATTAATGGCATTCTCTCTCCTTCTCTCTCCCTCATGCAGTTAGGACTCACTAATAATGTGATAATATACAGTTTTGTTAGAGGCTAGAAGGCTTATCTTTACGCATTACTATTCATTCCTTATTCATATTTTTATCCTCTCCATATCTTCCTATCTCTATAGCTCATTCTCTTTCTCTCTGTACATTATTCGTATGCAATTGTGATTGCAAACAAATATCAATTCTCAATCTGACAAAAAACACTCCATGTTCACAGATTAAAAAAAAACTACGGTAATGGTGCAATTATAATGTCTAAAGCCTTTGACGAGTATCACATAAAATATTAATTGAAAAATTTTTAACTTCAGAATTTCCTAATTCGATCTTAAATTCTATCAGTTTTACCCGTCTAATGGAAGGTAAACTGTACAAGAAAATAAAAATAAACTGTCAACTGTCAATTTACTGGTAAATTGTGAAGTTTCTTCAAACTCAGTGCTAAGTCCTCTACTCTCTTTCATTTATACAAATTATTGTAAATATACTATATTCTAATGTAATTATAGCTTCTATGCAAACGATCTCTTCATGTACAAGCACTGTAATCCAGATACATTAATAATTGTACACAAAGTTTCAAACAAAAAATTGCATTTATTTTGCAAAACAATAATTCTTTATTGCATAAGATTTATTAACATTCTTTAAATTGAGTTGAAATTTAAAATGAGTGAAGTTCATCACAATATACATGCTGTTGGATTAATAATAGACTTTTCTGAGTGGCAAAGATTCTTGAAATAATACTGACGCGCAGTCTGTTCTGGCACTGATATTTCAATATTGCTTCCAAAAATATTCATCGCTAACTTTATAAAATAATTATCGCAATCTTTTATCATTAAAGTATTCAGATGACATTAAAATTAATACCTACTACATGTTAAATACATTCTAGCGTTCTCTACTGTGACACCCCTAGTGCACTAAACTTAATTAAAATTTATATTTAACTAAAAATGGTACGCAAATAATGGTCGATGTCAAAATATGGTCGGAAGCTACAATGGATTATTTCCAAGTAGAGATGATACATAGCAAAACAGACAGCTCACGTATTGTTAACACAAAGATCATTGTTATAGGGAACACATGTTTTTCGAACTGATATAAACACGACTTGTAGAAATACTGATGTACAGCCTAATACCTCATAGCGATCAATACGTTGAACAAAAATGTACAATAAGTGTTTTACATGCGTGACTTTCTTTCAATGGGATTTATTCTCAAAATCTATCCGTTTGGTAAAGTGAAATCAACTGTTGAAAATTCGTGTACGCGTGTTAAAATTACACACTTAGATTCGTAATGATATCAGACGCCCTTTGCCCTGCCGTGTACATACACTCCCGAGAAGTAAAAAAGAATTGACCTTAAATTGAGCTGCCATAGGTCAAAGACGTAACTTCACGACGTAAGTATTCTGCGTTAATACGTTCTACCGTGAGGGTCAGGGCTGACTTCTCAATACTGAATTCATAGTAGAAAGATCTCGTGTCTGGATTATGTCTTGAACTTTATTCTCTTGACATCAAGGTCAGAACCGCATTGACCAATCATCTCATCGATATTCTGAAAGCAATGATTGCATCCAACTAATTTTTCGTAACACCACGGCATACTATTGCGATGTACAGGGATCTCGAATCATTACAATGCATTATCACCCTTTCCGCCAACATAGTATGTACCTGATGTATCCAAGAACCAAAATTCCCTAGGAAGACTAGAATATACGCGTATTTTTCTCGTCTGACTTAGTAGAAAAAGAGGATAGAAGAATCAACTAGAAAAATACTATTGTACATAATCACTTTTGTCATTTTCAAACTTCAAATCCGACAAGAGACTTGCGTAATTTTGTGCGAAAGTTTATGAAACTGAATTGAAGTCCGTGCAATTGTATTTAGCTCACGAGGGCAGTGGTCTCCAGGGAGGTTGTGTACAATTCGAGAACAGAAGCTCTCCCAGAATTCGATATTTGTCTGGTATCAGTTATTGTGTACATTCGTTGAGTAATAATTAACGGTAATCTTCTGTCTCGATAAATTGTTATATTTTTTTCTGATTCCCTGATTTTTCGCTATATTAATATTCTCATTTCTCATACGCATACATATTTTTATTCTCTAAATCTATGTCTATTAATGAACTATTGTACTCGTACAATAATTTTATTAATAATTATGGATATTTAGCAGTCTCTATCTGACAATATTTTCCGCACCAACCTTCTATTGCATCATTTCCTATGGATAATGAAAGAGTGCATGTGAACTGTCATATTTGCTTTGATCTAAATTTAAGTAAAAAATCTGCAAAATCAATCTCCTAATTTTGTTTCTAGTATCTGGATATCTTTGTTACAATTCTTCACTATGGAACTTCGAATCGTGTATAAAAATTAGCTTCACATAAATCAATCAATATATTTATCCGTACACGTGTACCTGTCCATAAGTAATTCTACAAGAACTTTATCAGATTTTAAATTTGATTGCAAATTTCAAACTTGTATCCGTCCGAGTCGCCTTGCAATATATCAATTTGATGAAATCAGCTAAATTTACTTGTTCATCTTATCGGTGGTGCCTATGGAAATATTTCATTTCATTAAAGACATTCCACTAAACTTTAATCAAACGTACTGAAACTTTAATCAAACATACTTAAATTTTAATCATAAAGCTATATAAATTACTCTAAACTTCCAACCTTTTTGTCAGTGATTACCGTGTTTTAATGTCACGACTCGACTATATTTACATTTGCCATTTCCTGACACCGTCCCTTTGAAACACTATACTGCAAATTAACCTCCGTAGTATTTGCCGTCAACACGCTATAATTTTACTACTCGTACGCAATGCCTGACTAGTTTGTCTTCATAATTATTTTTACTATTTGGCTACACTGTTCAAATATTTAGTAATCAATTCTGCGTGGTGTTGTAATACGTTTACATATAGAATGCGTAGGTGTATATTATGCACTAGGAAAAATGTATTTATAACGTCGCATATATTTCTCAGGAAAATTTTGCATGAATCTTTGGACAGATCGGCTTGAAATTTATAGCAATAATCTAATTCCATAGATATTTATGAGATAGAAATATTTACAAATATCGATTAGTTTCCCTTTTGAAATATGCAGAGCTTATTCTTTGTTATAACAAGCATTACCTTAATCTAAAACCACCTTAATCCTTAATCTATAACCACGTAGTTGATATCGGCGTAATCACAAAACTCTTTATTTCGATGCTTACATTGTGCTACTGTGCTACTGTGCTACTGTGCTACTTTAATTTCCAATCCGAGATTTTCTATCTAGCAATGTTTCTGTCAATACAGTAATTCTTCATATTTATCGCGATGCATATTGACTTTTCTTTTATTTATTCCATTTGTATCGTTTACTCGTAAAGATTGTACATCGAAAGACTTTCGTTCTATATGTTCATGTTCTTTTAATTTTCAATGTTAAATATATTACTATTTCACTTGTAACAGATACAGGAATGCCTGATCGGTAGTATTAATAATTCTATTATTATAACGAACCATTGGGGTGTAGCAAATGTAAAAAAACAACAGAAACAAAGATGACGGCTCGGTCGAGTCTAATCGAGGGGAGCGTAACACCTGTATCGAAAATACATTTGGTACGAGCGACCTCTGATCCCGTATAACGTATAGTTGGGTAGCGAGCCATTAGCCCATTTTTCTGTAAACCGTAGCTATTGCCGTAGAGACAGCAGATGGCAGTATTTCAGTGGAATTTGTCATGAACAGTAAACAAATTTTTTCGTTTTATTTCCCTTTCTCTTTCACTATGCTATACCGGCAATGTAGTTGCACTGTTCGTTGGGATTTGTAGGGAGTTAGGATTGCCATTCATGACCCGATCTGTACTGTTCAGAATTTTATTCCCGTTTATTTCTAGCGATGTAATCGTCACCATTTTGAAAGCAGGTATCTCCACAGTTTCTTCAAGATTTCTCATGCTTTCGTTGGCTTTGGATTCCTTTGTTTACCCAAGCGCGGCCTTTGACTTTTGGATCTCATTCTCCAACGAATAACCAGCTCCCCTCATGCGGCGAAAACCTGGAAACGTTCTTAGCGATTTATGCTCATGAATAGTGATGTTGTTTCACCTCAACCACTCATCCAGACACTTCAACGTGCTGAGATTCTGGCAATGCCTAACGATTACAACGAATTTCGATACTAGCCTCTTTGTAACTTCCATGAGCCCAGAACTACCAGGATATCGCATTGGCTCTTATTCTCTCTTCATAAGTCCTCTACGGAACCCTCATCTTAAAGCCTGAAACCCAAAGAGGAAATGAAACCCAATAATGGCCCGCTTTTCCTTCTGTCGACAATAAATTATTTACCGCATGGAAAGCGAGAGTCAGAGAAAGTGGCATTGTAGCAAGAAGAGCCCTGGCCAAGTAAATACCTGTTTCCTAAATTCTTTAACCCTGGATGCGATTCCCTGTACTTGCTAGTTCATTCGGACAGCCCGGCTGCTTGTACATACATACCAACCTACCAGTCAACCGTCGTTCCAGTGATAGTGAGAATAAACCAAACAACACAGCCACCCACTACTCACAATCAGCTCTCCGGCAGGCGTTCTATATCGTAGAGTTAGTCCACGCTCGAATTAACCTAATCTCCACTTGTTCTTACCCCCAAAAAAAGGAAGAAAAAAATATGGAGGTCAAAGACGTTAAAAAAAGGTAAAAAATTTATTCAATTTCGCCTGCCATTACCCAGGGAAAGCCTTTTTGCTTTTACTCCTTAAGTAGACTACTCTATGGAAATGGCGTGTGAATCTTACATCTTCAGTAAACGCGCTTAATAATACGTGTAATCGGGCGTCGCGAGCCATAATCCAGCCGTGTCCGTTGCTGCAGGGTCTGATACCATCGTCGAGGAAATGTATAACTCGATAAACAGAGGGCGAATTTACGAACGAAGGCGCAAACTGGATGTGGACGAAGACAAGGACAAGAGAGTGGTGCTTGGATAAGAACCGAGTCTCCACTGCTTGAGAAAGGGTTGGTATCGAACATTGAGAATATTCACTGGTGGGGAATTCTTCCACGGAACGATCAGCTATCGTAAGCTAACCTTTCAACCCCTGTACCTACTTACTTCGCCACCAACAAACGTACCCTCCTCTTTCTTTGTCACTCCTTCGACTGTCCCGATTCTCGAAACACATTTCTACTCCGTGTAGCGGAACGAATTAATTGACGAAATTTCTTGGTGTTGTTCTTATTAATTTCCTTTTCTCAGAACTTGTATACTTTTATTTTCCTTCAAACTCATCCAACTGACTTCACAGACGGTAATTGAAACAGCGAATTGGCCACTTTGATCATCACCGTGGAAAACACCAAATAGCACAGAGAACATGAAACATGTTGGAGATTCTGAACTAAGGAAAGAATGAGAGAAAGTGAGGGTGAAAATGAGAACGAAAGTAGAAATAAGAGCAAGGGAGTCTTGAGGAAAAAGCTAGGAGTTTGGTAATCCCGCTCGTAAAATTCATACGCGGTGAAAGGATGACAAAACGTCTCTTTCTCTTGGGCTGTGCCAACTTCTTCTTTCGGCCCATTAAACCTTATACGTAATTATCTTACAATGGAGATGGAAGATACTAGTCATCCTAAGGATGGTAATGATAATGGTGATAGTCTATAGCGTTGCTTGTCCGATTCCACTTTCAGTTTCCATCGCAGTTTACTTGTTGAATCTAGAGCTTGGAGGATATTCGAGTCTATCGACTATAGGTGCCTCCCAAAGAATGTCCTATTACGGAAACAATGACAGTACAAAGACAAGATAAAGGGTAGAGAGGCGAAGTAGCAGTGAAATAATGAGAGATAGAGAGATCTGTGTGGTAAGCACGACTTCTTAATTAGTCCGGTTCAAACAGAGAGGGATGTATCGAGCTATTTGCCAGAGTAATTAGCCGATTCCAGTTCCTTTAGTTTCCTCTTGATTCAGGATCTCTCATATACTCATCCTGTTCATCCTGTCTTTGATCATGCTCTGAACCCCGATGCTTTGTTTCTATGTTTGGCTGCGTTTCGTTATGTACAGAACATACTATGCCGTATCACGCTATAGCCCATTATAGCCTGTGCCAGATGAGCATACACTGTACTCTAAAGTGAGTGCAGTCTAAACTCTAAAGGATATGGATATATTGAAAAATTAGAAGCACCACTAAGAATAACATGTTGATTTCCTAAACGTTCAAAATGGAGGCCATTGTCGGAACCCGTCTCTTTGCTTGTTAATATTTGTAACTGGTGTAGTAAACGGGGATAGGACGAACCCATCATATCCCTGAGATTACATCGCTGCCTGTTTTTAATGTTTCCTGCTGTACCGACTCTTTTTGGACTCTCTCCCCCTCTCTTACTTTCCCCCTTTCCCTTTCCTGACTTCTGTGGGCAGGCCCAGGGATAAAGAATGTAATTAAATAAAAATGCCGATACGAGAGCAACCAGCGAGCAACCCTTTTATGCGACGCGTTGTTTATTCCCGCTTTTGGTAGAATTACCAGGAGAGTGAGCTATCCCATGGGACAGAACGTGCTCGTTCCCTCGTAAATAGCCAGGACATTTAGAAGTCGTCATCGTTCTGGGGCTTTTGCTGCTTCTACTGCCAGCGTGTCTCGGTGTATGAGTGTCACGCACCCAGGAAACTTATTCCCCTCATCTACACTGCCATCGATGTCGCACATCACAGGTACAGTTAACCAAAAATATATGTATGTAGATATGCCAGTACGTGCTGTACCTACTTGACTCTTATGGGAAAGCGTGTCTCGCTTTTCCACCCACTGACATAACTCCCATCAGAAAGCACCCTGTAGCACTAGTCGTCAATTTTTACGAGGAGCAGATATAGGTCGCCAGAGAGCACGGCTGCGAAGATCTTCTCTAGAGAGAAGAGGAGACTCACCAAAGAGATCAAGAGAAACCCCCTAAGACATTTTACCATTTCGCCATCCCGCTATTTCACGCGTTTATCGAAGACAGTTACGAGTCATGCGGGAGACCTTTCTGTAGGCGCGCATCTCATTTCTTAGCTAGAATTTATATGCCTCTAATACGTCTTTTAGCATATATAGATATAGACTGATACTTACGGATAAACACTTCATTACCCATTTTTAAGCGGTACTGTAGTGATCGGCCAACTTCTAGTTGACGGTTTGTTCTTGCACTGTGATAAAGCGGGAAAATACGCGTGATATAGTTGACAATTTTGTTGTACGTTGTTGTAGACCGTAGAACTGTTGTAGGATTCCGAACCTCAGGAGTACTTAGTAACATTTATGGTAACCCAATAGAACGCACCAATGCAAAAAAAACTATCCAAATATCCGATCACAAAATATCCCCAAAAATTCGAACTTAGCCTGATAGTTTTAGGTTTAAAAAATCATCCGACACAATATTGTCATGCTCTGATGGAAATTCTATCTTCATCCATTAGAACTATAGCAATTTGTATTAGATATTAACAATTTTACAAAGAATAAATGTTTCAAAATTTTCACATTATTGACAACCTAACCTAAGAATCTTATTCCTACTTGAGGACTGAATATCGTTTTAACAAAAAAAAGAATAACTTGGGTCAATTTTTTGGAGATATTGTCTTGTAAGTTTTTTGTCGAGATATTTTGTTGCGGAGGCGAAAGAATGTCATTTCTACTATTCATCTTCTAGCTTCAAATTTGCACCAACCTTTCAAAACTCAACATTGTGAACCAGGGAACAAAACGGCCAGAAATATGATGCAGAAACATGTAAGGTAAATGTCCCAGTGGTGGGACACTTAACGCTATAGTCCCAGTCCCCGGACGTCCATAAGAAATCGTATTTCCATCTCTCTTACACGCACTAGTTGTGACGCCACGAATTATTACTAAGGTTCGTTGCGGTGAAAAACTCAAGTTCTAAGCGAGAAAAATCTGCTGGTTGACAGTTCGATTTATTCTCAATCAAAAATCTTTCTGTCAGCTTCGTGTTGAGTGTTCACAGTGATATGGTTCCTGATACATATTTTTCAATACCTTCAGAATCCTTTTTTATATTCGTTTACAGTTTCGTGCAATGGTGTAACACGTGCTACATCACAATCGTCAAAGGCCACGATGTCGGGCATAACACCTTCACCAGCCTGTCAGTATCAATATTAACTTCTATTTATTAATTGATTTATTAATTTTCTAAAGAACAATAGAAAAATCGGACATCACAGAGATTAGGATCTCATTGGAAGATTTCGATTGACTTAAATTACATTTTGTAACAGTGCTTTTTATGCTTCAATTTTTGGGTACAATATTTCCTTGTTTAGAGTCCTTATTTGAATCACCCACAAGTAAAACAGTCACTACCGTTCCCCCTTAAACCTATTGCCACCCTTTCCTGCCTTCTCACTAGTGAATGGATCCTCTATGGTTGAATCACCTGTTAAGTTATTCTTAAGTTTCAAATGAGTAATAAGGTTCAAGTGAAACTCTGAAGATCTATGGACAAGCATCTGTAACAGATCGTGTAAGAAATAACTGAAGAACAGTATCAAAGAAATACCCGCAGGAGGAAGAAGACCCCAAGCAAAGAAATACCGAGAAAGAAAAAGGAAAGTTAATTAGATAATCTACAGAGTACATCCAGGCTTGGGGATTTCAAGCGCTACTGCAAATTCATGCTCCAGATATTATTTCTTCATGAAACTGAATGCTCTAGATTCTTCGACCGATCCTTTACTTTACACGCTTTTCCTATATAACCTCTGGAGTTACCCTTGACCTTTTGTAGGCAACTGTATAGTTTAGCATTTTCTACTGATTATGATACAAATATATAAAATAACGTAGTAATAAATGATAAAATAGTCTTCCAAAAAAAAGAAAAGGAAATTATCTTATTGTAACTGATAATAACGTTATTTCCTCCAGTATTGCCAATAGTTAGACAACAGGAAAAGAGCATTAGAATCTGGTAGCTTGCTTCGTGAGATGGAGTGTGAACTCATCCTTGAGACAAAAGTTTCCCATAGAAATTGCTATTACGGTTGCTCGCAGTAAACTTGGGATGAACTATTGCGCCGTAGTCTCAAGACTGGGCCTCGGCTTAATTGTGGAACCTCTCTGCGTTCCAAGATGTTCCTGGATGTTCCAGAATGTTCCTGAATGTTCAAGCCAATTCTAGGATGTTCCAGGAGGTTCCAGGTTACCTCAGCCGACATAGAGACTCTCACAGCATAATGGCCTGCAAAAACTTTTCGTAGATGTATCCCCGCGCTGTCAGAAGTTCCACGGTAAGATGGTGATGGGAGAGGGGGGCGGACGCAGACGCAGACTAAATAATCTAAGAGCATTCGATCATGCCCTGTCGCTGTCGCGACAACTCCTTGATCCTCCAGGATCGGCAGGACGAGAGGGAGACCTCTTCTGCCATGTTACATGTTTAAACTTCAAACCTGGTCAACTTTTTTTTTCTAGTAATCGTATAGACGAAGTTAAAGAAAAAATGAAATATATATAAAACCAAATACAATCATACAATCTTTTACCCGGGAATGATCACGCGACTTTATTTCCCCATTTAAAAAACATTGAATTGGGTGTTTCAGCATCCACCATCTAATCCCGCTAGCCTATCCACTAAAAGGATACCTATACCATATATAAATTGAATCAAAATGTAATACATTAGATAAAATCTTGATAATTAAATAAAATAGCGTGGAATCGAATTATACGGATTTCCACTACAGCCACCCCTTTCATCCTTTTAGGGTAGCAGCAACGTCACTGGCTTTAGCGATGAATGGTATTGACATTTATGACCAGACTGAAATTGAGACCGTTTGCTTCTCAAAAAATGTCTGATGTCCTTCTATAATAGCCAAAATATCTTGTGGCATGAATAAAGCAAAAAAAGGGGAGATAGACAGACAAATTTAAATAAATTCAAAATTTATTTAGTAGGTAGGTAGGTGCTTCAGTAGATTCTACTGTGGTATGGTTTTATTAGTTGCATATTGAGTATTAGTTTATTTTATTGAGACTTTCAGAAATGTGCAGGTAGAGTTATGCTTTCATCGTTGAATAAATGAGTGAGTAAAGTTCTTTTAATATAGAAATATAGAGGTCGAGAAGAGTCGATAATGGCTTAAGGAAGAACATTCCAGAGTATAACAGCCTGGATGGAAAATGCTGCTTGTCTTACGTCCACTGAAGTCAGATATTGTGAGCTCTCTGTTGCATCTCCTGGTTGACCTAGTGCCTGTACGAATACTAGAAAAGTCTTTCAAATACTTGAGCTGTCCATGAATAATCACTTTGAAAATAATAAATAAAGCGAAGTAATTGTCGATCAGCCACTTTGAGCCAATCAAAATTTCGGCGGAGTGGAGTTACATGCTTTTCTTTAGGGGTAACACTAGGGGTATCTAATGGATTGATTGACTTGATGCTGAATCAATAAATCACACGTACAATCAGTGCTTAAGGTGACAGTTAGGCAGTAATCTATGTGTGCAGTGATAAGAGATTCTACTAGGTGTTTCCGAGTGAAGAGGTCGGTATATTGTCGAAAGCAGCTTAGTTGGTACAAAGTGGGGTTTACTTTGAAGCAAACGTAATCTATATGAGATAGAAATGCGGGTCTAGTAGTTATTTCGAAAGGAATAAAATTAATTTCATTACGGGGTGTGCCTATATATATATATATATATGTCATTGGATATATACATTAATATCATCAATGCTGCGATGGGCCACACCGATGCTATAGTTTATTTATTAGAAATCGTCGGCAAGTGGCCGAGTGGGACTACAAAAGTTGACTTGTCGCTCGATGATATCTTTAGAAAAAATTACTTACATATATTATTCAGTCGAAGAACTGAAATAAAAACATTAGAAGAAATTTTTTTTCTCGAAAAATTGACATTTTCCAAGAATTAACTTTCGAAGAACTGGCAGTTAACCGAAATGGAAATTTGGAATTGAGAATTATACCAATATTGAGAGCACTAGCGACTATAGCGACTATATTTTTACGGTTCCGTCTCCAAGGCAACGGAGTTTATATGGGTTCAGGGAATTTATGTATCGTTTGGCATCAATGATAATTCCTTGAGTCTTTTAGATTCAGCATCTGTTGCCCAGAAACTTATACGAGTTTTGTCCTCATTATTATCGGTTACACATTTGCCTAGACTATCCATAGAAGAGCTAGTTTATATTTTTAAGTCTTTGGCGCAGAGATACCGTTAAGCGTAGAGAGAGACAGATACACAGATACGTAGATAGATAGATAATTTACTTTATTATGCTCTGGAGTAGCTTCCCATTAGAGCAACAAAACGTTTACATCATGATTTTTATTGTAAGATGCCACGACTTAGGAGCAGGAGTTTGATTTAAAAAATAAGCTATAAACAAACAAATTATTAGGGAAAAATAAAAAGAAATACACACTAAAAATATAATACTTAAGATATGAAATAAACTGTGTGAGCAACGCTTTTAATCATGATAATCAATCAATGGGTATAATATAATTCGAATAGATGTTGGCAAAGCTTCAATTTAAACGATGGTACAGAAGTTCCTGTTCTAATACAATCCGGAAGGCTGTTTCAGAAATATGTTACGGAGACAGCAGATCTGTGTTACCTTTTAGTGTTCTGGATGGGTATATAAAATATCAGACAAACCTCAGATTCTAATTAAATGAGTCATATCATCAGTACGTGTTAAAAGCGGTCTGCGAATGTATTCAAGAATGCCATCTTCCAAGAGGCGAAAGATGAAGATTCCTACAAAATAATTTCTTCTGTCATCGGCTCTCAACCTCAATTGAGGCAGACTTCAGTTTCAGTTTGTTTGACAAGTCATAGTAGACTAAATATCAGTATTCAACATGAGGTTAAATTAGAGTGATGATTAATTCGATCGAATCACAGGTGGAGGATGTCCTTTTAAAACCTTACTTCTGAAAGAAAGAGGAGGTGTGAGAGAGGGGTGGAACAGAGTGGGATAGAGTCTGGTTTCAAAGCGTGAACTCGGCACTCGAGGAATTTTCATATCGCTTAGCCTCCATCCCCACCACTTCCTTCTACGCGATAACCTCTTTCGAACTCTACTCCTCCCCAGATCCTACGATATCTCTGAAACGTTCGATACCTCTGACAACA
>JARPRG010000340.1:40421-53165 GCA_031001745.1 Hartigia nigra | reverse complement strand
ACGCGATAACCTCTTTCGAACTCTACTCCTCCCCAGATCCTACGATATCTCTGAAACGTTCGATACCTCTGACAACATCTAGCCGCTATCTCTCTCTCTCTCTCTCTCTCTCTCTCTCTCTCTCTCTCTCTCTTTCTTTCTCTCTCTAGCTGTCACTATAAATCCTTCGACAATTTCCATAGTCAGCCATTCTGCCAAGACCTTCTACTTTGGTGTGCAATCTTGCATGCGATATGTTAGAGAGCATATTTTAGAAAGACGAGGGTGGAAATTAACAGGTCATAGAGAAAGTACGTCTATTTAAGAGCTAAGTAATAAAAAGAGAGAAAAGTTAATCCAGCAATCAGACCAATTAATCCCTCCAAGTGCCTCAGGGCAAATCCCATGAACCCTTAGGGCTGATATTCAGTCCAGTCATGACGATCCACAGGATGCGCTCTGCCTTTACGAGTAGATTTTACGGCAAGGACAAAGTCCACTCTAGCTTCCACTGGCTGAGATCATTACTTCATCAGGGTGGACTGTCCTGTCGTTGCCTGTCCTAGTCGGTCACGTTTATGGCTGCTCAAGATGTCGCTGAGCTACTACGACCCTTCTGAATAATCCGAGAGGCCTTCGCTGCCTTTCGCCACCTTTTCGAGACAGTGAAATATCATCCCCTGTTCAAACACGTTACCACTAAGGTATATTTTCCTCCTGAACTAAGCAAAATTGCGAAAATTAGGGAACGGTGACGGTAGAGTCATTAACCGTATCCCTTTTTGATCCTGTGCAATTTTTTTCTGACCGTGGGAAAAAGCCAGGGTGGCCGAACTAGTTCCACTGGTTGTTTCCTCCGTTCGCACCTCTTGTGAAAGATATAGTTATAGGAAGGATGTTGGGATATATTGGCTCATAGGGACTGCTCTTTCTTTTCGCAAATGCCCTTATATTTACCAGTTGCCCCTCAAACTCTGCTTTTACCCTAGATGGACGATCCTTTAAACTCTATTCTAGGGTTGCCGTGCAGCACAGTTCCTCTTGGTTCCTTTCACAAAGTGAAAACCACCAGCGTACTAGAAGCCCCTGGCGGACTGTCAACAAAAGGGGTGAATGCAAACATGGCCTGATATTTATACCCGTTCGTACTTAAGTTACCAGACAGTCGTCATTAAAGGGAGTTCTATTTGTCGTAGTTATTTGCTCCTCGACAGTCTCCAAAATATCCAAAGACTTTTCAGACTGAGGAGACTTAAGTGATTCTCTTAGTTCTTCCACTTTCGCTCTTATAGCCCTTCCACCCTAGTAACTCATCTGTTTTTCTTATTTCTATTATCCTACCACAGTGGTTCTTCATAACAGTGTACCTTTCTCTTTCAGCAGTCCTTTCTCCGTACCTCTATCATCTCCCTGCTATCCTCACTTCTTCTCCCTTCTTTCTCAGCTTCGATTCCTGTTTCTACGAAAATCCCAGACAATTTCCGGTTTTGAAATATTCACGGTAATACCTACCTGGATAAAAGATGCAGGCTGGATGGCAAGAGGAACCTCTAAGGTACTAAGGCGCAAGGGCTCACTGCTCGGATGACTGCTTGTTTGGTCGGTTGCTTACTTGGCTGGCTCCATGGATGGCTCAAGGAATGGCAGAATGGCTGGCCCACTGTGTCCAGGTTATACTAGCAAGATGTTTACCGTTTTCATTCTTAGCAGAGTCCATGAGAATGTGGGTATACTTACATACCAAGTAGGCAAACTCTATTCACTTGAGCAACCTCTCCTCTACTAGTCCTCCTTGCTTTCAATTGGTGTGGAACTTGAAAATACACCGATACCGGGAACCAAGGGGAACAAACTACCACACCACACATAGACGAAATGCGCGTCTTCAAGTAGCGACATACTGCTAGATACTAGAAACGACTCGGAACCACAGAAAGCCTCTTGGGCCATGCTGGAAGCGGTTCATTATTCAAAGATCTGAGTACACGATGCAGACTATGGACTGGGCCGCAGCACCAAATGAGCTCCGCATCTCTTCTCTAGGACTTGTACCTAGGGGACCCACGCCGGCACCGACCACGGCTAATGAGTCTGTAGTTTTCCAATTAGAGCCGTCGCAAAAAGAGAACACTGAAAATAAGCTGTCGCCCCTACTTTTACCTACTTCTTCTCTTCCATCTCTCTTACTCTCTTAGTCGTTTCATCCTCTCTTACTATACCTCCCCCACTCTTTGCTTTTCTGCCCTAGCTACTTGACTGCACTTTGACAAGTACCCCAAGTACTTACCTCGAGTATCCTAAGTACTAGCGGTGTGCCGAGTGGGCCGAGTGTGGAAAATGGAAAAATGCGGAAACGGCTGGTTAACCGTAGGATCTTTGCTGAGAGAATGAGGACGAATCAAGGAGTTGTGAGTTCAGCCCGTGAATTATAGAGGGGTGACTTCAGCTGTCTGATAATTGACAAGAGAACTCCTCGCGAGAATTCTCCAGACTTGATTAGACGGCGAAGAAGGCTCTGTTCTTCTAATATCGATTATTCATCGATCATTTATGCCTAACAAGGACTTGACATCGAATTAACCGATGTAGTTCGAATGCTTTGAATGCTGAGAGAGAGATAAACAGATGGAGACAACGAAGGTGAAAGAAAGAAATAGAAATGTGCTTAAGAAGAGTGATGAGGGTGACAATGAAGGTAAAGGGATTTGCCTGGTCTGAGGGAAGGAAATGTAGAACGTAGAACTTAGAATGTAGAATGTGGAATGAAGAATACTGAAGGTGGAACGTGGTGGCTGGAGTGGGACCCTTTGCCATTTTGAGGAGCAGGAACGCACCCTTCTTTCTCGGTTGAAAAATTAATGCGAACATTAGAAAGGGAAATTGATCTTAAGCCCAGTCATTTGCTCGTGGGCTGCTAAGATGCTGGTGGAGCCACAGTCGCATTAATTTCTGTTCCAAGCGAAATTGAAATTAATTTCTTAAATTGTTCGGGGTTAAGTAGAAGTATTTTTTTGGTATTATCAGGGACTAATCCAGCCCATCTCGTTCTGAGACTCCAAATGCCGTTAGTTTTCTTCTGACACACTTATAGCATAGGATTTGTTCAAACTCGATGTCAAAATTGAAATGGAGATGGGAATCCAATTGGAGACCAAGTGGGCAAGTGAGCATGTGAGCGTTTCCGGGATGGCCGGATGTGTACTGCCTGGATAAAGCATAGTCGTCCACCTATAAATTTCCATCAACACTGACGGCTATACGTCATAAAGCACGAATGAAATTTATCGCAAACTGCTGGTTCGGCCTGGCAGTCCCCGACGATGCCGCATGGCACGAGCAACACCAGTCGAAAACCACATAGGTAATAAACCGTTCGTATATATCCGCGAATCCACTCGGCGAATACGTGACTTATGCAGTTTCTAGTTTTCACCATAAGTCTGACCACAGCACGATATGCTACTGATAAGATCCCACTGGTCCATCGTTCTTCTCTCTTTCTATTGTTTGTTTCATACACTCTTGCTATCCGTATTTCGTTTTCGTGATAAGTCCCATTTCTCGTCTGGTAACCGCCCAAAGCATTATTAATGAAAGGTCACTTTCTTGCGACCCACCCGCTTACCAATCGTAACCTCGCTCACTCCTTCGCCTCTCCACAGTTCGAGTTCACCTTCAAGTTCACCAATGTGATTTTAATATAACCAATTTGTATTCGCAAACTTCATCCTGTAAATGATATTCGGCCATTTCCGTCCTTTGGGACGCTTTGTACACCCTATAAAAATTTGAACCATTCTCTGAGAAATCTTCGATGCAGCGATTAAGATAAAAGGAACAGGTACGTCTATTTATAAAATGAGAAACGATATATTAGACCGTATTAATATTTATACACATGCTAGCCTTTATAGCCCTAGAAAAAATAGTCAAGTGTATATTTCTTTGGTTTTTAAAGCGTTCTCGTATCTTGTCGCAGCATAACATAAGCGTTCTGAGGTGGAAGAAGAGAAGGCGGATTGGGCAGGGCCGCAATGCAGACATCAGCCCGCAGACTGTTTAGGGGAGAACTAAACTAATTAAAGTCGGCAAGACTGTTATGCCTGGCAGAAACGATAGAATAGGTTGTGCCTGGATGGACGTTTCGGTTAGTACTCGACTTTGAACACGCGAACTATATACAGCCAGCCCCTAGCTTCTATCTTGGTACCCTTGGTACTCCTGGTGCCCGAGAGAACCAAACGCCAGATAATCTGCCGCGTTCCTGCCAACCACGATCAGAAGATTTCCTCCCTTTATGCCAGGCAACCCTTCCCTCTGCCCCTACGGCCTCTTCAACTATCCCTTATTCGTTCACCCTGTCGAATCAACTGAACCAGACATCGCCTATGACAGCTCTGCTTACGACACTGACAATTAGCGACAAATCCGCTCCACGTTTAGGCGAGTTACTTGCCTCGACAAACCCACTGGAGTTCAATCATCGTTAGGGTGTATCGTCTATCCAAATCGATCGAGTTACAAGCAGATGGTGAATAATTCCGTCAACTGCGTTCAAATCAAATAATTAGAATTGACTGATGCGCTTATGACGAAAGCCTTTGGATCTACGCATGTAGGTAAAACGATGTATGCGCATGTAGGAAGTACATATAAAAGATAAACACGTGTATGTTGGCAAGGTAGAGCAATATCACAGAAAAAGGAAAGCAGCGTCGTGCGGAGCGTCGCGACGCTGGCTTCCGAGTCCTCTCCAAACTTCAAAGAGCTTAGAGCACGGAACACCGAGTTGATATTCCATTCCGATTATTGCGGTTGTTTGCGGAAACGGATTTTCCGTTAGCGCTGAGATGTCAGGAGGTACGTTCTCTTCCGTCGTTTCTCTTTCCGCTCTCTCTCGCGCCCCTGTCTTACCATTCTTTCTCTCTGTACTCAGAAATTCCTACAATTATTCCAGAAACGAAACGCAGAGGAGTCGCCAGATTAATTGATGCGATATTAAATCTTCCATTAGCATGGTATTTCATCTCGAGCCTTCACTTCTCGTTCCCCTTTTCACCGTTTACTTCCTATTCTGCTGCACTCGTGCTCTCTGATGGACGCATTCTTTCTACAATACTGCTGGCGTCCGATGTCCTTTGTTGCTGCAGATATAAAACGTCGATAATTTCAATGAGAACATATAGAATTTTATGAACAACTGATGTACCTATCATATCAAATTATTGTGTAAGAATTTTTTTTGTTCATTATGTGACACTCATTCTTTCAATTTCAATATATCATACTGTCCAAGCAACACAGACAAGTCCGCAGTACGTCTTTAAGTCATCTATCAAATCTTGACAGACATCTATAAAATATCAAAAAGACGAATAAGAGATCTCTTATGTCATTAGTCAAGACGTGTCGTTCCATAAGATAATCTCTAGACAATATGTAAAAGACTCTACACTTTGTTGTTTTAAAGAGCTCTGAAGACAGACGTCTGGTGGAACTTTTTAGACTTGTGTTTCCCTGGATGGTCACCATATACGCCTATTGTCTATTGTTATTATTTCCTACTACGCTATAAACCTTTGGCCATATTACCTTGCCACTATTATTATATTTGCGGTGTCTAAAATAGCTGTGGTCTGCGGGGCTTGATCCTTAGATCGATATAAACAGCCTCTCTCTCGCTCTGATTTCCTTCCTTCTTCCCTCCCATTTAACTTTTACCTAACCACTGTCCCTTTTTCGTGCAGAAGAATAATCATAACGGCTTTAACGTTACAACTTTATATAAACGGAAGTGCCGTGATATATCATCATTGCCTCAACGTTAGGGAATGCAAATTCGGGGAGGGATACATGCGAGGCAATATCGCGAAACGTCATCCGTTGTTCTTCCCACGGCCTTTTCTCTCGAGATCAATCTACGACACATAGACATGCCCTGGGTTTTATCTTGCTTCCAATATTTCTTGACTTCTTATAGAAAGAAGTCACCAATTTGACCATCGTGGTAGTCAGACAATCCGAAAGTCTCCTTCAGCCCTATGAAAAGAGCCAATCGCTCTGGCGATCAGTACTGTATGATGACATCAAAGTATATTTTCTCATAGCACAAATGATAATAAAAAGCTATATTTTGTAATTTCTACTAAAGGAACAAGAGATGTTAAATATCAGGATATTGGGAAAAGCACCGAAAAATAACGGTTGGCTTGTGTGGTGGCGTGTTGAGCTGGAGCCAGCAGGGCTAGGGCTCACAGTGACAGTAATTTGCGTTACAAACGATCGAGCAATATGCTATACGAGCGCCGACAGTGGCTCCGCTTGCTAATGACATAACAGCCGGTGCGTATATTACCCAAATACCCAGTACAGTCCGACAAGGATATGCGATTACGAACATTCAGCCGAGCCTTTTTTATTCAACTGGTGACCCGAAACGTACAGATCGTTTCATCAAGAAAATACAGAATAATTTAGGAAGCCATTGAATAGTAGCTGATGAGTTATACCGAGTTATTCTATTCAGTGTCAGTGAATGAGTGCTGAAAATTCAGGGAGAAAAGAGGGACATGTAGTCAACAGCACATCGAAACAGAGTAGCAATTAGCCAAGATTGAAAATAATTCGCCTTTATGGGCTTTTCCAATCTAAGCATCAGCAAGGACCGTACGAAGGGGCAACTTAATGAAGAGGCCATTAGTAAGAAGCCGCAAGCTTACCTTGACTGACAGCGCAACGCTAATGTCGTTAGACCAATATCGTCCGCTCGGAGAAATGTTTGTGATAAAAGTCGATATGCCTTTAAGGGACATCCTTGACCTGCTCAACCCAGAGTCTTTCGCGTCTGTCTAACATTAATGTATATTAAATTATTAAATATTCACGTATACCATATTAAATAATACAAAAGAAATTCGACATAATACATTTTGCCAATGACTATAAAGATCAATAAAATATACGCAATGTCTGTCTACTTAACAAAAATGTCATTTATTTATAAAAAAAAAAACTAAAAGATTATTAATATACTTGAACACTGTTTCTCTGTTAAACTAACTTGCCTTATCATACTGCCAATGCTGATAAGCTGTTAGGCTACTTTGCAATCAATACTTCAACGGAAACGTTCCTCATTGAGACTGAATTTTTACTAATCATCGTGAGACCTTTGATTTTCAGATTTCTGCTTTATTTTTAAGTATACGACGTATCACATTTGAACATTTTTAGATTGTTTCTACCAGCATGTCATTTCAAGCATGCAAACTTAACCCCTTTACATACCGGGAATTCGTGGAGTCGAAAATCTCATTTGAACTACGGATAACTTTGGTAAACGGAAAGTAAAAAAACTTGAATCTGAAAGCCCAAAAATTGCATTTAATAAATATTTTTGGAAATGTATATCTGTAATATTTTTTGAAATATAGCGATATAAATGAACCACGGCATGGATCTATATATTTACCTACATGGACCCTCCTGCGTAAAGGGTTAAATAGGTATACGAATAAAACAAAAGACCAATTAAGTAAAACGTCTTATTCAACAATTGGACTTCCAAAAGAATGTAGCATTCGAATATTAAATTTCTTCATCAAATTTATTCCAATATCAAATGCTATTTCTTTTACTTGTTTCACTTCTGCTAGCGTCTGTACCAGTATCTCAGATCATTGCTATGTCCGTATACCTATATGTATATCCTATCATTCCCAGCAAATCTCAGCTACGAGGCATTCGTCACGATAATCCCATTGTTAGCCAGACGATAACGCTCATTCAGTATCACTGAAGATTTGTTGCAATCGATTTGAGATTAATGCCAGTTGAAAATAGCATCGACAATCAGTTTTCATGAACATCTCAATGAAAACGCCATAGACGAATAATAAAATAACTAATACGTATACAAAATATGTGACTACTAAATTTCAAGTGATATGTATATACAAAATTGAGGTGACTTGATCGTAATTTCGATATAATGGACGTAAACTTTTCAAATCATCTATTTCGCCATATCGCCAGCATGAAAGTGGTAAACGTAAATGAAATGATTGCCTGATAAATGTCAAGCGATAAAGAAACGAGCAACTTCGATAAAAAGATTGCAAAATAACAAGAACGATTATCTGTAGAATGAGTTCGACTTATTAATTTTTCATCAAAGCGACTGACGAATGCAAACGCCCATCTTGAATTTCCAATCACGAAAAGGAACTCGAGTGCACGCAGATTTGTGTAAGTTCCGCAGTAACTGTAAATGACATTTTTGTAAGAAATAATTGCGAAGAAAAAGAAAAAAACGCATGGAAAATCTTGGCAAGGGTATCTTTCAGGTCAAAATACATGAGTCCTTTACATTCATTTTTTAATTATTCCGCATTAAAATATCGTGCAAGAGTCCAGCTTGCAAAAATCAGCATGCACTGCATTTGCATGAGAATCTATTATTACATTCTTATAAAATTACGATACTTCATTTTGAGGTTAGAAAGTGCTTCCCAGTCCCCTCAATAAAAACAACATTGAGAAGCTGAAAGATTTTCCTCTTCATAAAAAATTGACGGTGGCATTTTACGATTGTTTTCATATTGAATCTCGAAAATCTTTTAGCTCTTTATTCGTATACTGATTGTTCGATTACATATCAGTGATACGACGTTATTTGTTTCTCACGAGCAATAGATCATTGGCTATTAATCAATCAAAATCATTTAAATAAATAAGACGACGAAGAAAGATTCGTGTATCGATAATCGTTTAATAGATTTGATATGGTCGAATCACAATTTCAAAGTTTTTTTTTGTATTTTGATAACAATGCAATCGTTACTAAATTACACGCGATTTTGTATACTATTACGATAATATATGTTGCAATAGAAAAATAAAATATATTTCCGTACAAAATCATGCGCATGCATATTTTATAACAAAAACTGTATGTAAAGCCACGTGTGGCTTGGCTTGGTGTTCATTGTTTTCCGTCTGACAGAAAAATATATTGAACTCCTGGAATGATCGATACTATTTTCATGTAAACAGTAAACAAAGTGAGTCTCTTGCCACACTGTTTCCATTCAATTGTTACGAATAATAGTATGTGATACACCTTGAGACAGGGATTTTGCACTGGAGTGGTGTTTTCAGTATTCACCATCATTTTGATCCAGCGCCTTCGGCGCCTTTACTCGACTATGGCTCCTGCTAAAAACATTCGACTCATGCAAAGTCCCTGTTTCCCCACGCGTATCATAATCTATTATTATCAAATTTATCAACAAATATCTAATACAAAGTTAAAGGCTCTTTTCACTACTTAATAGGGTTTCCAACTAAAATCAAACCCAATGATCACACAAAAGCAAAGATCTAACACTATTTCGATGGTTTTAATAATTCAAATTATTTTTCTGCAAAATTCTTAATGGGATAGTAATACAGGTGGTATGTGGTAATTCAGTAAATTCTCAACTTCCACAGATTCGAATTACGTCGTACGATTTACGACCTTAAGTATCCTTTGAAACAAACGTATATGTAAAAAAAAACCTCATACTTAAGGACCATTCTATTCGTGATAAGGAAAATTAATTACGTAAGTCGAGGATTTACTGCACTTTTACATTTCAAATTTCTACTATTTGATAGGCATTATTACGCAACAGTGATATCATGGAAAAGAGATATTGGGAAGAGATAACTCAACATTGAAGTAATTTACTCAACTCTAGAATCCTTACCATATTTTTATGTACATACGTTGTTACCTACCAAGGGCCTTGCAGACTCTGTGCTCTTTTTTGGCTGTTACTATTGAAGTTTTATTCTTTTTTTTTTGTATTTTAATACATACGCCAGAGTCTGACAAATAAAAAAGTATTTTTAAATATTAGTTTCGATAAATACTTTTGAATCGTAGCATGAGTATTTTGAAGATGAAAATCGACCTCAACGCACGCATAGCATCATGATTTAATCTAGTCAACAATAAAGTAGAGGAAGAAAGATAAGCAACAACAAAATACATAAATGATATAAGAAATCGATGATCTAGAAATTTAATTTTGATAAAAGAAACGTATCCATTCAAAAGTCCAGCCGCACCTACGGAACTGGATACTTAGCCGTTTCGCACCTTGACAGGTGGGAGCGGCAATGTTTATCAGGTTCCCTATTCTAGCGTCTGCTACTTTGATATAAAGTGGGAAAAACAAGGCTGGCACAGATTCTGTAAACGGATCTAGCAAAGCGTTAGGTTAATACGGTAATCAAATGGTCCACAACAGCCATGGAGAAAATCGTAGTGGTACATACAATGCTAGTACGGGAGGGCGAGAATGATCGATACTTATGGGTAATATCGAATGTAGCGGCACGGTCCTTGACTATATCTATACATAGATGTAATTCCAGCAGTTAGAATCCGACTATTGTAGAGGGGCGGTAAAGGAATGGCGGGAAAGAACGAATTACGTTTGCACTTGCAGTCCAATTAACAGCGTTCGATCTGCCTATGGTATTCCCTCCATAGGAATGGGAAACAGTTTGAACTATGAAACTCTGGATTTCGAGTGTTTTGAAGGCACCAATACCCCATTCACAAAGTCGTATTTCATTACCAGAATAAATAATTAATCCAATAACCGTTTAATAAGCTAACATTCTTATCTGCAGTAATCATCGAGAACTAATCATTCGAGTCACGTCCAAAGATAATCAATCAATCTCTATCGATAGCTCATATTGACTACGTAAAAAAGATCTAGAAGATAGAGACATGTATATAATGCTGACTGAGGTAGCGCGAGCCTCAGAATAAGAATAATGCGTTTCTCCTTGGTGCTTTTAGTCGCATGTGCGGCTGTCGTCGCAGCCGATGAAGAGCTTCTTCCATCCCTCAAAGGGTACATTCTTTGTAACACTCAAAGATCATTGTGACACAGGTTCTACGTTGAGAAAGATACTTAACAAATTTTAATTTTTCTTCTAGGATGCAGGCCATCAGGATCATAGCCAATACCGAAGAGAAGCACAACCTGGTCAAATCTTATGAGGGCGCCCCTGGCTTCGACTTCATTCAACTAACCACCAACGTGCAGGAACCTGTGAACGTTCTGATTACGGCAGAGCTGGCGCCTCTCTTCAAGGCAGTACTGGAGAATAACAAAATCGAATACCATGTCTATGTGGATAATGTGTTGGAAAAGATCGAGGAGGAAAAGATCGCCATGGAATTTGCAAGAAATTTGCCACCTCTAAAGCAATTCGAAGGCAGAAGCTATACCTTTACATCATTCCCTAGCTACAGTGTTGTTAGTAAAAAACAGTTTAATCGAAAGTACAATAATTGCTTATCGTTTGGAACGTATTAGAAAAATATTTCTTTGTTTTTACAAGATCGTCAGCTACCTCCAAGAGATCGCTGAATCATATAGCAGTGTTGCGACGCTTCTTGACATTGGAACTTCCTACGAAGGTCGTACGATCTACGCCATCAAGATCAGCAGCGGTGGCAGCAACAAGCCTGCTGTTTTGATAGATGCTGGCATTCACGCTCGAGAATGGGCTGCTCCTTCCACTTCTCTCTACATTCTCAGTCAGTTGGTTGAAAGTACTGACCTTTACGCCAATGTCGATTGGTACATTATTCCTATTCTGAATCCTGATGGATATGAATTCACCTTTACTTCGGTAAGTCACTTAGAGAATGAAATGAATTATCCAAGAAGTAGAGCAGATAATTCCAATGAAGGTATTAATTATTTTACAGTACCGTCTCTGGAGAAAGACTCGTTCTGTAAACGCTGGCAGTAGCTGTCGTGGTGTCGACGGCAACAGGAACTTCGAACTACAATGGATGTGTAAGTTCCATAGAAATTTCTGAAATCAATCCACGCAACACAAAATATCCATGAGATGGCCACAGAACGTTTATACGTCCATTGGACGACCAACAAACGTCTTTAGAATGTTTGTGTTGTGTGCGAACGAAAATATTCAACTAATACAATTTATTTACAGTGACTGGTGCTTCCGATTCTCCATGCAGTGACATTTATGCTGGAAGTGTACCCTTCTCTGAAGTAGAGACTCAGGCCCTTCGTAACTTTGTTCTAGAAAACAAAGACACGATTAAGCTCTACTTGACTTATCACTCATACGGAAACGTACGTTGACAATAACTGTATCTCTACTTTCATGCACTAATCTTTAGAATTATTACAATTTAATAATTTTTTATATATTTATATGTATATATTTTTTTTTTAACTTTACAGTACTTCCTCTACCCATGGGGATACACTTCTGATCTTCCTGACAATGAGCCAGAGCTGGTGAGTTTTATAATTGAATCTTCTTCTACTAATCTGAAAATTATAATTGCCTTTTACTAATCAAATATCCGACTACTTTCCTGCAGCGCGCCCTGGCTGAAGCTGCTGATGATGCTATTGCCTCACTTTACGGAACTCGTTACACCATAGGAACTTCCACAAACGTTCTTTGTAAGTATTCCATATATATTCATAAAATATTTTCGACGGAACCGGATGTTTATATGATTTTCATTTAAAAATTACAGATGCTGCGGCTGGAGGCAGTGACGATTGGGTCAAGGGTGTTGGTGGTGTCGAGTTGTCCTACACAATTGAACTTCCTGCCGGTGGATGGTTCGGTTTTGATTTGTCGCCATCACGAATTATTCCCGTCGGCGCTGAAACATTCGAAAGTATCAAGGTGTTCGGCAAATAT
>JARPRG010000340.1:18812-36678 GCA_031001745.1 Hartigia nigra | reverse complement strand
TTCCTAAAAAATATGTCTTTGGTTTTTTAAAATCGGTCATTATTTCGCAGAGATACACAAAAAATCAAGTGTTCCACTTCAATTGGACGTTACTGTATATATAAATATGATTAAAAAATGAAGTCCCGTCTATATGCGGAGAAGTTCCCATAATTTAATTCAGATGTCTTACAATATACTACTTTAAAATATATATATTTGATTATTCGCAGTTAATATTTCAAAAACGTCTTTAACAAATTTATTTAACGAACCAATTATTATCTTAACTCTGGTAGGTGCGTGAATTTCGATAGCAAGTTCGGACGCATGATTTACGCCTATAAACCATTTCAGTTATTAAATCAGAGAAGTGATTTTGATTTTTCTTTTAAGCTGAGTAACTAATATGTTTCATTAGACATTTGTGTGTCATGCGAGTGACAGAGTGAAAGGGACAGTAACTTCTTGCAAGTATCTGGCGCCATCTTTTGGGCTACCTATGAAATTTGTTCAGATCGCAAAAAGCATGTTACCATTGCCATAAAAAAATCTACACTGCCAAACCTAATTTTTATATAATAATTACGTCACGACATCGGGCTCTAATCTTGACAAATGGACCATAAGAAATTTTAGTTTTTCAAACGATGAAAAACGTCCGTCTATATGAAAAACTTGTCAGAAGTGTTAATTTTCGATCTTCAATGTCCAAAGTATGTTATACATATTTCTCTTCGTTTTATTAATCAAATTAATTTTAAGATTAGGGAGAAAAACGTTGAAATAAAATATGTTGATACGATTTCTAATATAAACTGTGGTTCAATTAGTACAGTAATTTAGATGTTTATTACCTATTTTGAAGATACATTTTTATTCTTGTATAACACTAGAAAAACATCCTGTGGTCTTTTGTATCAAGGCAGTCAAATTTTCAGATTTTTGCCTGTTTGAATAAGAAAAAAAAAACATTGCGTATTCTTGAATAAAAACGCTATTGACTCTTTTTAGTAAACATGTTAATGTATGCAATAGCATTTTTTTCAGATTTTTCAATTTTCAATCACTGACAAAAAACCTGTCGACTACAAAAACCTCAAGGTATGTATTTAAGGATGTGATTTATACTGTGGTCTTTTCTAAGGCTATGGTGGTTTATCTAGCATCATAATAATAGTATTCCTATTTCAGTGAATATCCTGTATAGCGTTTATTACAAAAATATTTCTCACGTAATGCATTATCTTTGAAACAAGCGGAAGAACAGAGATCAGTCAATGTTCTTTAAATAATGCAGTAAAAAAATGATTAACATATTCCAAGATTTTTTTTTAAAAACTTCACACATTTATTCGAGAAGCATTGAATAATGAACAAGCAAAGTTTCAACAATTTCCTAAGAAAATCATTACCTCGCGGTAACTAACATGAGGAATGTTTTGCATTCGGTCAAACACTGATTAGACTAAACCACGATTTGCCAATTTCATGACTAGAAGGATATTTTATATTTAGGACCATTCGAACAGATACGAACTCATACTACAATAAAATATGCCCTAAAAATGGAAAAAAATTTGACAAGATGTTAATAGCAAAACCATGTTTATAGTTCCTGAATATCATACTTCATCCAATATATATCTATAACTGATTAGGTATAGAACAGAGTGCAGTTCTAAAAGTAAAATTTTATTTTTGAGAGGCCATCTTCATATAACATGCTGCCCCGCGAACCATGTCCCCACATTAACTCCGGAATCAAACATAGTTTTAAAAAGTTTTCAAAGCACTTCATACGTTGACTACTTTGTATGTACATACACATTTATTCTATATTATAATGAGATATAAAATATACCAATTGAAATTATTAACAGCTGTGCTCATGAAATTGCATGGTTTTTGAATATTATTCTTAATGCATCTCACTCATTATTAAATGCTGATGCCATCTGTATATTCTAATGTCAATTATTCAGAATTAATAGACGTAGTAACGTAATTTCAGTTAATAACAGTACCATCAGCAAACAAGAAGTCATGAAACAATTTTTTAGAGCATATACAGCAAAATTGCAACATTTTTTATGCTGCGTGATAACAAATAAATTCTTTTATATATAGTTAAGATCCGAAGGCACCTAAACGACTTTAAATTAATTCTCTCTCCATATTACATACATTACATGATACATGTGTATCTATTAAAAGTATCTTGCTTATCTGTATGTCCACGTTTTCTTGCTCCACGCGTAATTGACTATAGTATGGACTATTTACGTTTATTATCATATACATATACTTGTTTTTCAAATATTGAAAGAAATTCTAAGATCATGTTTACCTGTGCGAAAAAGAACGTTAGAAAAATGATCGTAGATAAATAAGGTAAATGTCCTAGTGGCCGGACACATCCCAGTTACAGGACAAAGCGTGCGTGTAAGAAAGATGAAAATACGATTTCTTATGGACATCCGGGGACTGGGACCATAGCGTTAAGTCTCCGACCACTGGGACATTTACCTTATACGGAGAAAAGTTTACGTGTTTAGCACGATCAATATTTCTGACGAACTAAATTGAAAATTTCTGTACAGAATATTAGGAAACAATCTTATTGCCTCAGAGGAGACATAGTTAGGCCTGCAACAAACTCTGAGCAATTTTCGGATACTAATGCTAAATGCATTGCTTAGATTAAAACTCTCATGATTAACGCGGTACTTCTGGACGTACTTGCTACTACATGAATCGTGACATTTTTTTTTTTAATTTTCATCACTACTTTTGGATAGGAAATTACTAAGATGATTACTTGAGCAGAGCCAGTCTCGCGACACATTATTTGTACTCGTGCACACGGGGGCGAGACATGAAAATAGAATATGAAAAATTTGAATTACAAACTTAATATTTTAAAAATCCGCTGCGGATGAAAACCATGGGAAAGCTGTTAACTAGTAACAGTTGCATATTTTGAGCTTCTGATAACGTATTATCTACGGAAAAGTTGCACACGAGTTTTCTTTTCAGCTTGAATGTGTAGCCAAGACCTTTTTGTTGTCATTGCACAGTACAACCAACCACACTCGTGCTCATAACATTTGAAAATAGTATATACTACACATACCGAGTTTTTCAACACAAATGCTTATAATAAAACCATGTTCAGGTGGTGCGTCTCGGCCGAATAACCGAATATATTGACACGATATGACTGCTTGATATCCTGTTGCAAAATTTGCCTTAAAACATGATTTTCACGAGCACGTTCTACGTACTCGTGTGCTCTCAGTCGACAATTAAAATTAGTTACTAGAAAAAGTTATACCTGAGGTATAGAATAAATTACAGAGAGAAAATAAGAGCTTTTTTTTATAGATGAAGTCTTCCAAGAAGTTCCATGTCTCCGTCACCCTGAGGACCTCGTCCAGCAAAAGAATTGTTTCTTATAACGTGATTGTGCGTTGCCTCCTATAATAAATGTCAAGTGTGTTATATATTATTCGTACCACATAATTACAAGTGATGATTATACGCACCAACGGATTTCTAATGCTAATGTGGACTAAAAGGGACGCGAGTTCCAGATCTTCGCTATAGTTGTTCTTTAGGGGAACGCTTCTATATCCAGTTCTTAAACAACGCACCTATGTATAAAGAAATAATAGAAAAATAAAATAAGCTGTGAAGAACCATAGATTTTGAAAAAATAAACAGATTTTATAAATATACGCACGGGATAAGTAGCTTGCCCAATAAAATTACTGTCTCCAAACATATCTTCGTCCTGCACAACGAATCTCAATAATGCAAAATGTGGATTGGCTACGTCGAATTCACAGGCCTCGTTCCACATGGGGTTAAAGCCATTATCCGCTGCAAGAAATAATAAAAAGTAATATATTTCGTAAAACTATAACAGTAAATAAATTCTGCATCATAGAAAGGCTTACTTATGGTTTTTGTAGTTATTTTAATCCCTGCGTCGTACTCAGCACCGACAACTTCGACCTCTACAAACGGACTGGCAGTGCCTCTACCAGATTTGCTCAAATGTCTAGCACCAATGACCTTTAAACTAATCTTGAGTGGATCGACGCCGTGCAAAGAACTTTTATCGTATGGATTGAAATCATCTTTGAACATAAATTCTGGCTTGAGCAGATAACCACAGTTACCATTTTCGCGGAATTTAGCTTGATTCAGTTGCATGGGCTTGTCACCAGTTTGATAATTCAGCGCTACCATTTGACAGCCAGTATTCCACATTGGCACAGGATTGTAATTCGAGGAGTCTATTCGCTGGCCCTTGGGATAGACTCTGCTAAATTGTACCTATTAAATCAGATCCAGTTCTGAGCGCGATCCCTCTTTCCTTCCACGACGGGAATCCGAGATAGCCGGCTGCACTTGGTTACTCTTCTTACCTGATGGTACTTGATGAAAAACTTGTTTTCTTGCTGGCACATGAGCTTCTCCGCTTTCGTTTCGGAGAAGCTGCTCATCTCGGTGAACACGAAGCCCTTCGTTTTGATTTTTTCCACGTTGAAGGCCACGGAGCGGCAGTAAACTATCAGATTTGATATTTCCTTAGCTATTCGCAGCGCACGCTCCATCTCCTTGTGTTGATTTTCCTAGTAATATTCGGAGAAAGAGGAGAACAATTTAATCAATTATCTTAATCATCGCAATCTGTGGGATGCATTAAAATCTTTTACATACCCTAAGACTGGCATTTTGTGCAGTCTCTTTGATACTAGCCATCCACTCAAGAGCAGCATCTTTCGAAGGTGCAGCTGCTTCAAAAACTGAGCACATACTGGGATTCTGTATCCTGAGAATCCACTCCAGACCAGTTCTCTCACTCACTGCCAATTCCACAACGGCTCCCATAATGTCAAGAGAGCCCTTCTGCAGGTTCCCAAGCATCATCGAGTCCGCTGACTGAACACACAAAAAAAAAGATATAAAGTAAAGTCACTCGCGAAATCGTTTCTTAATCTTTTTAATTTCAGAATTAAGACTGTTGACCACTCACGTCGCTTTGACTTTCTTGAGGCTCAATCACCTCGACGTAATTAGCAGGGAACCAGTGTTGCTTTTGACCACCATAATCGCCTCTCCACCAACCTTCATCATGCTGATCCACATTAGTAATTATTGCATGTTTTACTAACGTTAATTCATCTTTTCTCCTTGCTTTATAATCGTGCAGAGCCTTCACCGTTACCTTAGAAAAATTTATAAGGCATTGTAGATCACTCAATAGTATTTTCACTTATCCTCTCTACCTCTTTTCTTCTTCTTGTAATTATATACAAATTTACCTTCGAGATAAAACTACTAGGGTCCATATAGCCAGGCGTTCCATACACGGAACCGTCATCAGCATCCTGCAAAAAGAATCCATAATTTACTAATAGAAAGGGAAACGAAGTCGATATAACAATAGTTGTATCTCAATATCAAAAGGCAACGGAATAAAGGCAAGAGAGTTGCTGACGAGTTCAGATAAAACAAAACTGACGATACAATAGGTAAACTCAAGGTATAGAGACCAAAGTATTATTCCTCCAAAATTCTATACTTGTATAATAATATGACGGTAGAGTATGGGGGATAACAGCTGAAATCCTGGAATTCTCAAAGCAAAAGAGGTGTTCTATATGTAGAGCCTTAAGAAAAAGGGATGACACACCAGTACATGAAAGATGGCACCTACTTAAAATGCCATTCACGTGTACATCGGATATCCTTCTGGGCTCATTGGGAGAGTCAAGAGAATACAGTCGGTCGGTCGGGGCCACTTGCGGACCTCAGTCTTACCAAGAACGCATTACCCTCTCCTTAGACTTTGATAGCATCTCAGTCTCAACGAACCACTTACCAGTGAAAGGAATACTCCAGGACTTTAAGATCTTAAGTCTTTGGATAGACGGCTAGGAACCTCCCGCTGGGAAGAAGATTCATCCTTATTTCAGATACTGATCAATAACATTCAAATGAATTGATTGAACTAAAGCAGCCAAGGAGGTCCCATACAAAATTAGATTTATCATTGTATTGTTTTGTAAAGACAAAAATGTATGTACACAGTATGGAGTCTGCCAGGAACAAAACTTGGTATAAGATAAGATTCAAGGCGTAACTACCAGAAGAACTTGCTTCAGTGGATTCTGTATGTCTTGGTACTGTTGATGTAATTAAAATAATTACTCTGAACAGACAAAGAATTCGCAGAAAGTCTTGAAGCCTCAGCGAGGTTGGAACATGGACGGAGTTCAAACATTAACGTGACACCTCGATACGAGACAACAACAACGCGAAACTGGCTAAATAGGCCTTCGTAGAATGCATTCGCAGTACGAGACCACCAATGACTCTTTTCCTCTGATGAACTGGCATTTTATATACTGTGTGACCTGAATTAACATCCCCATGGTTCTTAGTCCAGTGAAGACATATTACCTCACACATGTTTGATCCTGAAACTTGAGAAAGGCCTAGGGAAAAAAACCTTCTCCAAATATCGGCTTCCCTTTCACACTTTTTGGTCGTCCACTGAATCAGAGTATAACTCAGGATAGCTATTAATATTCATAGAATATTTTCACCGCTGGTAGGGATAAATTCCTCTCCAACTTCCGGTCGCTACGACGTTCAACAGAGGAAGAGTCCAAAATACATGATAGGATATAGTTGATTTAAAGTAGTCACATAATGTGACTATATGAATAAATATGTATATATGCGTTACAATATATACAGCATATAGAGAGAGGAATCTGTTAAAGAACTTCTCTGTGCACCTGCGCCAAAGAATATTTGCGATGCTTGGCACGTTGTCGTATCCTGCTATGTGTCATTCACGTATCCAGTTTGTTCTGCACTTATTTACTATTCCTTTCCACGTAGTGCACCATACGAGGAATATATTCAATAAACTATAAATTGTAAAGTCGATAGCGGGTGGTGGTAAGTATGAGGGATGGGTCAGAGCAGGTAGAGCCGTTCGACGGGTCACGATGCATATAAGTGTAGGTGGAGTTTAAAAGAGGGGAAGAGAAGAAAATAGAAAAAGAATCCTGCCCAGTCATCCTACTACCTGTCTACCCTGTATTTAGGCACACTATTATTCGATCCTGTTTCCCCTGAGATCTATCCAGCAGGTTGGCCCAGGTCGTAAGAAATACCAGGAACTCAGCGGGAGTAAAGTAGGAGTAAATTAAAGATGATCGAAAACGCCCTTCTAACTTATTCTCTATTTCCATGAACGTTATTCCATGAGCTAATAGAAATCTAATAGAATTGCATAATCTAAATAGAAATGCAATATAATTCTAGGGCTCGGGAAATAATTTGCGTCACAGTGTTGTATATATTTAAGGAGGATGCTATTTAGATGTAGTTTCAATGTCCTTTTGCAACCCGTGACGAGAACCCGTTTTACTGATGTATTTTTCACCCAGCCCCAGCTAGTACTCTATACCTGGTGGGGCGGACGGCACCAGGCGTCATGATGCTTCTAGAAACCCTAAGCATGCCACTGGGCAAGGGATCAGTCTGTAAAAAGACACGATCAGAGCCGGTGCACACACCAAACTCTCTGCACTCTCTGTTTCTATTCGTAACGATCAGTTCCAAACCGTTACGACCCAATCCGGTCTTCGTTACAAGTGCAAGTAGCCTGTGTAAGGGAACCAATAAGCTTCTTCGACGGCAAGGATCCCCCACCAAACCTAATACTCGTGTACATAAAGAGAGAGCAGGGCTCTTAACTCGTGAAACATTATCCTTGCGGCTTTCTACGACAGGAGTGCAATGTGGTTTGTACGTCACTTCACTCGAATTATCAATTAGTATTTCCAATTCCATTCTCTCATTTAATTTCTGTGTTTAAAAAATGTTTGTAGCTCAATATACTGTGCTTCGCACTGCTTTGCAGTTTCTCAAGAGGTCACGTTTCAATCCTGCCAATACCAAAGGATTTTGTGGTAGGTTCTTAGACAACGAAAACCTGAATTTCTAAGAAAATTGGCAAACTCTTTTTCTCTTGTTCTTAGGGACACAATACGCAGTATAGATTCCAATATTTTGTACGGGATGAGCTTGGTGATTACAAAACTCAAGAAGAAGCTGGAGATGGGGGCAGCGCACGTGGTAGTTATGCAGTAGAAGAACCTGATGGAGATCTAAGGATTGTCCAGTACACTACTGATTTAGGAGGAGGATTTAAAGCTCATATTAAAGTTGACCGACCCGGCGGGTCGCCATCTAAACTTCAAGAAATTGACATTCCTGCTGTGGAAATGAAAAAACTCATTGCTAACAACAGAAAAAAAGTTCAAGAAGAGCCAGAGAAGCCCAAGTCCAAGGGATATGTTTTGGGACCTCCAAAAACGATGTCGGATATTGTTATGGAGCAGGCAGCTGCGATAAGAGAAATTATTTCTAAGGAAATTGAGGCTGAACAAAGAGAAGAACAACTTGAAAGCGAAAATACTCTCTCTGAGATGAATGAAAAAAATGTTAATACGACCACAGACAGTTCTGAAGTACAGACTGAACCTAGTAAAGTATCTGATATAGAACAGGAAAATCAGAGTACTTTGGAAACTGTAGAGGATGAAAGTACTGAAAATTCTAATACAGAAGTTGCTAATAAAATTATTACAAAAAACGATGAGAGCGCCACTATAAGCACAGAGCAGAGCAAATCCTCAAAGAGCAAAGATGCCACAACCAGTGATGCCAATTTTCAAAATTTAGAAGAAAATACCATGTCCCAAGATTCAAAATTCACCTCTACGTTTTTACCAGAATTAGCTGAAACAAGGAGTCCTCAAACGAAAGATTATATGACTACAAAATCCGAAGATTTTTCATCAATTTTGTATGTGCGTGATCCTCAGGAAAGTAAAAAATCGAATTTACAGAGTCTCACATCAGAGCAACAATCCAGCAAAGAAGTATTACTCGTCACTCCCAGTCCTGCGTTAGCTGGACCATTGCTAGGTGGTCCGGCCAGGAATGCCAATTCAAAAAACATAATAATGTTCTATAGACCAGCAGAACGCACGCAAAACCGCATAATGAATCCTAGTTTATCACACGAAACAACGAAGGAACCAGAGAATCAAACAGAGCTAAACATTCTTAGAGTGATGAATTTGAATAAAAATGATCAGGACAAAAATCAGGAAGGAAGAAGTTTAAGGAGCGACAAAAACGAGGAACAGATAGTGCTTTACTCGCCGCTTGAACAAAGCGATCAGCAATCCCATCGTAAGGCTAAGTATTTCTCAGTTCCTTACTCCGTATTAAGGCCATACATTATGACGATGGATGCAGAATCTTCATAATGATTAGAACGGTAAAAGAATGCAGAATAAAGTGTTCGCTGAGAAAGTGCATATATGTGATACGTGAGCTTAGCATATACAGTATGTGTTATTAGACTGATTAACGTTTAGGATTAAAGATATTTTAACACTGGTGATGGTTTTGGTACATGGGTCGGTATTAAGTGCAATTTTGTTATTTTTGCAAATGATTCTGTTAACTACAATCTACCGGACTGTTCCGAAACTGGCAGGCTTGAACCCATTGTACCTTAAAAGCCGTGACATCCTCTTAAAACTTTGTAGTCTGTGTTCACGACTG
This sequence comes from Hartigia nigra, assembly GCA_031001745.1. Taxonomy (NCBI): domain Eukaryota; kingdom Metazoa; phylum Arthropoda; class Insecta; order Hymenoptera; family Cephidae; genus Hartigia; species Hartigia nigra. The sequence goes on along the minus strand of JARPRG010000340.1, from coordinate 27,027 downwards.
ACGTTACATATAGTGTTCACCATATGTATTATAAATAGTATATTCTTAAACATTAGAAATAAATCTTCATTGAATGTATTACTTACCAAACCCATTCTTCTCACGACTTCCTGGTTAACGGGATGGCTTAACTTGATCTTTTTATACAGAGGATGTCGTTCATAGTAGCTCACAAGTTCCACAAGACTCTCAAATTGTACAGTACCAATAGTATAAAGGCGACCCTCCAATTTTATTCTACAATGCTTGATCTTCTTCTCGGCCCTGCAACGTATTGATATTCATTAATTAATTGCGTTAGGACACAGACAATAAATGATTTATATATATCGTATAAAATGTTTCTTACCTAAAAGAGATAGCATAGGAGTTACTCTCTTTCTCACTGGGCCTAACCAGAAATGCGCCATCCGAAGGGACACGTTTCAACATTTCCTCAGCTTGAGAACGAGTACATTCCGCATGCCACCATTCTTTCTCCTCGTGTTTACTCGGCTGAGGTACAGGTTCTTGTAGAGTAATTAGAAACTCCTGAAGCAGATGTTAAAACAAAAGTTCATCGTGAATTTTTCATGATTTGTAACTCTTTGAATTACCTGACTTCTGAGAGGATGGCTACGGTAATGCGTGATTAAACTATAGAGACTGTCGAAACAATGGGAATCTATCAAGTAGAATTTTGTTTGACCCATCTCCTGCTTAAGCTTTATGCGACAGTGGTTGACTTTTCCTTTTCTCCAGAATGAAAGGCAATAGTCGCCTACAAAAGTAACGCACTGTCGCACTAGAAAAGTCCCATCTCCTAAATGGGAGTAACGCCTAAGAAGTTCCTCCGCTTCCTCGCGACCTCTTCCCAATTTTCCATGAAACCATTTCTCGCCAAAATGAAGTTCATCGTTGGGTACTCCCTGATAAAGGTATAATTCCATCATAAGAAAATTAAGTAGTAAAAGAATAAGTGGAAGTAGCTCAGATAAGTACATCAGGAGGTCTATGAATCGCTCCTTCCTCATCATCCTCATGCTCTGTTTCTGGTGTCCTAGAAAATGTATCCGTATAGAAAAGTTTCTGTTGCGTCAATACGAAAAAGTGTGGATTCCATTCTCTGTCTACAGGATCTTCCAAATATAGTATGCCATTTTTAACGGTATTTCTCAGATCCATTTCCTGCTTGCTCTCATCGCTCCAGACGACGAAGGAATTTTCGTCGACCCCATCGGGAAGTTTCTTGTGCTTCAGAAGAATCTGTTTACGCAGCGAATACGGGGACGGTAAGGAAGTCTCATTCTTATCAAATGGTTGAGTTAAGAGCATATCCCCAAAGACCTCCTGCATGGTGGCTGCCATTTTTCGTTGCTGTGGCAGCGTGCAGTTATCCTCTATGGAAAGTATAAGTGGGTACCTAAAATTGAAAATCGTACTGTAAGTTCAATTCGTGAAAAACGAGATAGAATGAATTTTCTATCGGTTACTGAAACTCACTCGGATGTTGCAAAAGCATGTTCTTTTATCGTCTTTATGACATCCAAAAATTTTATTTTTGTTGTTAAAGTATGTCCATGGAAAATAAACGGCATCCCGTCGGCACCGTCCCAGCAATCCAATTCTATGCAACGACAACCGGCTCTTAATGCCCTGACATAAGCTTGACAACTACTCTCACTGCTTATTTGGTCTCCTGTCAAGTATCTATCAAAATTTATGGTTGAGCATCAAAGTCTGTTAATTCAGGATACCTGATGTTAATGACTTACGTATTGTGCGAAGAGGCTATCCAGTAATGTGCCATAGGTCTGGTCATATCTTGGGAGACATAATCATGCTTCTGATCCCAAATATCGTTTTGCTTAGAGAATAAAAAATCAATAAACTCAGATAGAGTGAAGTATGGATCTTGAACATCTCGTTGAGGATCTTGAAGATATTCCCGAATAAATCTTGACACTTCAAACTCATTATTTCCCAGAGAATCCTGCTGTTCTGTCACAAGGAATCTCTGAAATTCCTGAAGAGTTACTGTTTTCCCTGTACTTGAATATGCTGCTAATTTACTCCATTCTGTGACATTCTAGGGAGAGAATAATCATTATTTATGTTCGTCATATGAGATACTACTTGCTTTTCTATATAATATTAGCTACATTTTAGAACATACATTCTGATGAAACATGAGCTTATGGTACAGAGTAACAAAATCGTCAAATCCTAATTCAGTTCTGTTTTTCGTGTCAACTTCCTGAAAGAGTTCTCTAAGTTTATTTGTGGCGATTTTACAATTGACTCTAGGCAAAAAAGTCTTCACATCCTTCAACGTGACCCTAAAAAGTAAAAAAATGTTCAGGAGATATTTTAAGTAAACGAAGACATTACATTATCATTCATTTTTACATTTGTATAATTAATACGAGATAACAAACTTTATAACGTTTATGTATTAGCACAGTTGCTTAGTATACTTCAGTATTGATATTGAAGTACTACCGATTGAAACTGAAAAATATAGGCAATTGAATCTTAATTAGCGTAGATATACCTCTTGCAGCCACTATCACTTTATGGCATACTTATCAAAGCTTTTACTCATTTCTAGTACAATTAATCAATTAAATTTAGAAACTATACTATAAAGCAAATTTTAAATGAATCTTTTTAATACTTAATTATTTAAAAATTTACTTTTGTTAATTAAAGTGGCTTTGTCCATTTATGGCCATTGCTTTCATTTATATGTAATGAATTGATCCAAAAGTGGTACATCTATCCTAATGCTAATCAACTTACATTTCTCTGTTATTCTCCATAGCATAGAACTCCTTTCTGAGCCATCTCTCCACTTGTAAAGGATATGGAGCATTTGTAGTATCTTGTACCAAATGCCTAAGACCTTTTACCCATAGCTCACATTCTTTTTCACTAAGAGCTGAAAATACAAATATGTAAGAATAACCAAAGCTTTAGAAAAGATAATCCTAGTGTACTAACCAGATATAGAAAGAGTCTTCAACCGAAATTCAGACCCATAATATACAACGAAGCACCTAAGATTCTCGGTCCTCTTAGCATCTTCAGGCCACTTTTCAAAATCCTTAGAATTTTTTCCTACCCTTATTTCTTTAACTTCTCTAATTTCTACAGCACCATCGAATGGTCTGAATATTGCACTTCTGGACCATACAATCTGTCTAGTCTCTCTACGTATCATTAGTGTCTTTTTCTCCGGTCTCTTTCTGGGAAAGAATTTTGTAACCACAGTCCCTCTTTCAAGCTGACCAATGATCTGCTCCATCTCTGGGATAATTCCGTTCATCTTCCTATGTTAACAGTGAAAACTGCAGCCAAAAGTAAACGTATGGATGTATAATAATTCTGGTCAACGCATCCGCAACAAAAATTAGACAAATAAGAATAGTATGATAAATCGTATTGAAACGAAATGAACATAGAAAGGTTAGTGAAATGTATTATTTCTCTCTACAAAGACTTATGATTTATTAGGAAAATGATCAAAAAGCAGAGTGCGAGACAATCATTCGACCACGGTGACATACCTTTACGAGTAAGAACAAACAGCAGTCGGGGGCTCAAAAGCTATCAACAGAATGTAAAATATTCCATGTCACATCCTTGGAAGAAATGCAACTAATATCTAAACAAATAAATTGACAATACAAAAGACGATAATTCTTTTCCGTGATCTGTGACATCCACTGACATCCGATATACAAATAAACGTTATGCTAGCACTAAATAGCCAACACGTACCTATAGCAGGATGCGTTTTATATGTACCGTCCACCGTCCGTCTACTACGGGTACGTTCTAAAATTCACTGCCAGTGTTACATGTATCGTCGTGTCCCTGTTTATCTACATGCAACTGAATAAGACACAAATATGCTCGCAGTACTGGCAGTAGCATTTTAGAACATATCGTACGTTAATTTAGCCATTAATATGAATAAACAAGTGAATCGGATTGTTAAACAGATGGCACTGCGTATTCTGCCGTGTTGCAGTTGTTTCAAAGCCTCTAAACCTCCCTTTTTCCATACAAGTAAAATTTAAACAAAAATCATAAATAGCATGATTTTCCAGAAATTCTTTTTCTAAATGAAGTTTAGGACACATTTCACAAGGCCAATAATCATTTTAATATCACTTTCGAAAAGATTAATCTGAAATTGAAGAAAACATCTGACCCGAAATATTTCGATCGTGACGAATTTAACAACCGAAATTTCGAATGATTCCTACAATTTTGAATTATTCCTTCTGAAGGTTATCTCAAAATGATTATTAATCCTACAGAATAGACCCTCCATTCTGTTTAGGAAAATATTCTTTGTAAAAGTTCGTTTTTTTAACGATTTTCCTGACTGGAAACACTACAGTACCATTGATACTTCCCAGCCTCAATAAACTGAGTTTTTACATACGTATAATATACATACAGCAATGGTGATACATAAGTAAAAAGTTTCATGAGATCTATTTGGCTTATTTTGAACTACAGTCAAAAGTTTATTCCAGAATAGTTTCAACAATTCAATAGTTAACACTTCTCTCTTCTAAAACTCCCGCAATAGTTAACTAGAACTTCCACCTCTACTGTTGTTCTCCTTAGGTCATTACTGGACTATGCCATCAGCGCATGACACCTTCAAGATGCAACCATGTGACAATACCTGACATGCACGTACCCATTAACAAACTGGAAGAGACGGGATGTTAAGTATTGCGGGTTGTCTCGATCACACGTCCTTTAACTATTGAAGACTTCGAGTGCACATAATTCTATATGTCTTCAATCGTCTTATCGATAAAAATGAGAGATAAAGCCACGAAAATGTATGCAAAATACTCAGGAATTTGAAACATATAGGTGTCGGACTTGCGAAGAATATGGATATCTGATAGTGACTATGTTTCCACTGGAGTCGAGTTGAAATACGTGTGTTGTATATCTATATATTAGTAAACTATAGGTGGGAACAGCTACTGTGTCTACCTACTTGTACCAAACGTGGTTTAAACTGGTGCTATATAAAGAAGAAGGTATCAAGGAAAGCAAGAAAAATGACTGAGGAAGATTCGGTATGTGATTTTAACAATTAGGATGAAACTTGTCATACAAGATGTACGGAAAAGTCCATACGGTCTCTGCGAATGCTGACAACGTGTTCAGTGAATATTTTTTTTTATTTTTCATTCATCCACTGCTGATCTAGCTGGGAGCTTGCTGATATAGCATAATTTCATTTCAACTGATGATTTCCGCTTAGACTCTTATAGAAATGTCTTGCTTCTGGATATTGCCTTAATCCAACCTAAAATACCGTTATAGGGAATGTGCCCCATAATCGTTTCATATGGATTGGAGCAACATGCTTAACGCGGTTCATTATGCTGCAGATTTTTGATTCTACTTTGAAGAAGAAAAAAAAGAAGAAGAAGACTACCTTCGATCCAGATGCAGGATTTGGCGAAGGAGGTAGTGGCAGCGAAACTACCGAAGGGGCTGGAGATAAGGAAAATCAAGAACCAGATCAATCGGTAGCTGAAGATGATGAAACGCTTGATCTTGAAAATTTTGGTAAAAAGAAAAAGAAAAAGAAGAAGGCATTCAATCTTGACGAGCTTGATGCTGTTCTACCTGACGATAAGAAAGAGGTAGTTTAAACTTTTTAATTTTAATATATGATTATTCCTGTAACATTATGAAAAACTTGACTTAATACTTTTTTCTAAGAACATAGTAGAACCTGCATCCGAAGATGTGGTTATAGAAGATAACTTTGATCTGGATATGGACTTCTCCAAGACCAAAAAGAAGAAAAAGAAGAAGAAAGATCTAGACGAGTTGGTAGCTGAAGAAGAACGTAAAGAAATAGAGGATAAGGAGAATGGTAATTATAGAAAACAATATGGCTTCGTTTGTTATATGTCTAGTTGTTTACTTTGTATATTATCTGTTAACATGCTGCACTGAATACGAGCGAAGTGCAGAATATGGTAAGAGTTATGTGTATTGTTGATAATTTAAAATGATTATTTATATATTCCATTCCATCTGACATAAGATGCACTCGCTATAATTATTTTTGAATGCATTTTAATTCTACCTTGCTTGTTGGAATTTCATAAAACCCAAAAGTGCGCTTTAACCATTCTTCTGGTTTTCCTTTTTATGAATATAAACATAAAGGTTTATTGTTAAAGAAAGTAGAGTAAAATTATAAAATAAAAAATAGAAGCCTGGCACTCAGATTTACAGAGATGGAATGCTGAAAAAACTCATACCATACTGCGACTTCCAGACTGTAAACTTAATTCTTCTATACATCATCTTGTTCTCTTTCACCATTATTATATCCATGATTATGCTCTGCTATACCTAGTCTATATTTGACGTTTATTCTTTAGTGGAAGATACGAGCCTGTGGGTAGGATCAGATAGAGATTACACATATGATGAGTTGCTCGTCAGAGTGTTCAATATCATGAGAGAGAAGAATCCCGACATGGTCGCCGGTAAGAAGCAGAAATTTGTTATGCGACCACCTCAGGTCGTGCGTATAGGAACAAAAAAGACATCCTTCGCCAACTTTACTGAGGTATGAAAAAACGACTTAAAGCATAACAAGCACTCAGACGCTTCGCAATACAATTTGTGTAGGTTATAAAAATGGACAAACTAAATCTCTCATATTCGTTACAGATTTGCAAAACTCTACACAGACAACCGAAGCATTTATTGGATTTTTTATTGGCTGAGTTGGGTACTAGTGGATCCGTGGATGGTAACAGTCAGCTCATCATCAAGGGTCGTTTCCAGCAGAAACAGATTGAGAATGTCCTCAGAAGATACATCAAGGAATATGTCACTTGTCACACTTGCCGTTCGCCCGATACCATCCTCCAAAAAGATACTCGACTCTTCTTTTTACAATGTGAAACATGCGGTTCTCGGTGTTCCGTGGCTAGCATCAAATCTGGTTTCCAGGTAATTAAACTACTAATGGAGAAAAGAATGTTGAAATTCATCCTCTTGGTTATATTTACTCTTTCACGCACCAAACAACAACCACCAATCAATTTGATTTCTTTCGTTTTTCAGGCCGTCACTGGCAAACGTGCTGCCATTAGAGCAAAGACTGCCTAAGGGATTTTTTACGTTTCGCTATTTAAATATCAAAACATTATTTGAAAGAGTGGTATTGGCACTTGTTAAAGTCTGATTACACTTAATTATTGGTCAACAAGAAAATCGAAAACAATAATAGGATGCCGCATTCGGTGATCTGAAGTACCTGCACAGCGAATTATGTGTAATGTTATTTTAACGGTGTCTCATGAAATAATAACTAGACATAACTTTATTACAAAAAAATACGTCCTAAAGATCCTTAATTATTAGTATTTCCCAATGAGAAATTGTTGCAGAAGTAAGCGCGAGAACAAATAAAACCTGAAGGTGCGATTAAACAATTGACGAGTTTAGTTAAACATCATCGGTATACGCTACTAGCAGCACACGTGTTCCAGAACACACGATTCGTAATTTTCGGAAATAATAAGATGGCGAGGAAGGAGAATATCAACTGTTTAATTCTTTCAGCACTCAAATGCTAACTTCACGTAGGTCCATATGATTAAAAATTTACACGCTAATCGGTTCTTGGCTCCTGTAAGGGTGCGTTCCGATATTCTCTGCAAGTACTAGGAGTATCGTTGTGTCCCTGTTTACTTGCATCCAATAGAGTGAGACGAAACAACGCTCACAGCACTAAGCGAATATCGAAATGCATCCTAGGTCCTTGAAGCGCATAAATCGTGGTGATACGAATTAATATGAACTCGAATGTTCAAATGGATGCCAATTCATATTGCAGGTTATGCTTAAAAATTCACTGAATATATTGCAACCATCGTTATTTCTTTTTTTCTCTATATGCAAGTAAGAGACACGTGTAGGGATACAGTACTGGTAGTTAAGTTTAAAAGACATCCCTTTTTCTTCTTTTCGTTATGGCTTCCTCCTTCAAGAGGAGATGTGCCAGTATCTAGTCTAAAAGACATCCCTTCTTTCCTTTCTCTGTGGCTGACTCCTCTAATGAGGAGATGTGCCAGTAACTGGTGCTAAAGTCACGTTAAAAGACATCCCAAATTTCAAGAGTAATTTCAAACACAAACTATGTGCTATACGTAGAGTTACT
>JARPRG010000340.1:5081-18712 GCA_031001745.1 Hartigia nigra | reverse complement strand
AGAATTCTTATTTTACAGGCTCTGTCTTTTAAATTTGTATTGAATTGTACATTTGTGAAAGTAATTATATATAGTGAGTTTAAAATATGTGGAATGTTTGTGAGTTTTGTTTTATTTATAAGACTCGATACTGATAATCCCTTGAACTTTGGCTCAACTTTCATTACCAGTCAACTGAAATCACTTGACACTCTGATGCGCGTATTACAAGAAAGAACGAAGTAAGTGTGATTTTATAATTTATATTTTATAATTATCGGTACACCGAAACATTTTATTTTGCGCTGAATGTAATTTTTAACGTTTTTGTAGGACGAAATTTTAGCTTCCTTATTGAGATAATGTCAACTCATGGAATTTTGAGCATAGCAGAAGTAAACGCTCTGCCAGTTGAACAATTCGACTGGCTTTTTGGAAATGTCGTCGAGCACTGTCCGGAAGCTGCTCGAGATGTGGCTCCAAAAAGGCCATTTGCGAATACAGAGGCTTTGAAAAGATCCTTTGATGACTATTTGGAAAATTTGGATGAGAATGGTGAGAATTATATTTAGGTAAAATGTGAAAAATTAGTATTTACTCTTCATGGATCATTGAGCGATGCTGATTCTTAACAGGAAAGGAAACTGTTTTACTAAAACATCCAGATTTGGCGGGAAAATTGGCTGAGGCGGGAAAACTTACACAGGAGTCGTCAAATGAACAAAAATCTGCGGGTCTCGATGCATTAACCAAGGAGGAAAAACAGACACTTAATAATTACAATTATTTGTAAGTATTAGAGATACTTAAAAAAAAAGTTCATTTGATATTTTTAAATTAAATATATGGGGGAGCTGAAGGAAATAAAGTTCTATATTATTTCAGGTATAAGGAAAAATTTCAATTTCCATTTGTGATTTGCGCACGTAAAAACAAAATCGCAGCTATTTTTGAGGGAATAGAAAATAGACTTAAAAATAGTCGCACCGAGGAGTTGAATACTGGGATAAATGAGGTCAAGAAAATTTGTAGGATAAGAATTGATGATCTTGTTTGGTCCGATGTGTAAATATATAAGTGAAATAAATGAGTAGATATAGTGTTGTGCTTGTTAAGCGATGTCTCTCTTTTTCATTTAATTCAATTAAGAATTACTAATACTCATTTAAACAATCTGAGATATAGTAATTAAATACAAATACGTTGATGCGCGGAGCTTTCAGTAATTCTTGAAATTAATAAACTTAATTACCCATAATTATGCTTAGAGTATGCCAAGACTTTTCTCCACAACAGCATGTGGTTGACCAACCTGTTCTCTAAATTCAGCAGTATTCAAGATGTCTTCAAAACTGTAACATAAAATATCATTAAATTAAGATTAAAAAATAAATTCTTAATAAAAAACTCAGAATAAAGATACTAATGAATCAAACTAACCCAATTTCCTCATCACGTCCTAAAAGAACATCCCGCATTATACAAGATGATGGTAGGAATGGTAGTCGACCGATATTGTCAGCAGCTTTAAGTTCCATTGCTAACCTCATTGGTGCGTGAAGTCCTTGTACATTGCGCAGCATGATCATTTGCATACGCTGCTGGTTCTTGTGAAACTAATTTTAAAAAAATCATATGTCAGTACCAATAAAAGTAACTGAAGTTAAAGTCAGACGTACGTTTCTCTCTGAAGCTTCCAGTGGATGAGAAAAACCAAGGCTAGATTTTGTGGCAGCTAAACTACATATTCAAAAATTAAAGCATACGTTTTAGTGACTAAAACAAGATAATCCAAAATAATTGATTCTAGCAATATTTACCCAGCAACCATCGGACTTTGAATACCATAGACCCCATCGCCAATGTTAAACTCATTGGGTTCGCTGGGTTTAACCTTTAGGGATGGCAAACCAAAACTCTGTAACAATCAAACAGTTAAATCTATTAATTTATAAGGAAATTATTGTATACTAATTGAAGATTGTTTATGGCATGTGTATCAAGGATGACAGTAAGTTTTCCATAACCTCTATGGATGGGAGATACAGAATATCTTCAATGTGATTCGTACAAAAAGAAACATAATTTATTCAATAAGTTCAATAAGTTTTATTAAATAAGACTGACAATATTTTACAAATTCGAATGATTCTTACCATTTTTTATTCGTAAAAAATATGATCTTTGCAAGACAGAAATTAAACGTCGACTATCGTATGTAGCAGCAGATGGCGCACGTAATGACGCTCAACGTTAAATATGAATTGTCATTCTCTGTTCAATACAATTTGCCATCAATCTTTTTAAATAAATATACAAGAAACTATAATAATTAATAACAATTGTTAATCAAATCTGCACTGTCAATAAACATTTGTACTAGATAATCTTTCGTTATTTCTTAACTAAAGATTTGTGAAACTGTATATAGTTTATGTTGCGCCATATTCCACCTTTCAGTAACATAAAACGCAGCCCTTATATTATATTTATTGACAAAACACTGCATAGCGATTAAACCAAATTCCACTTACGGTAGACATAAAATTCTTGTTGCTACGATTACATATTCGGAATTAGTTAAATATCAGCAAAGAAATTGGTTCGTAACACCAGAGCACGATGTCTCTCCTCCGACGAAAAAGTTCCTTGCGAACTGATCTAAGTCAAGCAATAAAGAAGAAGACGAAACACAAAATGGTAATATAAAGTATTAAAAAATCTCCGTAAATTCAAATATAAAGCTAAAATAGATTATACCATTAAAAATAAGGTGGGAAAATTACGGGGAAGATACTTGTTCCGTGTGGTCGTGAGACTGGTAATTGAAAATATAAAATGGATAACGGAAGAACCAGTGGCCGAAGAAGTCGTCGATGACGTAACAAGAAACGTTAAAAAAGCACAGCAAAGAAGAGGCCCAGAGAAACGAGGACTTACGTTACAGGTTAATACAGATAAATCTTCTTTTTCTAACTTTTCAAATTATAATACAGTATCCTTATTAATTTAATATTTTATTATTTATTATTACAATTTTTTAGGATCGCTCGATTCTATTAATAAAACCCGAACAACGTACCAGAGAGAACAGAAATCATATTTTACAAATTTTTCAAAATCTGCAAGCTTTCAAAAAGTTTTCCGAAAGAATAAAGGAATCGTTAACAGCTGTTTGTCGCTATCAATATCTTGGCCCAGGAAGAGTCATAGTACGGCAAGGTCATAAGGCTTCAGCACTTTATTACATTCTTAATGGCGAAGTCAACTTATCACGCATTGTCATGGACAGTATTACAGGTTCATTGTACTATTTTGACTTAACGAATTAAAAAAAAAAAAATTCAAATTTGATTTAAACTATAACTATTTTGTCTTGTATGGCATAATATGTAGGAGATGCTACAGAGGTAGATGTTGGCACCATGAGTCCTGGAGATATGTTTGGCGAGGTAGCATTATTGTATTCAATCCCGAGAACAGCTACAGTCGTTAGCAAAAGTATTATTAAATATTTATTAATTAAATTTTTATCCACAGTACTCGCAATGTAAATAATAATATATTTTTTATAATAGCCCCTGTCGATCTCTTATATATAACTCGTGAAGACTTTGATAAGATTCTTAGAGCCACCTTACTCGAAGAATGGGACATATTGCGCGACGCTTTAATAAATTTTAATTACTTCAAAGGATGGAATGACAATACGATTCGAGAATGCTGTATATTAAGTCGTATTAAACATTTCGAACCGAATGAAGTAAGTGTTTATGAAGGAATATATATTGTAGTAACTAACAATAAGATATTGATTAACGCAATTAATTAATTTTTATCAGGTTTTGCTGGGTGATGGAAAGGGAATGGTAAATTACGTACACTTCATTCTAGAAGGAGAGTGTCGTCTCGTAGAACATATGTTGGTTCATGAACAAATAATGGGAAAACAGCATAAATTTCGATTATATAAGCCAGCAGATCTTAATTTAATTGAAAAGTCAAATTCTAATACAAAACCTGATTTAATATCTCAGATAGAAGAAGAGGTACGAGTGTATGAATTTTGTATTATTGTCATTTCATCGATTCGCTAATTAAAGATTTATTAATCATTCAGAACTCATTGATGAACATCAATCAAACTGATATCGGCTCGCTATCGGATATCGATTACACTCAAATTTTATTATCAATGAGACCTACTGGAAATATTGATGTAGACAGGATAAGTATTGTAACGACGACGTTGCAGGATGTTGTGAGTTTTAGTAAATTTTTTGTATATTCTGACGAATACAATTTTGATATCCTATAATAATTACAGGTTAATCAATGGCATGAGATAACAGATGTTGCAGAGATGTTGATGAGAGAACCATCTTCCATTTCTCTTCAACAGTATCCAAAAAACGTACGGACAGTCTTCATGAAAATTTGCAAATTTTATCGTGGTGCCTGTTTTGGTCTTGGTAATTCGCAATTTTGATGACTGTGATTTCAGGCATTTTGAGGCATTATTAATATTTTTTTTCTTTTTTGGTAGGTGAAAAAATGACGAACAGACGAATAGTATCAATTACACGAGTGAAATGTTTATTGATACCACGTTATTGGCTCTTGGAACATAACAGAGCAAATATCTGGGAACGCGTAAAATTATTTTTGGATTCAAAATATCCGAGCTCGGAAAAGCTTTTTGAAAAATTCGTGCGAAATAGAAGGTATTGATTTTTGTACTAATCGACTAAAAAAAAAGTCGTTATTTTTACCTATAGTCTAGTAATTACAATTAATATATATACTTCCGCTACTGACATTGTTTAACGATATTATTTTAGATGGTTGAGATATAAAAAAGATCTCATAGAAAATATTGTTAAAAATAGACGAAAAATTCCAAATAATACGAGCATTCATGATGTTCCTTATTCCATTAGGATCAATGAGGAAATCATCGGTCCGACTTAATAACCTATTTAGAGTATAATAGCGATTTAAAATATTCACTTATCCAAACCACAATATTATCGCGTGACTGATATGCTATGTTGATAAGTACCACGGCAACAGACCGCTTTGCATTGTTCGACGTGAAAAAAAAGCACCGGGATCGCACCCCGCCTGGCACTTTTCGACTGGATTTCTGCAGCGACCCGTGACACTCAAACTGTTATTAACTAAGTGTATTATCTTAGCTTATTAATATAAGTACAGTTCAATGTATTATAACTAAAATTCTTATTTATTCACGTAGACTGTATAAAATCGTAGAAAACTCTTGTTAATTGACTAGCTTAAAAAACTAATTAACGCTAGATTTGATCTCCGAGCAAGCGGATAATGACACTGTGAGATTAAGTAAATCAATAGATCTTAAGTCAACCGGCCTTTTGTTTTGTACATGAAAAAGAACTCATTTCAATAGAAATACATGATGTCCATTTCTCTCAAAAAGATTAAAAATCTCAATATTCATAACATTCCACAAGACTATTTCGCGTTCCTTAAAGTCTTTAAAAATTCCTAAAGAACGCATAAGACACAACATGGACACTCTCAACGGGGCCCACATGAGTCCCAAGTAAACCTGCTTTATATTCTTGTTTAATCCGTATCATTAATAATCACATAACTAGGATTGCTGAAACTATCAACTGGATCCTTACGAAGATCACTTTTCTGTTTGGGCATATTGACATAATTATCCTGGATTCTGATAATCGGTGATCCAAACTTTTTCGAGTCCGTCAAATCTTTTTTCAAGGATCTATTTAAATTGTCAGAATTTGATTCTAAATTTACAAGCGGCGCATTCGTGTAACCTGGTTCAGGCTTATCTTGTATGCTTTCTTTCTGACGTTGCTTGGCAAACTCTGCCCTTCGTTGTTGTACATTAATTGGTTGTAAATAGTCTGAGTTTTGAGGAAGCATCGGAGTCATTTCTAAATCCTCTGGTGAATCTGCTGTTTTGTCCACTGAAGGAAACTCGAAGTGACTTTTTGGATCGTGGGGTCTGGGACTAAAAATGCCTGAATCTTCTGTAACATTTGTAGGACTCATCAATAAATATGGCGAGTTATTCGATATCGACATTGTTGGAGAGTTAACGTAATCAGGAACTGCTGATGACAAAGCAGCATGATCTGGTGCGGACATCATCGTCAGATAGTCACTCTTTCCCGTTTCAAATATTACGGTATTCATATCCATATAAGGAGCATTCAATTCGAGGTAATGCTAAATCATACGAAACATCAAAATTAAAATCTTTCGAAAATTTCACTGAACATTCTTTAATATAACTGAAATTTTATCTACCGTCTTCACGCTCTCTTCCAGAAGATTCCCAATACTCTCCACTAGCTTAGGAAACGTCGGTCTCAAGGTGGGTTTGGCTTTCCAACATTGCATCATGATGTCGTACCTGAAATTCAAGATTAATCTGCATTCCTAAGATCCTTAATAATAAAAATACTTCAGAGAAGGCAAATAGACATAAATTTGTTCAAACATACACTTCCTTTGTAGCATATTCAGGCTGTTCCATCCGGTAGCCTTCTATTAATTTCTGATACTGCTTTTCAGCTTCCATACCAGGATATGGTGTCTCGGCTAAAGTAAAGAACTCCCAAAGGACGATGCCAAAGGACCAAATGTCTGACTGCGTCGAGAACATACGATCTCTTATTGATTCTATCGCCATCCACTTTATTGGCAGCGGACCATCCCCTTTCTTCTTATAATTGTCATCCTTATACATTGATTTAGCTAGGCCAAAGTCACAAATTTTCACTATGTTGTCTTCAGCTAGCAAAATGTTTCTTGCGGCTAAATCCCCATGTAGGACCTTGTTATAAAAATATAACATTTATTAATATATTTTTTATCTTTAGTATTTGTATCGTCAGCTCAATAATTATCTATTTTATACCCTTCTACGACTAAGATACTCCATGCCACCTGCTACTTGATACGCCCAGGACAATAAATCCTGAGTGCAGATCGGCTTCAGATTTTGATCTTTGTAATCCCCGCGATAATTTGAACGCCATCCAGGTTGGGATGAATTATTACTCATGATGCATCCATCGGGAGAAGTACAGACTCCCTGCGAGTCAGTTCCCTGTCTGTAATCCACTGGTTCCCCGCGACTTCCGGCGGAAGTAACGCTGAGACTGCGAGAAAAGGATAATGCTGCGTATTTTAACCTGCTGTAAATAAAGAAAGTGTTAACCCACCACCGCCATGCTGTTATCGTGTTCCTATGATAATCTTCCACATCACCGTTAAGTTAATCAATCATCATGCAGCATTTAGTTACAGCATAATTAACCACCGCTAATGAAGTAAGAGTTATGTAATAGTTGAAATATAGCGTAATATTTAATTAATTACCTGTTGCTACTACCGATACTGATTGATCTCGTCAATAATTCTTGACCAATTGAAGGATCGATCTTTCCTGTTGCTGGATCAATTTGATTAACGAAATCCATTCTGTGACGTAGTAGATAGTTGTGCAAATTTCCGAAACGGCAATATTCCACAATTACAAGCAATTCTCCTAATAATTAGATCATTAATTATTAGACTGATTGAATTTGTGAAAATATGATTTTTATTGCTTTCTGCGAGACTCACGTTTAGCAATATTCTTTGTACAGGCTCCAAGAAGATTCACTACGTTCAGATGTCTTCCAAGGTGGACCATAATCTTGAGTTCGCTCGCCAAAGCACGAATGTAGGTTGGATCTGTGGTTCTACGAACCATCTTTACAGCAACAGTTGTCACTGATTCATTTTCAGTAATCCCTTGAGCTTCGGCCTTCATGACAACACCAAAAGCGCCAGAACCCAATTGCTTCCCTATTCGATGTAGAAATCGATACATTTTAATTGCATTGGATTAATACAATTACATCTTTTTAATTGATTAATTCACCCAATTACCTAATTTCAAACGTTCCCGTGGAAACTCCCATTTTTTATCATAAGGCAACAATTCAGCCTGGTCGTCCACTGTCAAATCAGGATTTAAACACTCCATTGCACCTTCCTCGAAATGCATTAATCCGGCTTCGATTAATTCCTTTCTCATCACCTATTTTTATTCAAAATTAATATGTAAAAAATCAGGTCTAAGAAAAGTATTAAGCAAAATCGTCCGTTTAATCTATAAAACTTGGTACCTTCTCCCGATGAATCTTGATGGAGAAAATCGTAATCAGAATCACACAAATAATTAAAAGAACAACGATAGACACGATGAGAAGTAGAGACGTTGGTTTCCCTAAGCATTAAAAATAATTGAGATTACCTAGAAATTCAATTAAAAAGAAAAAGTATCGCAAGTTCAACAAATTTGTCGAACACGTTTCACTCAAACTCACCCTTTATCATAATCCGCTGAAAAGTTTCAATTTGGCCAATTCGATTTGTCCCACGACAAGTATACTTGCCATCATCGCGTTCTAGTAAGAATTTAATATGAAGCTCCTGATTGTTGTCAAAAAATTTAAACTGTTCATTTGCTTCGATAATCTTGTCGTCCTAATTACAAAAAATCATATTTAATCACTTCAACAACGTTAACGCAAAATTCATTACTGTAGTTTTTTTTCTTATTATCTATTACCTTGTACCAAGTTACACTGGGTACTGGCATTCCACCAACATAACACATTAGAGACACAGTATTACGTTTTTCTTCGTTCAGATCAATAGTTATCTCAGTCTCGTTCATATTAGTTTCACGGAAATAAGGTTTTTCCGAATCTGAAAATGTCAAATAGGAGATACTGTACTGGAAATAAATTATTTTTACAAAGTGTTGTATTATTTTCATTTACCCAAGACATTCAGATTGTAATACTGATAGTTGGATCCCTCATAATCATTAGGTGTTCCAGCGCACTTGAAAACATTCTCATCCCTTCTACTGACATTGTGAATCATCAACGTCGATCTGTACGTGAACGGTGTTTTGCTAGTAACAATTTTGAGTCTCTCTAAAATTTCAAAAATAGTATAGAAAAAAGAACTGTTTAAATGCAGATAATAAATTTAAACGAAGCAACCGTACCGGTTTCTTGAACGGGTTGCTCATTTTTATCAAACCATTGCAATATGTCGGTATAATTGTAAACCGAGGAGGCACAAGTCAATTCAAAATTGTCACCTTCTACAATCTTTGACTTAGGTGGAATCAAGCCGAATACCCCATTGCCATCTGAGTATAATAATCAAAAATAAAATGTATATCGCATACAGAAAAAAGTATAAAATTAAATTAATTATTAATTATAAATATTTTATTACCTGATACGAAAAGAGTTTCCGATGAGTTAGAAATTCCATATGGATTACTACCAATGCAAATAATATTTCCAGTCGTATTCACCATAAAAGTCGCAGTAGAAATGACTTCGTAACGATATGGTACGGATTTCAGTGTCGCATTCTAAATCAAGGATACAATTTTTGTTGGCTCCTTTC
The DNA here is from genome assembly GCA_031001745.1 of Hartigia nigra. NCBI lineage: Eukaryota > Metazoa > Arthropoda > Insecta > Hymenoptera > Cephidae > Hartigia > Hartigia nigra. The sequence goes on along the minus strand of JARPRG010000340.1, from coordinate 9,235 downwards.
ATTCCTTGCCATCTGCCATTTTGTAAATAGATTTATCACGGTTAAAAAATAATTTACCGTAATGTATTCAATGATCTGATCCTCTTCGTTGCAGGGGTACCTCTCTGGACAGTGAATAAATTGCCATGAAACATTCGCTCTGGGATAGCACGCGACGTGACATTTAATTACCGTCATTTTGCCAGGTTTGTAATAAGGCAAAATGGGTTCTATATATGTTACTGGTTGTGCTATAATACAAAAAAAAAAAGAAATGCCAAGAATAATTCATATTTTCACAATAGAGTAATTATAACAAAAAAATTAAACTTACATAGAACTTCTAAAGTAATGTTTAAAGTGGCAGTGCAATTAATATTATTTGCCGATAAAGTATAGATTCCCATATCGCCTGTAACTAAATTATTTATCTTAAATGTAATGAACCTGTTCGTTCTCTTAATCTCATATTTCTCAGAAGCAGTTATTGTTTCTTCTTTTGGTCCACGCCTACAAGGGAAAGATAATCTTTAGATTACAAATTTTCTCAGAGTCTACTTGGCAAAATAAATTTACCATTCTAATGTAGGCTCTGGATAAGCGTCAACGTATATGACCCATAAGACACTTTCACCTGCTTGAGATTGAAAATTCATCTTTCCATTTTGTGACGTCAAATTAATATACGTCTTACTCGGATCTGGACAGAGAAGACACATGTAATATTAAGAAAAAAATATTAAATTAACACTCGCTGGAATTATAATCAATTCAAAAAATTTACCATGGATCTGAATATATATGGAGGTTGATCGTTCATTATATATATTAGATATTTTACATATATATTCACCCTCGTCCTCATAACGAACGTCATTTATAATCATTTTGACAAAAGCCCTGTTACCGCTGCTCAATTTCTCCTCAGAATTAATCTCGTGAAATCTGCTGTTCTGAAGATATAAATACATAAATTCATTAAATTTATTAATCATTGTACTTCATCTGCTCTTAACGAGAAACTCACGTTATTAGGCGGTATCCAGTGAAGATTATATGGAGCATTACTAAGATCGACTGTACAAACCACCGTTAAATTTTGTCCCCGAACAACATGCTGAATAGTGTCATTAATAATGTACGGTTCATTGAATAATTCTTCCTCTAAATAAACAAAAAGAAAAATGAATAAATCAAAATCATTTCAATATATCTATAAACACTAACCCCTCCCTTCAACGCCATCCAACTCACTTTCAATTTTTATATGACGTAGAATTTCCTGTATTATATTATTGTGCTCGATAACACAAGAATACAAATTGCTATTTCTCCTGGTCATGTTTTTCCATATAAAACCAAGTTTAGGATCGAACGATAAATTGTCATCAAAACTCATTTCCTGTGATATTAAAACAAAATAACAAAAAGTTATTTGAATCCTGATAAACAGCGTCAAGCTTCCAATTTACGTACCTCGGAATTTTGATACAATTTCACATGATAATCCGGCGATGTGGGTCTACAAGGGAAAATTACGGTTTGACCAAGAATAAATGAAGCACTCCAGTAGTCGTCTGATTCGGCAAACAGATGATACTCTGCTGTAAAATGAAAAAACTTCTGAGCATAGTTATGTCAGTTATACAAATACCTAATAATATATTTGCCCAATTACATTTAACGTATACGTAAGACCAGCTCGTGTATGGTTGTTGACGATCATCAGGATTCACAATGACATCCTTAGGAGCACATCCGTACCAGCCGGTGTCTCCATGTACAGTATGAGGACGATGAAATACATCATTATCATCACTAATATTCCAAACGGATGTAGTGATCTGTCACAAAAAGGTAAAATAAAAAATAAATAATCACAGAACTTCTCTGTAATCTATTTAATTACTTGAGAACACCTACTAAATCATTATCCGCATTAGGAAAGTAAAATTTAGAATCGGGACCAAATTTGCATTTCAATTCCAAGGAACTATCCTCCTGCACTATAAAAGTCTCGTTGTCGCCGATGAGCAATGGTTCCAGGCAGGCTGCAAACATTGAAAGAAATAAAGAGTTCTTATAGTTAATATTAATATTTTATAGAGTGAATAAGCGTGCTTCATTTTTGTTGCCATCTTAAAGCATTCCGGACATAAAAAAAAGGACGTTAATTGAAATTTCTTAAGAAATCCTATTGCGCAGCAGCATAAGCCGCAATGTCCTGTGGATGTCCAATGATGTTTGTCCTCTCTCACGTACAGTGGGAGGTCAGACAGGCTTGAGAGGAAGTCCCTTTTTTCCTCTTATGATAAACTCTTATCTGAATGAACAAAATGGGCTGGCCGACAACTATTACAAACATCCAGAAAGAAACTGTATAGCACGTTCGCAAAAGAATTGTAGATACGACGGTGGTAACTAGAAAAAAAACTAAAGATGTGTCTTAAAAATGAACGATGAGCGAACATGGATTGAATGATGTGATTAGATTTAATATGAGCATATAACAAAAAAATTATGGCTGTATCCAAGATAAATCTAGGGTAAGAATCAATGTTATTTATATAACTATACATATAAATAAAATTGTAGTGCCTGTCTGTGATTTCTAATTACATATTTACACGATACTTAAGCATAAATAATTGTTTTACAAATTTTTGTTTGTCTGTCTGTCCCTTTGTCCAGAATATACTTTGAAACGGCTCAACGGATATTGATGAAATTTGCACAGATTATAGAGGGTACCCTTGGTCATAATCTGCATTTTGTTTTATCTCGATATCCTTAAGGGTTCCAAAAATATCAGCGAAAGAGTTAACGAAGGCTTAATAAGTGGGCGGTTGACCGATTGAAGGGTGATGCGAGCGCTGTGCGGAGCGGGAGGAGAGGTGTTAGATACCAAGTGTTGCTGATCGTGCGATATATATATTTATGTGTGTATATATTTATATAAATAATTTAATAATTTAAGCAATATATTACAAGTTGATTTGCATTAATAATTTCCGTGCAAACAATGTCGCTGTTTAATGATAAACGGTTAAAATCTTGTTTAGTTGACTAGTCTACTTGCTTTATTTCTTTATCTCACTTTGCCGCCATTTTTCTGCACGCAAGTCTGACACAAATTTTTATGTTTTTTTTTTGGTCGTTCAAAACAGTTTTTACTGTCAACGAAGATAATCGGCTTATCTGTTGGGGACTAAGGATAGCCTCTTTTATTTTTTGTCAAAATAACCAAGAACAAATGTTTCGAAGAAAAGTGGTGGTTGTACAATATTTTGAAGGCAGATAAAACGACCCGTGTTTAGGGGCGGAGCACTGACCAGATGCTCCAGAAAAGATTAGACCGTCTGTATGCTTCAATATGAGGTTGTTTGATAGTCCTGTGACTATCATATCTGGGATAGTTATTTTTTTTATCCAGAATTCGCGATAATGAGAAGAAATAAATAAATACGATTGATTCCCCTTTTGTCTCTCGTGGTAGTGTTATATGTACATTATAGTTATTAAGAAATGAAGAATGTAAATCAAATAATTGTCTCGTCATGAACCCTTCAGGTACGGATGATACGCTATACACGTCATACGGATCTTGTCGAATTGACCGGGTGACGCGATAAGCACGTTACTGTAGGATGCGATATTGAAAGTAAAATTTAAAAAAAACTTCAATATTTTGCAAAATATAAAAATTGTACTTAAAGTATGATATCAACACTTTCATTTTTACCATTATATTTATTTGCAGTTTTATCACTAAACGTTGAACCTCTCGTTTATCGAACGAACGTTTATCAAAAAATATTTTTAAATTCCTGAAAATGCTTTAAAATTTCATCTGAAGAATTGCATAAAGAAACTTTAGAAATATCGTGCGGTGTCTTTTATTATCAACGAAATACTCCACACCTTTAGTCATTCGTAAATTTATAGCAAATGAGTGGACGATCCAAACAATTGTATATTTGGATATTAATTGTATAACATTCTATGTTTTAATATAACCTTTAAACCATATTTTTCCAATGTTAGATTCAAAAGTTATTGTCGTTCGAATATGAAGTTTTAAAGCTGCGCGGGAATCGTTTCATGTTGTAACTCACGGCGTGAAACTGTCGTACCTGAAGGGTTAAATAATTATGTTAATTCACGAAAAATCGTGA
>JARPRG010000336.1:357053-372588 GCA_031001745.1 Hartigia nigra | reverse complement strand
GAGAAAGATCAAGTGAGCGGTTCAAAATCTCCCAGTATAGCTGGTGATAAAATTGACCAAACGCAACCAATGGACAAATCACGATCACCAAGTATCATCAGCGACAAACCAGAAGAGAAAGATCAAGTGAGCGGTTCAAAATCTCTCAGTATAGCTGGTGAAAAAGTTGACCAAACACAACCAGTTGAGAAGTCACGATCACCGAGTGTCGTCAGCGACAAATCAGACGTGAAAGATCATTTGAGTGGCTCAAAGTCTCCTAGTATTGCTGACGAGAAAGCAGACGACAAGCACCTGGCGTTAGACAAACATGATGAAATCCTTGTCAAGGATGTAGAATCCGACACCTTGAGATCTTCAAAAGATAGTTCACCCACTGATGAAAGGACACCAAAGGACAGATCAAGGTCACACAGTCTCTTCGAGCCTGGCGAGAAGACACCACTAGGTAGATCACGAGCTGCAAGTCTGTTTGAAGACAAAGTCCCAGAAAAGTTAAGTCTCCTTGATGGAGTCAAAGGAGCATTCGAGCATTCCGCTAGCACCAGCATCCTGGAAGAGAAGGAAGACGTCAAGCCATCATTCGACCAAGAACAGGATCATATGGAGACACCAAAGGACGATTTGAAGACCCCAATGGACGAGACGAAAAAGCCTAAGGTAGAGCCAAGATCCTTTGAGCATCCTGTTCCTGAAGATACGGAAGACTTCAAGACCCCATCGACGAAGAAGGAAGATCAAGAAAAGGCAAAGGATCAGGTTAGTCCTAAGGTAACGGAATTGAAGGGAATTGATGATGAGGAAGAAGATCTAGAAGTACCTATGGAGAAGAGATCAGAAATCGAAAAATACATAATCGAGGAATTCGTAAATAAAAAACGAAAAGTTTCTTCGAATATCATTGCTGAAATTTATATAATAATGGATGTACCCAGACACGTCGTCATTGAAATCATCGAGCAGATTATAGCGAAGAGACAGCTGCCACGGGACTCGATCTTGGAAGATGAAGAGGAGGGTGACGAAGGAGAATTGAAGAGTAAAGAGCCAGACGTCCCTGTATCCAAGAGAGTGAAAATTGAAAAATACATTTTTGAAGAGTATATAGCGAAAAAGCGCAAGATCACTTCAAAAATTATCGAGGAGATCATAGTGATCGAGGACGTAACTCGATCGCTGATCATGCAGATCATTAATGACATTATAGTAGGCCATGGTCTCTCTAAGGAAACGATCTTAAGTGATCTTGAATCTGAAATGGAATTTTTGGATGTGGAATCAAGAAAAAAATCAATTACCGAATCTAAACGATCAAGTATTTCAAGTGAAAGGAGTCATGAGTCTAGTGCCTCCGTTGGGATCACTCACGGTCTAGATCCTAAGGATGGTGACACAATTTTGGAAAAATCCAAAGAAAAATCTCCCGATCATACCGGACCGCATATTGACGAGGAAATTTCAATATCCGAGGAAAAACGTACAGAAGTTGAAAAATATCTGATCGAGGATTACATCTCGAAAGGCAAAAAGATCACGGAACAGATCTTACAGGAGATAATCCTAAAGAAATCTTTGCCGCGTTATATAATCCTAGAGATAATCGAAGAGATCATTTTCAAGCGCAAGATCATTCGTCACAACGTGATCGACGAGACGATCTTCCACGAGGAGGATCTATCAATAGAAAAAGATCACGAAGAGTCATCATCAGTTGAAAGATCATTAGAAGCATCGGTACTGGATCGCCTTCAAAGATCACCGGAAGGAAAATCAAGTCCTGAAGTATCATCCATCAAAGATCACGAGGAGCCAGCGTCGATGCTAGATCGCCGAAAACGATCGCTCGAAGATCATGAACCAGACACCGGAAAATCAACACCTGAAATATCATCGGCAAGAGATCGTATTATCGATATCTCTGGTAAGTCAACACCCGATCCAAGATCGTCACTCTTTTCGGAAAAGTTTTCGGACAAGTCAGGATACTCGACACCGGAAATGCGTCACTTCGATGAGAAATCTGGAAAATCAACGCCCGATTATAGGACCGAATACGAGAGTCAATTTCACAAAGCCTTCATTGGCGGCATCACAGAAATTAGGACTACGCACATCACTACCCTGTCCGGTAAATCCACTCCTGACTTTGCTGGACGAAGTGACACTCCTGATTCTGAAGCAGCAGCCGCCATTACCACGACAACTAGTTCCTTCAAGGAAGGAACAGACGTCCTTGTAGATGTTAAGGCTAAGGATATGGATACCAGAGAATCTAAAGAAACCGATATACTTACTACAGACTATATGAGCACCATTACTAGTACTATCGCGACTGATGGTAAAGACGTTTTGGTTGATGTCCTGGCTAAATCGTCTAGGGACTTGGATAAAATTTCTCCACAAGTTACTAGTATCGTTACGTCTACCAGTCTCAAGGAGACTGGACTCTTGGAGAAAGAGGTTAAGGAGGTCAGTCACGCTACTGCTGATACTTCGAGTAAGGTCACGACATTGATGCTGAAGGAAGATAAGGATATTTCGGAAAACGAAATTAAAGAGGTTAAGGAGACTGGTAAGGTAGTCTCTGAAGTTTTAGATACCATTACGAGTACATCGTTCACCGAAGGGAAGGACGTACTTGTGGATGTTTTAGCAAAGGAGACGAAGAAATCCAAGGAGACTAGTAAAGAATTTTCAACAGTGACTACCTGGTCGACCTCAACGACATCTTCTGTATCACAAGTTGGTACCGTGCATCAAGTTCCGGATGTAAATGGTACAGATGTTGCTAAGCAGGTACAGAAAGATGAGGTCATTAAAGATAGTCACCCGGAAATAATCACGAAAGTTATAAAACGTGAGATGGTTGACGACGGAGAACCGGAAGTAGTTACCAAAATCGTGAAACGTGAAATTATCGATGAAGATGAACCAGAAGTGATAACCAAGATCGTGAAACGTGAAATCATTGAAGAGAGCGAACCGGAAGTAGTGACTAAGGTCATAAAACGTGAGATTGTAGAAGAAGGCGAGCCAGAAGTTGTGACTAAGATCATAAAGCGCGAAATTATTGAAGAAGGTGAACCGGAAGTGACGATCACCAGGGTCGTAAAACGTGAAATAATCGATGAGGGAGAACCGGAAGTAGTGACTAAGGTAATAAAGCGTGAAATTCATGAATCCGAAGAGGATATTGAAAAGGCAGGAAAGACTGGCGAGGTCAAGAGAATCGTTAGTCGAGAAGGAACACCGGAAGTCACAGAAACAATAACAACAAGAACAACAAGAACAATCGTAACCGAAGAAGCACCCATGGGAAGACCATCAAGTTCATCATCGGACATAGAAAAGCCGGAACTCTACACAAGAATAACTTCGAGCGAAGGTACACCGGAAATTGTGGAAACGATCAAGCGAACGAAGAAGATCACTTCAGAATCTGGTCCAGAGTATGTGACGAGGATCGTGAGTCGTGAAGGAACACCGGAAATCCAAAAAACAGCTGACGTCAAAAGAATAGTGACAACGGTAACGACAATAACCGGTCCCGATGGTGAGGTCATCACCAAGAAAGACGTGAAGGAAAGTTCCGACGTCCTGGACAGCGAGCATCTCCTGGAGAAGTTGATCGACTCTTCCCAAGGTCAAGATAAAACCGGAAAGAGACGCGAGGAAGACGAAGACAAGAAGGTCAGCGAGGAGAGATTCGTAAGTGAAACGCCAGAGGGACTGAGGACTGAAGAAATAATCAGGAGAACAGTAACCACGGTAACCTCGACCTCAGGAACGTCATCGCCCGACGTCAAGACTTTCTTTGACTCCGGCAAGTCCACTCCAGATTCCAAAGATCAATCGGAAGTGATTAGGGCACCACTGGACAAGTCTGAAGTGGTCATGCCACCAATCGTCAGAGACTTGATCTCCGACGACAAGAGTTACTCTGGAAAATCATCCCCAGATATATCCCTACCTAGGGATATTGTCTTTAGTGGCTCCACTGGCAAGTCCACCCCAGAAATTCCAGTGTCACCCCTGATCAGAGATGGCGCCTCGATGCAGCCCTCGGAAAGATCCACACCTGATAGAAAATCCGAGGGCCGATCTAGGACCGCTACTCCCGAAGGATTCCGATCAGGCGAAGTGATTCGTACGATCATCACGACGACCAGGACGATGTCCGACGACGGTGACATCATCACGACTACCAAGGAGATCACTGAAGCAACCAACGAGAAGGGCGAGACTGTCGTCCTTGCAGAAAAAACCGACGTCAAGGTCGACGAGACCAGGGCCAGTTTGGAGATGACGAAGGAACCGCATTACTCTGATGAAGAGACGCCAGCATCGCCAATGTCTTCAACGTCCCAGGATGCGAAGTCTATTGAATTCTCGACAGCTGCCATGAGCAGCAGTTTCTATGGAGAGCTACCAACTGTATCACCATTGACAGCCGTCAAACCCGCCTTCACTGATCCTGCCAGCCGGAAGATCAGCGAACCAATCCCAATCCAGTCCGACTACACGTTCAAGAGATTCACCGTTGAGAAAGAATTTGCTGGCGGATACGAACCAAAATCTGAATCCAAAAAATATGTTGACGAAGCTGATATGGATTTTGAAAAAGCACTTATGGATGGTAAAGATAAGGATACCGTCGGATATACAAACGGTTCTCTTGCACAGTTATCCAACGGCTCCAAACAGCTGGACCCAATGACTACCTCCTTCGTTGAGGATTCCGATGACTCCAAAGATCCTAAAGAGAAGAAAGATCCACTAGCAGGATGGGGTGCTCCTTTAGGATTGCCATCGCCAAAACCACCAAGAAAATTCAATCTCAAAAAACCTGCAGCGAGTGCGAGTACCGTCGAAACGACGGAAGCGACTCTGGAAGGCTTGAACTTTGACGTCATTAATACCTGGGGTGAACCCTTGGCACTTCCTACTCCAGCACCTGCGCCAATGGCTAATGAAGTATCGAATAAGGGTGCGCCGGGTACACCGAAGAAAGAAAGGAAGCAGCCGAGAAAGGTTGTATCTGAAAATATCAAGAACAAAAAGAGATCAGAGAGTCCTGGTAAAAATGAAAAAAAGATCAAGGACTCGAAGAACAAAGTTCAGCCAGTTTACATGGACTTGACTTATGTACCTCATCATGGAAACTCGTATTACACCTCCTTGGAATTCTTCAAGAGAATCAGAGCAAGATATTACGTTTTCAGTGGAACTGAACCAAGTCGTGAGGTCTACGATGCTTTGCTGGAGGCCAAGAAAACTTGGGAAGATAAAGATTTAGGTAAGAAAAATTATTTTTTAAAATTGTATAGTTTCGATCTATAACGAATGATCAATTTTTTAATATTTTTATTAAAAAAAAAATTTTTTTTTTGATATCAACAGAGGTGACCATAATCCCAACTTATGACACGGACACTTTGGGCTACTGGGTAGCGGACAACGAAGAAGCATTGGCTGCCAATCATATTGATCTGTCGCCATCAGCATCACGTTGCACGATCAATCTTCAGGATCACGAAACTAGCTGCAGCGCCTACCGGCTTGAATTCTAGGGAATGGCAGCCTGCTCAGCCGTAATAGTCGAGTTCTGAGCCCCGTCCGGATATTATCTCATCATTCCACATCCGGACAATCCAGTTCGAGTCACTATAGAAAAGCCGCCATTACGGATCCCGTTTGACCTTTGTACCGGTTCGTGGCTTATGACGTCATCACGACGAAAACCTGAAATATCACGAGCAACCATGGCCGTAAGTCATCTGAAGTACAATATAAAAGAAAACAAGCTGCGGATCGTTACAAGCTGTCATTATAGGTTAGAATCTCGAAAGAAAATATTCATCTTTAGGATTTTTGAATTCTCTTTGGTCCAGGGTGGACATTGTTGATCATAGACCTAACCTATCTTACTCGAATTTCGTTACGTGGCTTCCCGTAGGACATCCCAAGACGAATCGATCGAGTTTTAATCGATAATGAAATAATAAATTCTTAGAGACAGTCTCGTACGATTGTTTGAAGGATAATTAGCGAAAATCCTTTTGTCTACGGATAATACGTCAACTACTTGTATATGGCTCGGTTAAAAATTATAATGAAACTGTATCGTTCATCCGCCAGTTTTTCTGGACATATTCATATACGATAATCAAATACGCCGATTGCGTGATTGTCTCCCAGTGACATACATATATATATATACAGGACGCTAAAATAGCATTATGTCTTTTCCGAGAGAACGATAGCTCGTACGACATAACTTCTTAAACATTTTCTACTTGATCACGTTTCAAGAATCGCACCATGCGGTCCGTATGCGCAACTTATGGGACACCCACACCAAACCATAGTCCCTGTATATTAGAACCCAGGAGATTACGTAGGATTTTCAAATTCCCGGACAGGAGTGTAAAACTAGATAAGGTAGCGAGGCGAAGTCAGTAAAGCCGATTAACAAAAAAAAAAAAAAAAATCAAGCAGGAAGTAAAGAAAAAGAAAAAAAAAGAGAGAAACAAGCATCATCCCATTAAAGATAAATATGAAATAAAAAAGATACTCTTTCTAATATCTCAACACAGCCTGCCGCTTTACGAGCACCGCGCATAGTTATTAATGTTTGAGAAATCGACCGGATGTGACGTAAGCGAAACGTACCTTGCGACGACAAGCCTATTCGATTCCAGGGTCAGAACTCTAGAGACGAGTTGGATTCCGAAATGCCGATGGTCCAATCATCGAAGGAACTTAATCTGTTTTTCTGAATGGAAATAAATAAATAAATGACGTAATAGAGCGAAATCTTACTTTTTTGAATGTTCGTAACGATTCTAGTCATTGGAATACGAAATTTCGAGAAAAAAAAAAGAAGAGATTAAGTCATTCAAAAAATCGTTACTCCGACTTGGCCGCTCAGTCCAGTCGGGGATTCCCCGTACTAAAATATAACTGTCGTATTGAAAGTCGATTCAAATATAAAAGGGGCTTGGCTAAGATAAGAACGGACGGCACTGCTTTGGGATAATTTGACGAAAATCTAGCGTGATAGTGATAACAAGGTCGAGGAAGAAGAGGGGGGAAACGTTATGAGAATAAAATGAAATGAATAAGAGAAAAAGAAAAAGAAACGGTAAAGCCTCGTACAATGATTAATGATTTAACGTGTCGTAAATGTCTATGCCTACATAAATGACTATATTTACACGAGGGGGTACATAAACGTTATTCTATATCGTATTTCTATGTATCTATAGGAGAAGCGGGAGAGATATGGGCGCCATGTTTAAAAATGGATAGATATATTATATATATACAATATAGACTCGTGCGACGTCATCGTGATCGGAAGAGAGAATGGAGAGCTCAGGATTAGTAGGGGGAGGGGATGGCCGACGATGACGTTAAACGTTAATTAACTAAGATGGTCATCGAAATGTGTTACGCGTTTCACGTTGTTGTTTAAAAGAAAATAAATAAATAAAATATCCTTTCGAACCAAGCGAGCATTGAACGAACTCCTTCGAAAGTAGTCTGAAGCTAAAGTAAAAGGAAAATAAAGAAGAGACATACAAGCAGACACAAAGTAAGGCGACTTACTTCCAAAATGCGTTTTACTTGAGAGAAGCGATAGAAAAAAGATAAAGGATCAGGGGTCTGTAGGTAATTGGAATAAAAATGGTGACACGAAAGAGTCAGGCGAATAAGGAGGTATGAGAGAATCATGGGAGAAAGAGAGAAATAAGAATTTAAAAAATATAACATCCATCCAACGGACTTAGGTCCGCGAACGTATGCTAATTTCGAATTTACGCGCGTCCGTGGTTAAAACCCTACAGATGTACGGAGTAGTTGAGGTGGGGATAGAAAAATGGCCGACAGTCATTGGAATTGAAGGTTGATCATTGACGCGCGTCAATTCGATGATCCGATCCTAGAAAACTTACAAATATATTAGTTGATAGCTGAGGCAGTGTTGAGCGACAGATAGTGAGAGATGAGGAGGGTGAAGTTTTTTTTTAGTTGGAAAAAACCGATTTAATAGTGTAACGTGCGTGAAAAAACAAACCAAAAAAAAAATAATAATACGAGCGGTTAAAACTTTTGTACTTATTACTCTGTCAGCGATAGCGACTAATAGTTGGATGCGATTGACGATGTTGATGATAAAAGTGGATGGTGACAAAGGTGATGACTATGTTCGTGACGATAATAATGATGACAATGAATGCCTGAGGACCGAGAATGACGTATGACGATGTGCGAAAGTATGAGGAAAAATATGACTGGATATAAAAGTCGTCATTGTTTCTTTTTTTTTGTTTTAAATCATTTTGATCCAATCTAGTGGATTGTCATACGACGTCATTGAGTTTCACGTCTCTGTCCTCGATGATTTCTCGATTAAGTTATACGTACCAATAGACGATTCGTTATTTTTCGCGTCATTCAATGATAATTTTCCATATCGGTTGCATTTATTCCCGGCAGTCATAGCGCTCCGGTTAATTTGATTCGTTAAGGTGCATGTAACGGAATTTTTCATGTTCCAGAAAAATTTGACAATGACTTGACTGACTATTGTCAACGCTGTCAAATTATCCGTGAACAAAGGAATAATCGTAATTGACCTTGCGATCGTTCAGTTAAAAACTCACTGTTTAACTTTTACGCATAGTTAGAACCTAGAGACTTTTAGCGCTGCGATCGATTGCTCCCACGTGGTACCAGCCTAGGCCTCTAGGGAGCGCGCCAAATACAAAAAGTGGCGCGACCCATATATATTATAGCGAAAGTAACCTAAAACGAGTAAAGAGAGAGAGAGAGAGAGCGAAAATGATCGATGCCGAATGCTGGTCCCACGTGGACTGTGGCGATTTTGGTCGCAGCAAATTAGTACGTAAGTTTTTCTACCGCCCGCCTACTTTTTCCTGGTGGCTTATAAACGAAAGAAAAAGAGGATAATGGAAAAAAAAATTAATCCCCCAGATTATTTAATCGTTCGGGCGTAATGCGCTATTGCGTTGATTCGTTATTTATTTATTTTATGCGTATAATTCCGCTCGCGATATCTTTTCTATTCCCTTGTAGGTTATGCGCACGTTCCTGTCACTCATTTATACTTAATTGAATCTCTAATTGATTGTTTAAAACATTTTATTATGGAAACGATGAGATTCGTATAAAAGCAGCTCGTTTAGTGCCCCGAGACACAATAAAATATTGGCAAAATGGTGACAGACTGTACGAAATGAAATAAGGCAGAACGAGGTAAAAGTGGAAGATAAATACATATATACACATACACATAGCGACACACGAATACATATATATATATGCTTGCATATATGTATATAACACACACGAAACATACGTACATGTGTATGGACTTATACGTAACGTTTATGAGAACGAGATATAGGTTAGGATATTAAAAACAAATAAAAACTAATTAAAAGCTGACCGGGCGACGAAACGAAGAGTGAAGTGACGTTAAGAGATCATTGCTATTATGATTATTGCTAATATATTATCGATATATTTTATTATTATTCAGTAAAGTTAACGGATTATTATCGTTCCCACTTATTGCGCGGATCGAAGCTTTTTCTAGTGTTATTTCGTAACTTCGCAGGCTTCTCGCTCGGTAATCCAAGTCGGTCGGTAATGTAGAGAGAAAGAGAGAGAATTCGTGAAGAGGCAGTACGCGGTAATACTTACCGACGTGTTCGCAAAGCTGATGAAGATGACGACGGATAAAGACGCTTATGATGTTGATGACTATACGGTGTACCTATGTATTTACGTATTATTTATTGACGATGGATTAATGATGAAATAAAAAATGACCAGCTATCTAGGTAGGATGTTAAAATTATGAAATTAAATTTAATATTGTCAATCGGAAGGGCTGCGAAAAACACTATATACATATACTATACACAGAGTACATAACCCAACACGTACGCGAACATATACAGTGAACACATACACGTGATATATTAATGATACATACAGAGGATTACGTAAGTACACACATGTACACACACGGACACAACCATACACAGGACACCGATGAACCTAATGGTGAGAATTACAATTAGGAGCGAGCTTTCAATGAAACAATTTTAGAGAGGATGCAATGAGATGATTTAATGACGATAGTGGTTTGCTGTAACGCGATGAGGAACAACACCTGTACGAACCCCCGAGGTCGCGATGCGTCTTTTTTAAAATGGTGGTTCAAAATGGCGGCTCTTGATACAAGGGAGACTGTTGCAAAATCTTGGAGATTACGTATGAAATTTATATGTCATTTCAAAAGATAGTTTAAAAGTGAGAGATATTTATTTGATGGATGGATTGGGGGGCGGAGGGGGGCTGACGGGGGTATTGAGGCGTTTTAGTAATTACTGATTTTCTTGAAACAAGATTGACGCACCTTGGTTCAGTGTACAATTTTGAAAATGTTGCTGGGCAATTATGAATGGTTGGAGTGTATCTTTAAATTAATGAAATGTAGATTTTATTAGTGATTTTTTAATCTGATATGCTTTTTCCTTTTGAGTATTTTCAAACGCGAGACTCTAGTCAGTAATCATGCGAGTCCTTTCCTAACTGAAAATGCATCTAGTCATTGGGTGTTCGATGTGATCGTGATTTTTGAATTTATTGGTGAATTCCCTTTGAATTCTGTCTACTGAAGTCCCCGACTGACTCCCCCGTTGCCATTTTTTACCACCAGAGAGCGCATCGGCGCACTACGTTTTCGAATAACGAATTAAAACTTACTGTGGAGTGTTCATGGTGCTATGATTATTATTATAGAAATACTAATGTTATGCTATATGATAAAAATGATAATATAATAAATATACACTATACCATAATCTGATGGATTTCTTTATCACCTTCTCTACTCGTCAATCGATCCCTTCCTTTTCGAAATGATATTTCATAAGAAAAAATAAAATAATTTTTTTTTATCGAAAAATCTTTTTTTTTTTCGTTTCTTTATTAAAATAATCATAAGACAATGGTTTAAACTTATAATTACGTTCTTAACTATTTTCATGACTTCTCGCTCAATACGCTTACAAGCATTGACGCCCCTAATTCAATCTCTGCTACAGACCAATTGTTCCTTTGACAAGAGTCATCGATTTTCTCGCACTTTTTCGACCCGGTCATATCGATTCCAAATTGTTGACTTCGATGAAAAAAAAAAAAATTGGACCTTAAAAATCTAATTATTCAAAACAATTTAAAATCTCGTATTGTTTGGCATTTTTAAGAAATAAGCAACCTTGTCTTCGGCAACCCTATAATTATGAATCCACCTGGAGCCCTTTCTGAGACTTCCGTCAATACCATCCCTCCAGGCTCCAGCCGGAAGATAAACTTCCCTCTGTCTGCTTCCCGAGTAAAGTATAGGAGCGACAATGAGTTCCTCCCCGACAGAGAACTCGTCAACTACAACATGACAAGCAGGATCAGCCGGATCCAGCATCCACAAAGGCCTGACAATTGGCAATCCCGAATCCAAAGTCTCATTGGCATACTTCTTCAACAAAGGAGTAACGATCTTCTGCCTTAGAGTGGTCAGCCTCTTCGCCATTTCCAGTACGGACTCATCAGAATATTTACTGGGCAAATACGTGAATCTAATAACAGGAAGGAAAGTGGATAGTTGAAGCCAGCGCACGTAGAGTTCCTTGTCAGGTAAGTTAACCTCAAAGTCATTATCAGGATTGTTATCGGACATAGGTAGAGCAACGTCACCTCCAACAGCACCAGGCATAATAAAAGGATAACCGATCATCCCATAGCTCAGTACAGTTGGTATGACGGTCTTGATGGCTTTCCAAGAGGACGGAAACGGCGGTAGCGAAACGAAGACTGGTGCCCTTGGTCTAGAGATTGCTCCGGACACACCGATCACTGGTATCGATCCCAGGATCGATTTTGTAAATATAGACTTGTAGTGATCCGGATTGGTCAAAGGCTGCTCGCACTTGTAATAATGAGGCATGTCTTGTGCGTTTCCAAGATCAAGGTAAAAAGAGTCTATGTGATAGGTCTTGAGCAGATTCTCCAGCTTAGCTTGGAGCCAGGGCAAGGTCTTGTTGTTGGTTATGTCCAGGACACCAGCACTGTTGCTTTTCTTGTATCTGGTCAAGGCTGGAATTCTTGGATCACTTCCGCGTTCAGATATCAAAAGCTTGTTGGCCACAGCTTCCTTGAAGTTGACAGACTCGGTGGAGATGAAGGGTTGGATGGTAAGGACGATCCTGAAGCCTCTTCTGTGGATGATGTTGATGGTCTCCTCCATAGTCGGGAAATGAGTCTCGTCGAGGACAAAGTCACCTGGACTGGGTTGCCACTCTTCGCTTAGAAGTACGTGACCTTGACGTAAAAATCCAAGGGCGATCACGTCCTCGGTATAATTGTAAATGGCTGCCTCGTTCGTTGGCGAGATTTGCCATACAGGCTCCGAGAGCAAGGAATGAACTGCTGAAAATTCTTCAGGCTTCAGACCGTCCCAGAGCGACTTCTCCGCCATTGAAGAGTGAAGTGTCTTCATGTTGTCTGTTGCGCAAATCGTGTAATTCAATTGTGGAAGCGGAGTCACGTGGTTTATGTAGGCGAAAGCGTCGTACTTGGCTTGGAGACAAAATTCCTTTGTTCTGTTTGCATTGATCGACACGTACAGTGGCGTCTCCGAGTCTACCAATATGGTGGCGCCTCTGGAATTCAGGAAATAGCGTTTCAAGACATTGCCGAAAGGATGCTTCCTTATGTCGCCGGTTATGAACGGACTCAAGTCCAGCTTTCCTTGTTCCAGGGGATAGGCCATGTTTTGAATTTGACCTGCGCCGTACCAGTGACCTCTCTTGGACGACCAATCGAAACAATCCTTTGGATTGAAGTATGGGCTTAAGCTTTGCCAGGTCACGTGATAACAGTCCATGTCTTGCGATTGCGTATGCGCCAAGTACAATCTTGTCTGCTGAAGCCACTCCAGGCATACCGAGTCTGATCGCTGATGATGGGGCAAACATGGAAACACTCCTGTGTCTGCTGGAATTCCTTCGCCCAATCTGGCTGCTATTATTTCTGCGCCTGCATTATTGTACACGTACAACATCCTTTCGTTTTTGTTGAATCTGTAATGGAATAATGATAATGGGAATGTTTTAAATTTTTTTAATGGAATTTAAACAAAAGAAATGTTACGAAAAATATATTTTTTTTGTTTATGACATTCCTTTGTTCATTTTCTTTTTCTTATTTATTTCTTTGTCTCACTTTACTTCGTCAAATCTTTTTCCGGTTAGTACCGGATTAATCTCCTTAATGTTTCAGACAAACAATTGAACCTTAATCTAGCACATTAACCATTTCCTGACGCGACCGTTTTAGGGTCATTGATACGATGATTGAATGACGGGGTTGTGTCAGTGGTTAGGAAAGTGTTAAGTATTAGGAAAATTTTTCCAAAGGAAAGTCATTGGTAAAAAGTGCGAGTGAAGCGCGGTTCCTTTAAAAGTACCTGAATTTTTCGAAATATGCACGTTGCAGGACATTTTGAGTGTAATAAATGTGGGCAAAACCCACGAGAAATACGACGCAGAGAAACAATATCCCTACGAACGCGCGAATTCTGAAACATAAATTTTACAGTTTTGATTGATGTACGTGAAAACAAAAAAAATTATTCAAATCATTACGATGATTGATTGATCTTGACGTCACTTAATTCTTTCTCTCGTACCTGTAGTCAGCATTTTGCCTCTTTTTGCTACTGCGAAGAGCCTGCGGTATTGAAAGCTGAAGTTTCTCTTTAAGCAAACTCGAAATACTATTCACGCTAGTTATTGTCGAGTTTGGACTTTGTACACCTGGAATTTCCATTCCGTCGCCACTCAATTTTGGATTTGTCGTCGAAGCAACGATTTTTTGTTTTCGTCTTGGTGGAGCCTGCAATGGCACCCTGTAAAAAAAAAAAATTATTCAAACCCTTTTTTCTCATATTTCATAAAAATTTATGAAAATAATCAACTCATATATAAATCGCATAAATAACAGCCTGACGTAATAGCACGCTCTAATAAAATTGTAATTTATTTTCAAAAAAAAAAAAAAAAAGAAACCCGATGAAAAATAAATATAGAATAAGACATTATACTAGTTATATTTGTTTCTAGTAATTAATTAATTCTCATTAATCTCTCGTGCAATTTATATAAGTCAAAAGTAATCGATTAAAAAAAAATATATTCTACGAACATATGTACCAATAAGTACATACCCCTGTAGTGAAATGGAGCTTCTCACGTCAAACCTCGATATCATTTTTACATAAAATAAGTTACGTAAACGTCATTAATATTCCTTATTTGCTAAAATTACTCAATCACTCTACTAATCTACGACAAATATTACTAAAGCCAAAAGCAATGTATCAGTTAAAGCATTCGTTAAAAATTAATCAAATAAAACACTCGTATATGCACGTATCGATTGCTACTTTGTTATATCGTCATAAGAATATCGATAATTTCTAAAAGTCGAATAACGATGAAAAAATTCCGATTTAAATATCACTACAGAATCACTATATCACATTTGACGCCACTAGAAACAGATTACACTGCCAACTGATCACCACGTGTACAGACAGACTTCAAGTTCCTATCCCATTGTAGGTAACAGTTTTCAATTGACTACACATCGCAGTCGTGCGTATGATTAAACGCGTAAGGGGCGACACTAGTAATAAATTTGCGTTAATGGGAGTACGTTGTGCAATTAATAACGAGGACAAAAGAAGCCGCAGTGAAATTTCGCGTGTTTTTATTTTGAAATCTCAAACGTTAGCGCAGGTGCTGTATTGAAAACGACGCTTGGCCTTAAGTGTCGTACACGAAAGTGACGCTCGTCAGCGTGGAGTCGAGCGAGGAAAAAAAATAACGTACGATAACCTTAAGGAGCGATTACACCAGACGATATTATTATGCTCGGAGAGTCGTTACAATTACGTGATGTTGACTCGAGTCGAGTTTAGACGCCATTTGCAACGACATTTCATCCGCTTGATAATTTATGATCATTCGAATTTCTGTGTTCTTTTTTACTGTGTCTTTTATTGTTACGTCAGGGACTCTGACGATGTTACGAGTCTTTGTTATGGGTTTGGTTTTTGATTTTTTTCTTTTTTTTGGTGCACGGCTATGCTACTTTTTTTCTTTTTATATAATTGATAACACGTGTTCGTTTCGAATCTTTGATTTTATGGATCTTCTTTTATTTTATCAGACACTGCGTCATGGTTTATATTTAGACTTGATTTGTATACAGTAGTCATTCCTTTTTTCTTTTTCTGTAAAGCTAATTGTATCATTTTAAAACTTGTTTGGGGTTTTCAAGTTTTTTTTTTTTGTTGTAGTTTTGACGCGGTTTAATTATGGGTTTGGGTAATTTTTCTTTTTTTTGATTCTTGTAATTATTGGTGTATGATTGT
>JARPRG010000336.1:346810-356953 GCA_031001745.1 Hartigia nigra | reverse complement strand
AGTTTTGACGCGGTTTAATTATGGGTTTGGGTAATTTTTCTTTTTTTTGATTCTTGTAATTATTGGTGTATGATTGTCGCTAGTGGGTAATTCGGAAATGATTTGTTTTTCTAGCTTTCAATAATTTTCTTTTCGTGTCTAACATTTTTTACGTACTTGGCCATTTCTTCGTCATCTTCTTCATCTTCCGTTTCCGAACCCAAAGGACTGGCGTTCGCCCAAGATCCGCTGTTACTGAACGTGGCGCTACTGTCGCTCTCGGTTCGCGTAAATCTCGAAACTGTGCCCTAAAATGCATTTTGCACTATTAAAAAAAGACATGTCATTCGAAAAACATGAACCACACGTTACGCGCGTAATCTCTAGGAATAATTATAATTATCATTAGCTTGTTATTGACTGTGAAATTAATTCGCGTACATTATATCACGCACTGCGTCAAATAACGTAAATTAATTAATCAGGCAACGCGTATTCAAAAATAACCCATTCCTCGATACCCCGTCTACACTTGAATTCACTCACAAAAATAAGAATAAAAAAAATTGAATATAAATAACAGCCATCGTAAAAACCTTAACGAGCACTTGTCTCCTTAATCCAGAGTAATTGTCATTGTCGTCTTTCATCCCGAAATGATTAATTGAAACAAAAAATCACAATTCAGCCCTCAAGAGTTACATTTTTTTTAAGATAAATAATACGAATCCAAGACTTTAAAAAATTTGTTTGAAAAATCCTTGTAACGACATATTACTATTAAAGAATCGTCAAAAAAATTATCTGACGATAAATCATCGACTGGTATCGATGACTGATTCCTGACGATCCATTCTACGCGACATATTAACGACAACTGGCTGGACTGTGTATTACGTAAAAGGAAACGCTAACCCAACATAAACGCAAGGGGCCGAGAAACGAACAGCTAGAACGCAGTACACGTTCGCAGCAATTGACTCGAGACCTTCAAATGAAATCCGGTTTTCGCGCGCTTACCAAAGCCACGGATACTGTTTCAAAAGAATTAAAACAGACGCCTACAGTCTGTTACTGATTATCAGTAAAAATTTCATAGCGTCTCCAATCATTTGTTCCTGAACGCATCGCTGATCGTCATTGAACCATTGCAAGGTTAAGTACTGCAATTCCAATTAGACGTAAGATACAAATAAATACTTTCAAGAATTTTCCATATCGGTTTGATTGGTAATTTAACATATTTAAAATCATTAATTTTACTGCAGTTTGTTCTTTCAATGATTACTGGACGTTTCATAAATTGACACACCTCGGTTATTGAACTCAGTCTACTTGTTCCGACTGACAAGGCTCTTTCCAACGAATAAATCGAACTGTATTTGTCGTTCTTGTTATCTCTGTTATCTTTGTCCATTGTTGTTTATTCACGGTATTAATTATTCACTGTCAATTTTTCACTTCTTCACGCCACGGGTTAACTTCATTCATTCTTAACTCCACGGATACTGACAGACCTCTATTGAATGACTGTCAAGTATCGAATACTTGACAATTGAAGGATTTGAGTATTAATATCAAAC
This sequence comes from Hartigia nigra, assembly GCA_031001745.1. NCBI lineage: Eukaryota > Metazoa > Arthropoda > Insecta > Hymenoptera > Cephidae > Hartigia > Hartigia nigra. Next base: position 355,391 of record JARPRG010000336.1, on the reverse strand, counting down.
CCTGATATTTACATTCGTTAGTTTACTCGGATTCAAAATAAATTCCTATCACCGAGCTATACAGCTTTCTTTGACATTTCATTGAACGGTTAATTATCATTGCACAAATGTACGCTTGGCTTCTTATCAATGTCATCGTAACGAAGTCATGATTTTTTGAAAGATCCTAAATGAGATAATTAACGTGAACGTTGTCACGGTCATTTTACTTTTTGGCATTTTTCTTCGAGTCAAATATTAAAATATTGTGCAATCATTAATTTCATCAGTTACAATGATAACGCATTATCGTGATTCATGTTAATTATATCGACCTACTGGATTATTTAATACACGATAATTGTTGTTGTTATGATTATACTAATGATTTTTATTTCTCACCTGTTTCTCATCCACTCGAAGATGATCCATGTCATTGAGTTTACTTGGCATGGAAATACTTGTTTTTCTAATATCCGAATTTCCAAATCCTGTAATTTTTATTGGTCCTGTTGAATCTGATAACTTTTTATCTGCTTCAATTTTGATTATCGTATCTGTATTTGATATCGATGTGTTCGAATGATTATCTGTAACCATTAAAGTAATCGATATAAAATCAAAATATTTTCGTTAATTTTCTAAAATCTTATAAATAGTGATAAGGATACTCGTGGATGTAAATATGGTTGGTAAGAGTCAATAGTGCTTAGAGTTTGTGATAAGAATGATAATATTGTCGATTGTGGGATTAATTAGATTGCTACAATTAAATCTGGGATTTATTCAAGCACCTTATTCAAATTTACATTTGTAAAATTGTTTATCGTAAAACGGCGTGACGTTTTTCATTAGGTATCGCAATGTTTAATGTTGGTAATAAAAAATCAACAACGTAATACTTTATTAATGTTACGTCGATGACGGCAGCAGTGCGTTAAACAACTTTATCTCTTGTCGTAAGTTAAACTTGCTTAGTGAAACATAGAAAAATTATGAGACGAGCCGCCAAAAGTATTAAGAAGATCAAAGCTTGCGCCTTTTGAAGTACGTTTTTGCCGTTTGAAGTTGGTTGAGAATTTTTAATTAGAGAGCAGACGAAAATTAATAAATTTTTGAAATGGAAAAACAAAGATTGTGTGGAATGATTTTTTTTTCTTTTTTTTTTTCATAACCTAGGAAACTGTGACATCGATTTTCTTGATTCTGTACGATCGAGTTGTAGTATTTTGATTTGCGATATAGGGCAAGATTTTGAATTTTTTCTTTTTATTTTGACAATTCACAATGTGCGACTGCGCCCGTGACAATGACGAGGAATCTGTGACGTTATTTGAAAAATGTCAAGGCAGCGTTAACGACGAAGGAAAATTAATGAAAATTTTGAAAACTAACGAAATCGATGATTGCGATAACGATGGTTTTTTGTGTTACGACGAAATCAAAAAATCGAAAAGTTCTGTTTGCTCTAGCGATTCTACGAGAACGGTATGAATATTTGTATTTTTCAAGAAAAATTCGGGCAGACTTAATAATCCCTTTTCTTTAAAGAGCAGTACAAATTTATAAATTCATGGGAATTACGAAATTTTGAAAATGACGAACACGAGGAATCGGCATGTCAAGCTGTACCGTGTGGTCCCTGTGTATCCGAGAATGATGAAGAGTTCGAGGAAGAACGGGAACCGGATATCGAGTACACGCTCGTCATTATTAAACCGGAAGCCGTAAAGTGCCGGAAGGAGATCGAAAATCGAATTTTGGAGGAGGGTTTTCAAATTCTTCAAACTCGATGGCTGCAAATGACACCCGAACAGGCATCGGAATTTTATTTTGATAATTATGGAGAGACGTTCTTTCCCCATCTTGTGGCTTACATGGCTTCCGGTTCAATAATCGTTTCCGTTTTGGCGAAACAACGTGCCATTCAGGATTGGCGAATGCTTATGGGACCCGCAAAGGTAAATCGTTCTTATTGATAATTCTGGAAATTTTTGCAAAAAAACATTTTTTCTTTTTTTTTTAACATTCTATTTTCTAGGTCACGGAAGCTCGTTTTTATTATCCCGATAGCGTTCGAGCGAAATTTGGAAGACGCGGGGAAGATTTCAAAAATGCAGTTCACGGAAGTGCCAATCGAGAAATGGCTGAGAGAGAAATTCATTTTTTCTTTCCAGATTGTAATTTCACTTTTGATATCACTTTATGCATTATACTTAATTAAAATTACGAATTTAATGTTTATTCTTTAATTTTCAGTCGTTACTGAGCCATTGATGAAAGGCGAAATGGCGATTGATTATTTATCGGAAGTCATCAACAAAGTCTTGATCGATGGACTTACTATGGTAAATTTTCCTAGTCTCGATATATCATTAAGCCATTTCTAATGATTATTCTCTCGTTAAATTAGTCTTGCAAAATAAAACCTGCAGATCCAATCCTATGGCTGGCACATTGGCTGATTTTGAATAATCCAAACAAACCAAAACTTCCTGAACACTTGGCTATTCCCCACATGTAATTCAATGTACAATAAACGTATCAAAATAAAAATATTAAAAAAATCATTTTCTTACCACTTTTATTTAGACCTTTTAAAGAGTTCTGGGACGAATGTCGATTCAACCTTCTTTGTCTAGCAGTTTGTGGTGGGGTATACCTAAATTATAAAAAAAAAAGAAGAAATTAAGGTAAAATTATAAAATTTACATATAGCTATATTTCACAGAAAATCGATAGTCGATAATTGAACAATTTCAAATTACCTTGATTGCACAAGTTTCTCGACAATCGATACCAGTGTTTCCTTATTATCAAATAACGGATTGAATTTCACTTCTGACAATTCATTATTTTCCTTTAACGTTAAATCCTCTTCGACTTCGTCAGTTCTTGGTACGCTTTTCAAATTTTCACTGGGTTCCTCGATAACCCTTTTTTCCAAATTCAATCCAGCTTTTGAATTCTCACGAGAAACATCTGAATTCTTCAAATCGTCATTGGACACATTCAGTACCAAATCATGACCATTTATTAAAATTTTCGGTGTGGACACAACGGCTGACACTGTCAACGAATCGCTCTCCAATTTCTCATTTTCAAAATGCACTTTCGCCAGAGCATTGTTTACCGTACCGGTATCGCCATTTTCCAAATTTCCAGATACTTCATTATTATTATCAACACCATCGGTATTATCCTTGGAAAATGACTCCTTATTTTTTTTAATTTTCTTCCTCGAACCTTTCGATCGTGGAGGTTTGACAGGACGACTCGAAGTTGTCAAGCTCAAATTGTCATTCGTAGAATTACGACTAATAAACCAAAAAGTTAAAATTGTTTTTTTTTTTCAAAATCATAATAAATAAAAAATACAATTTTTTGTATTTTAACCATCATCTTTCACCACACTTATATACATATATACCATACATACAAGTATATACCGGATATAAAATAAATGTTTTAATTTAATATCGAATCGATATTCAATCAATAAAAATCACCTTGGAGGCCTGTACCAAGGATCTGGCAATTCAGGAGTCGTTCTCGAAAAAGAATCCTGCGACTTAGACGGTTGGAGTCCACCGGATGAACTTGTTCCTGGTTTGTACCAGGGCGACGGTATGTTAACAGGGCTTCCTGGTCCTGGCCAACTTTTAACTTCCGGTTCCGGTTTCGTAGAAAGCACTGCGAGCGACACTCCTCGTCGCTGTGCCAAACCAACCGGATCGACACTGGCTATTTTCACGTCCCAAGGATCAAGAGTCGAAAGCAGGACTTTCTGCGAATAAGAATGGTGATGATCTGAATGACGTTGTGCTCCGTAAAGTGGATACAGTCGTTAGGTCTTGTTAGCTGGTACAGTCCCTGTCAAATATTTCAAATACTTATGACAAAGCACAATACTCAATTAGACTATCTGTCATTGGTCAGCAGATAAAAAGAAATCAAATGACAGTTTCTTTATTTCATCTTTAAACAAAAAAAATATTTTAATCTACTCTCTATATTTGAATTTAAATATCCTCGACTTATTGGAAATCAATTATTCGATTTTCTTTCAGCTTGATTGAATCTTCTCAAGTCCCATATCCCAATTCATTATTTCCCACGAATCACCCTGTATATGTACGAATTAATTTGTTTTTTTTTTCTATATAGAAAAAAAATTGCATGACTTACAGTGTATTGCTTTACGTAATTTAACGTAACAAGAATAATTTTTATATGACTGTTATCAAGGTGATGTACTGGGTTTATTATTGTATTTTAACATTTATATATATATATATATATATATATTTATGTAAGACTTTATGTAACGTGTTATTAAATTCGTGTTTACTTGTTGGCAACTTCGAGGTCTTCAATTTGTAAAATATTACAAATGAGATTTCGAATGGGTTGTATGGCTCGATGGAAATCTTATGAAAGATAATTGACGTGTCACTCTTGCGCAAGAGGGGACCCTCGCTCGTGCATAGAGAATAATTGCATTGCTTCGGGCAGCAATAATAAAACGAATAGCAGGTACGCGGGAAAGAGGAAGGATTTAAAATTGTTTAGATTTTTTTTTTTCATATCGATCGTTATCAACAATTTTTTTTTAAATTATTTATTAGAAACTTGTATCTACGTATGTTTGTAATTGGTCAATTAATTATCTAAGAACGATTGTTCGCGAATTTTTGGTTTGTACGTATCTTATAAATGATAACGCTTAGTGATCGCGTTATCGCGAGGTGCGCTAAGAAAAGGAATGACGGAAGTAAAGTAAATTTTTGCAATCTTTCACATGCAGAGATTAGGCAATGCAATTTTGTTTGATCGTTAATAATTATCGTGACGTGTCAGAGATAAGAATTATCGCAAGTACGTTAATACGTAATAAGATGAGAGAATGATGCAAATTGGAGTCTTTGAGAGAAAAAGTAAAAAAAGATGAAAAAAATGACTTTTTATTTTGACTCAAATGGAAATATCATTTGGACGAACATTGAGCGGCTGTTCGATAATGAAAATTTTGATATCGAATTTAACGTAGATACGTCTTATCAGTCATTAATAACTGAAAATGGAAAAAAATTGATACTACAAGCCGATAATGGACAAATTGACGTTGATTGGCAACTGGACCGACAGACGGTTCTTAATATCAGAATTATAAATCAATTAACTAATCCTTTTTTCTTTTCATTTAATGTTTGGTCTGAAATTTGGTATGTTTGTGCGGATAAATTTTTTTTTCGTTTTATTTATTTTTTTGGTATTGGTTTTGCTCCCGATAACTTTTGAATATCGCCTTTCGTAAGGATATAGTTATAAATAAAAGAAAAAAAAGTTAAAAATATTTCCCTGATAAGAATTTATTTTGTACACTAATAACAGCGTCATCAATGACACTTGATGACGCAACTTTTTATTATTATCTCAGTTGTATTAAGTTTGAATTTTTTCTCTCATTTTCTTACACTCTAAGTTTCGCCCGAATGACTGCCTAGATTTCACATATAATTGAATCGTTATAAGAATCATCGAGTGGCAAAATGATTTTGTAATTGATACACGATAATCAATATTGTCATTGGTACTGTGGGAAAGGATACACAAAATTATCATTAATAATGAAAAATCAATGTACTCCAATTAAAATGAAAAATAATAGACTAAACGAAAAAAAAAAATGTCATCAACGAAGTCATCCGTTGTCATCGTCAGAAAGTCGAGATTTTGCCGCTATTGTTTGACTCTTGTCAATTTCAATGACAAAGTCTAAATAGTTGAAAAGAAGTTGGGCGAGCAGGGAATCAATAGGGATTGCCACGTGTCAAGAATATTTGTCACCTTGTAATTACGTTTTACATACATTACATAAGAACACGTAGAAAACATTGGAGCAAGAGCTTTTCTTCTCTCGTGTTTTCGTTAAGAAAAAAGAAAAAAGAAAAAAATAACGAGTCGAAGAAAAATTGTAGACGAAAGAGAAAGAAGAAAAAAAAAAATATATACGGACAGACTGCTTGCAGAAAAGAATAAGGTTAACGGGTGATGTAAGAAATTCAAATTCACGAAAATCCAGGACAATTGATCTTTTTATTTCGCGTTACGAGCATCACGAGTTCTCTTGATCAGATTAAATCATTACCGATCGCGACAATGATGGATCACCTGATCTATATGGATCAATGATAACGGCCGACTATCGATAAACTCTCTGGCAAAAATTTATCGAACAATTTCTTGTACGTTTTCGAATGCATTTTTTATGCTCTTTCTTTTTCAACTTTAATCGAATAAAAAAATATTTTTGTTTTCGACGATATTCCAAAGAAATAAATATCATTTTTTTTTTTCTCTTTATTTCCATCGTGACAAGCTCTTGTGCAAAGTGGTTCGTCGCTTTGAAGTAGCAAAGAAAAAGATAAAATAAAGAGTCTGAAGAAATAATTGAAATTTGGACAAATGATAATACGAGATAAACTTTTGATGCTTATATAGGGTGTCCTGATAATATTGTCAAGCAGACGATTAAACGTTACATAAGCACCGTTAGCAAGGTGAGTCATTTGATTTTTCGTAAAAGTATTGAGTTTCTTAGTAAAATTTTTCTATCGCAGCTCAGCAAACTTAAAGTACAATTAAAATAGATTCTTCGAAATTTTTATCCGATCTAAGCCACGCGATAATTAGTTCGCAATATAAAGGCTAATCTAATCTAATTATTGAATAATAAAATTAATTAAATTATCGACCAAAAAAAAAAAAAAAGAAAAAAGAATTACCTTGTCCTTTGCCTTAGGCCTCTTCCTCTTTCGCTTTATTCGATCCATACTTTTCTTTGCTCAATTTTCACGTCCACCAAATAAGCCAGCGAACACTCATATCGCAAAGTCCTTATCACGATAATAAAATTTTCCCAAAAAATACAAAATGTCAAAACATCTCTGGACCCGAGCAAAAAAAATTTAAAGAACGATCATCACCGTAGAACAGGTGTTTCTGAACTGATCTGAAGTTCTTACAGAAGCAGAGCAATATCTTTCCAAGCAAGACGACTGCCTCCTACCCTCCCTCCCGCCCTCTACACAGTGCTCCCAGACTTCTATTTTTTTTTCTTCATCGTCAAAATGACTTTTCAAATAAAACAAAAATTCCCAAAACAGCATATACGAGTTATACGAATTATTATTTCATAGAGAAAGACTTTTCTTCGATAAAAAAAAAAAAAATTTCTTTACACTGTCATTATTATCAGTATTATCAAAGTCATATGCATCGCCAAAAATGGCTTTGTCGAGTTCCGTCACTCTTGTACGTCGAGTCCTTGTTTTTTTTTTTTTTTTTTTTTCTTTAAAATCAACAACAGCGTCACGATATGAAACTGAACGATAACTCGAACGATAAATACGTGAAGAAGTATCGATCACCTAGAAGAGACTCTAATTGACCTGAACTGATTATCAGCTTCTCTTTCAAGCCAGACCTCAAAGTCTCTTCTAAACTACTTTTCTCCTTCGACCATATTATTCCGTCGTTCCTCCCGTTCCGCAAAGTTCATTCGATCTTTACTCAATCCGATATCACGTATCATAGCTTAGCGCTTGAAACGTAAACAGTCTTTAATCCCGTAGAGTTTAATTAATCAAACAAACAATTTTATCCCATTCACACTTCACGTAAGCATCACGATCGTAGCCCTTGTCGAACTTTAAAAAAAAATAAATAAAATCACGTCGCAGTCACGTCGTAAAAAATTTTTCAAAAATCACATTCACAATTTAAAATCAAATTCGAAAAATTTTCGCGAATTAGGGCATAACGTAAGTTCTCATTGGACAGGTGCTCGGGAACTGATCTTGGATTTTCTTGCTCGCATACGAAACGTATATATATATATATAGGCAACCACTTAACGATATCTTCTACTCTCTCGCGAGTCACAGCGCCAGTAGTCACACACGAGTATATACATTTATCTATGTATCTTTATTATGTAGCAAATGCCCAGAACAAGTATATACAAACCGATATGGTCTGATAAAGTATAAGTGTCCCATTGATGAATTTGTCTGTTTTACATACGATTACCGATCATTCAATATATTCATAAGGATCTGTACACTTTAAAGATGTTCCGGAACATGATTTGGTAAAATATATTTGTTTTTTTTTTCAGATTACGATATCTCTAATAAGATAAGGCTCTGCTTTCTTTCTCTTGCTTGGTGTAATTCTAGATTTTTGTTTTTCTTTTTTTCTTTCAAATCTCAGACATTATTCTTAGGCATTTTTGAATTTCAAATGTCTCGAGTCGAGTGAATGTTCTTTTTTAACCTTTCTTAAAACTGTGTCGCGTAAATGTAGGTAATTTTGTACAAAAAAAAAGAAATTCTCCGTTCATCGATATTTATAAAATTGACATTAAGCTTTGGAACGTTTTAATTTAGTCTGTTTTTCTTTTTTTTTTTTATAATACGTATATGAAATTATTCAAACAAACAAAAAAAAAAACGGTTTTACTTATTTCTCGCAGATTCTTTTGTTCGCTTAATTAGACGCGTGATTCACGTTCTTCGATGTTACCGACTCGATTCTC
>JARPRG010000336.1:325745-346710 GCA_031001745.1 Hartigia nigra | reverse complement strand
CTTATTTCTCGCAGATTCTTTTGTTCGCTTAATTAGACGCGTGATTCACGTTCTTCGATGTTACCGACTCGATTCTCGTTTCTGGCAAAATTTCCAAGATACGACTGCAACAAATTTCTCTTACCAAAGAAAAGTTCGAAGAAACATTTAATCGCGAAAGCAAAAAGAAAAGCAAAAATATAAATTCTTCGGATTCTCTACGAAGTATCAAGATCCACCACAATTTTTTCTCAGCGTCGTCTTTACTTTCGACGAGCGCAAAACCAAAAATCCAAAATAACACCAATAGTCACAAGCACGTTAGAGAGGCACAACGCAACGTAAGATTCCCCCAAAAAAGATACGAATTCGCGAATAGAGAGATCGGCCAAAGTCGCGACTAACGAACGTTCTCATAGGAGAATCCGCCGGAGCATAAAGAAGCGTAGCGAATGACAGAAAGAGAAAATTACTAGAAGAGGAGAAGAGATATAGATTAAAAAAGTAAAAAAAGAGTTATAAACTCTCGGCATGTGACTGATAATAATGACACGTACCGATAATGTCTTATTTCCCTTCTCCTTTTGTATTTCTAATACCTCTGGCTTCTGTGTGTGTATAAATATATATATATATACCATATATACACACGCGTAGGATTACAAAAATTGACAATAAAAGAAACGGCGAATTCGTACGAATAAATAATACAAGAATCTGACAAAAGTTTTAGCGTTTGCATCTATCGTATATTTCGTATCGTCAATCGAATTTATACAAGGATAAAGGAAAAAGAAGAAGAACAGCCTTGAACGCAAACGGATTATGAAAAATTAATTTTCATGGATATACATATACGGGACTAGGACTAAATTACACAATCACTGACGTTACTTTTTATTTGTTCTTAAATCGGTCGATATACAGTATGAAACTTAATAACGAGCTGTAACTTAATAAGCACCACGAAAGACCTTAAAGTGTATAATACCAGGTAGGAGCTAGTGTGAATTGCGCTTATAACGGGAGATAAACAAGAAATGGGAGAAATGGGATATATAGTATCGAGAGAGAGAGAGAGAGAGAGACAGAGATTTCTTCTTTTTTTTTTTCTTTACTATCCGTCGATTAAATTAACGACATACCGATTTCCAAGATATCGAGAAAAAAAAAAACAAATTCAAGAGACCAACGGCGGAAATTATGATCGTCGTCCTTTTTCTCCGAAAACCGAATTTATTATGTCGGTTGTAAAACATACGTTTAAAATATCAATAAAACAAAAAAATTGAAAAAATTATTCAAAATTCCAATAGACAAGCGAGAGAGATCGATAATATAAAACTAATCGATCGGATATACCCGATCCGTATAATTGGGCACGAGATAGCTTTTTTTAATAGCAAAAAAAATATTGCGATTTTAACAACTAATTAATAGGGCGTAATAATAAATTATATATATATAAAAATATATAATAAATATAATAATATATGTATAATTTATTATGACGCTATTGCACAGGATAAAGTTTAAATAATTATCTTGGCTGGCTAAGAGTAATCGAATAATAAAAGTCACATAGAAAAAAAATAAATACATTAAAGTTTCCTACAATAATATACTTTCTCTCTCGATACCATTATCACAAACTGGACGAAGGTAATAGTTGAATAATAATAATAACAATAATATTAATACACTACCGATCCTACACAATAAAATTCTCCCACGCTCTTGAAAGTTTCTCCCAAAACAAAGAAAAAAAAAACACGCCTTCACGTTTACCCCGGAAATACATAATATGAATAATACCTTGGCTAGCCCGAGTGAATAGGCAAGACAAATTCAAAAAAAAAAAAAAAATGTTTACAATAAATTTCGGGCGAATAGGAGATAACCCGATGGCCAATAGAAGTGACGTAGAAACAAGACGCCTATCGATGATCCAATTGTTTAATCATTAAAATCGTTAACGCGCGCCGAAAAAGACGATCTACGATTTTACGTTTAATTTCGCTTTACAATTAATTAACGTCTAACTGGTTAATCGTAATGATATGGTCTTACTATAAAGATAATTAAATTATCGACTAACGTAACCCCCCCCCAACTTGACCAATTTGCAATCGATTCATCGATCGCTCGATCGATCACACGAGGGTACTCGAGACACCTCAAAGATAAATAGAACAATAAAGAGAGTGATAGAAATAGAAATAGAGAGAAAGAGAGAGGGGGAGAGAGAGAGAGACAGAGAGAGGGGGGGGGGGGCATATTCATGTCTTTTTTTCGTTTAGTATGAACAATTTAAGGAATGACCGCGAAAAGTAAAGAGACCGAAGAGATAATTAAGATAACAGGCAGAGATAATAAAGATGCGAGATAAATAGCGAATGGATCAATAAATAACGATCAATCGAAACGTCGATCGATCGACCGATCAAACGATACATATCGTAAACGCCAGCAGTCAAAATTTTGGCAAATATTATCTTTTCGCCCGATCCTTAGCCCAATAACGATTATTTCGAAATTTCGATAATTCGCTCCGATCGATCGTCAAAATAAATCATCGATTCGATATAATGAAAAATTCATTTCTTTTTTTTTTCCCTCGCTTCGTTCACTCGTTCCGTAAGAGCGATTAAACTCTGTCTCGTTATTTTAATAATGGGATACAAAAAAAAAAAAACATGACTTCCCTTATATCCCTTCCCTGTATATTCATTGATCGAGGCCGATCGAATGATTTTGAACCCGTCAGTAACGACGGACGGGTTTTGTCTTTGAACGACGATGACTGTCCACGCAATACCAATCCACGATATCTATGCTCGCGAAATATGCCTAGAATGATTGCAGCGATACTTAACGATGCCTACGGAAGAGTGCGGTAAATATTATGCGCAAAAATCATTAAGTAATTAAATGATCATCCTCGGAGTCAGTCTATGTACAATTCTCTTGATGACTCGAGATCATTCAAGTATCTAAGAATCATATATATATATATATATACCAGACCATACCTCGATACACAGATATATACAGATATAAATCATTGTGAACTTTTTCAATGATACCGTTATTATGTATACAATTTATATAACTCTCGATTCCTATATACATATTTATTCGCGACGCCCTGAAAATCATTATGTAAAAGTGCAATTTCAATGACGATTCTACTGATGCCTAAGTCCGTTTAAAGAGCGCGTACAATTTATACACTTCTTTTGTTTTGTTTTTGTTTTTGTTTTTTTTTTTTTTTCTTACAGAATACATCGACTTTATGTACTAGGATCATTTATGTATACGTATATTTTTATATATATTATAAATTCGATATGTCTGCAAGCATATATACCGTGTCTTGGTATACGTATGAATACGTATACTTAAATCGAATACTCGAAGGTTCGCTACCGTTAAGACTATTATTACTATTGTTATTATTGTATATAGTCATTGTTCTTATTTTTTTTTTCACCTGTTCAATCACCGATTTTTTATAACCATCACTATCATTATCATTCTTCTCGTCATTCTATCGCTATTTTAATTATTTAATCGCTTTTGATCCATCGTTCGTAAAACGCCGTCGCAAAAACCCTCATCAATAAAGTTTCAAAACATTAACGACAATAATAATATATATATATATGTATATATACCTTTTATACTTTATATTCGCTAAATTGCGCCTAAAATCTGTTTACTTTCTCTCTTTCTCTCTACCCCTCTCTCTCTCTCTCTCTCTCTCTCTGTCGCTGAGAGCAGTGTTTCCCTTTTCTTTTTTTATTCTCTAAATTGAATATTTCTTTTAATTCTTTATATCCTCATTCGAATTGTAATCGCGAACGTCATCGTTAGCGGAGCAAACGCCATCTTTTTTTTTTTTTAACTATTATTAAGAAAGAGATAGAGAGGATATTAACTTTGAGACTAATAATTAAAATTAATGGTGTTTCATTGATGTTCACCGTTTATCTTTTTCTGCTTATTTATCTTGTGTTCACTTCCTTTCGAATTTTCAAGCAACCTCCGCCATCGCCGAATCTGACGTAATTACTTTAATCCACATTGACAAAAGCCTGAGACTACCTTGTCCGTCTATTGGTTACAGTAACGTAGTTGCCAAGACGGACGAGCCAGCGAGACTCGCGGAATACGTTAACGGAATTTTGAATTTCATGTTTGTTTCGCACTTCATTCGTATTTTGACTAACGGAGACTCAAAAACTTCGAAATTTATGGCACCTCGCGAACGTCTCCGAGGCTGACAGCCAAAAGCAAAAAATATTTAATAAATACACGATTAATTACGTCCCCTGAATTATGTTTGTAACGAGGGATTCAAAAAACTTAAAAAAAAATAAAAATAAAAATAAAAAAGTGTACACGCTAGGCGACGAATGGTGGGCCATCGTAGGAATTCGTACTTGCCGTAGGCCGAACGAGTTTATAAAACCTTAAAGCGAAAATGCTGCCATCTGTTGGTTAAATCCTGCTCTAGGATATTCTTAAGGAAAAGTAAGAGAGCAGAAGAGATACGACGTGGTGAGGCGTGATCGTCTTTCAAAAAAAAAAAGAAAAACTTTTACACTCGAAAGACAGTCTCTAGCTAAATCTAACCAGATCTATATTAATCTAAAAAAAAACAATAATAATAGTAAACGGGGAAACAGTGTAAGTCTACGATGCGGCAGTTTTTACTTCCTACAGTGCCGAAGATTCATCTTAAAGTCTTTATTTAATTAGCCAGGAATTTTCTTAAGTGTTCATCCAACGCCAAATCCTCGTTATCGGTAATGTCACCTTATAAACGTCACGCCAGGAACTCGCTGAGAACTCGACGAAACCGGAAGCGACATACTCTCGCTGTCTACCTTGCCAACGGAAAGTCTTTTTAGATACCTAGATTCCGTCATTCTCCAGGATCATCCCACTTGGCCTCCTCAGCTATTCGGTCGAAGCAATCCGAGAGAAATGTATACTGTTAAGAAAATGAAGTTATCACAGTAAAATATATTCATTTCTTCTATTCTATTTTTTTTTTTTTTTTAATACAAAATGAACGAGTCTTTTGAAAAACTGCTCTTTAACTCACGTATGGAGTGAAGACCTTGAGCCACCGAGGAGGTCGATTATCCTGACGAGTATACTGAAAGCAAAATGCCATTCCTTCCTCGTCGACTTCCCATCTTGCTATTGCGTTCCATTGGAATTCGACGACCTGGGATTCCAAGGTGCCATCTTCCTTGGCTGCGTGTAACTTGAACGCAGCCATACCAACGGCGGCCACCACGTGTCCTTCCTTTCTCGAATCACAGGCGCAATGTGGAAATACTATGTCGCCGTAACCATTAAGTTCTCTTGCTAATTTCAGGTACTGAAATAGAGGAGATTAAAAAACGATTTATAAGATTGTACGTGCAACGTATTTCCTTGGCTGAAGTACATTAGACAATTAATTGTTACCTCGTGCTTTCTCGATGCGTCCTGAAGAGCTTTCAGCTGGTACAGCCTCTCACCAGCACTGATGTGACCTCGATTGACCTCGTCAACGGCTTGCCAAAAAATCCACGTCATAGCCTGTTCGCTGAGCGGCCTTGTCACGTTAAAGAGCCACCTTCGAATAGCCAAACAGGTTGCACTTGCCGTCGAATAATTTTGAATGTAGAGAGTATGAGGATGTTCGTGAGGTTGCAATTTTCTTTCTGGAATTGATTTTTTTAAAAATCAATAACACACGTAAACTAATACTGTTCAACGTAAAAGCTGTTATAAAAATATCCACAGTATTTAAAGAAGTTCGAAACTCTTGGATCACGCAGAGAATTTTGTCGCAAAACAAGTATAAAGTAATACAAGATCATATAAATTGAAACTTCCATAGCAGAGCGTCTCGAGTGAAATAAAGAAGAAGAAAGTTGAATTTTCCTAATTTTAATTGATATTATGATTCGCGGATACACACCAAAATTATACTCGACGATTTCGAAAAGGTAAAAGTACTTGGCCGTTTCCGGATCGAGGCCGACTCTGCAGCACACGGCATCGTAGACATCCCGCGCAGAAGCAGCTTTTGCTACGGTCACGGTAATGACCTCCCGATCAGGCAGTAGGACCTTCAGGTCAACCGCAGGACCTTGATCACCATCCTCCTCAAGCCTGTCCGTAAGAAACTCTTGCATGGCATCGCTCTCGGCGATCACACGGACCGCGCATACTTTTTCCAAATACTGTTCCAGTCCACGTCTTCTTGCGTCCAACTGTTGTTCGCTGAGTCTAAAATAAAGAAAGATTTTTTTTTTTCCCCTTTTTTTCCTTTTATTCGATCATAAAATTCAGACATTGCTATTGACTACTCGACTCGAATAACTTTTAATCTTTTTTTTTACATTTTTTTATTGCGTTACCAACATACTCACTGGAATGGCCACTTTCCCGGCAATTTTGGAAAATTGAATCCGATAAATTCCTTTTTCAGTGCCATATGGAGGGCAGCGAATTCTCTGTAACGTCTCGAGCACAAATGCCGTCCTGCCATGTGAACGTTGAACACGACATAACGTTCGTGTTTCCTTTCGCGAACATGATAATCCGGCACGCTGATCGGTAACGATCGTTTTTCACTGTAGTCGACCGATGCGTAACTATATTCAAATATATAAAGAATAATTCTTATTAAATTAAATAATAACAAATGGATCAATACGTTTCTCAAGAAACTTGTGATTATACGATATTTCAAACGAATAGCTGAAAAAAAAAAAAAAAGCTCATCCTTATATCTCGTTTCTCAAGTGCTGATGTTTTTCTTTAAGTTCTTGATAATAGAGTAACTACTCTGATATCCTATCGCTAAAGAATTTCGATGAACGTTGTTTCAATGCTGTCGTCAATAAATTAAAAAAAAAAAACAAGATCGTAATTGTCCAATATTCTTTACGTGAAATCATATTATTTGGATACTACTTTTGTTTTCTTTTTTCTTTTTTTTTTTTTTTTTATTAACAATCATATGGATTACCTCAAGTCTTCACAGGGTTCCAATCTCTCAGCTTCTTGCGGCGTTACGGAAATCACTGTTAGGGTCAACACATCACCCCCGGACTTTATTAAATCTACAACTTGCTTGTGTGTGGCACCTTCGACGTTTACGTTATTTCTAAAAAAAAAATCAAAAACTTATAGGTGCGATAATAAATGTTTCATAGCATCAACATTCACGGCATTAAAATTATCTAAACTAAACGAATGAAAGAAGATACCGACTTATCAAAACGTGTTTATAAAAATGGCGTTTATTAAAACTTCTTTTCTTTTTTTTTTTCCTTAACACGTGATCCGTAAGTGTACTCGGATACAAACAACACTTAAAAATACCCACGTTTGCCAGACATCAGAGCAACGTAGGTAGTACTGTCGATAACAATGATGAGTAATGCAATTAGCTCGGCTTAGCGAATTAATGTAAAAAAAAAAGAAAAAAACCTACATCAAACTTACGTATTATTAACGCGAGTAAGTTGCAAGCCCGTCTGTGCACTTTCATTCTTATTCAAGCATCGTTTCCTGTTCTCCAGCCAATCGCACTGAATGGCCGTGACGTAGCAGGTCAACATCCCGTTGAAGAAGGACAAGAAGCTCGCGAAATTGAAACGCGTCAACTCAATAATGCGTAATAATTTTTTTATATCGATTCAAATTTATATATATATATATATATATATATATATATATGAATACCAACAAGTATATTTACGACATTTCCAAGAACACGATCGACTGATTCACTTTCAAGCTGACGTCTTGTTACGGACGTGATAACAAATGATAATACTATGACCACCTTGTTAATGAGATTAAAGATTTCGATTGGATTATTGATGAAAAAAATATCAGAAGCAACATCTAACAATTCCACTAGCCAAGACACCACGTTCCGTACGCAAAGACAACTTCCTCGGTTATAAAGGAGAAATTGAAAGTCGACAACTTTAAGATAATTGGCCTTGCGAGGCGGCCGGTTTTGAATTCCGATAGTGAAAGGTCGGCGGCGATTGGCGTAGACCGGAGGCGCGGCAGTTGCTAACGAAGCGGTCGTGGCGAGAGAAGGAAAGGATCGTGAAAGGAGAACAAAAAAAAAGGCAAAATAGATTTTCGTGAACAACATAAGAATCCGAACGTAAGAAGGAATTGTCATGGAATGTGTTTTCGCGTTGCATTAAAATACGAATATCAGGAATAACGAGATACGTGCTCCAAGGGTATAATATATCTATACATGAACTTGAATATTTTGCCAATTAAATATTTATGCTGATAAAAGATCATGGCCAAATCGCTGGTGGAATTGAGTAACTAAGTTACGAGCGGATAAAATATGCGTGTAGATTGTGCATGGTGAATTTGTTTACCTCGAATGAAAATATGTATATTGACGTAAATAACGATGCTTCTGTAACGTGACGAATAATTCATTGGATTATTAGGAGGTTGATGTAATTCATTTGTGAGAGGGAATAGTTTTGTTTTCAATTTATCATCCATTATCGTTTGTCCCTTTGACAAGGAAATGGCAGTGAATAAGGCTTGAAGTAAGCTATTAAAAAAGCCGTCAGTTACCCTGACGGTAATTAATTTCTCATAACGACTACCTTTGCCTTTAGTTGCTTGCTGCGACGTCGTCAAGAAGAAATCTATGTCGGTGATTGTATTAAATGTTCCGAAGATTTTTGACGGTAACAAATGACACTTCAATTATCTGAATAATGTTGGAAGATTTCGGGTTCTTTTTTTCTACTGTCCTTGAACGGAAGTTAATCCATCCTAAGAACAGGCGACTGAAGCACGCTGTTGATTATACTAAAGAGACGGCCATTTGTCCGAAGCCGTACGAACGGCAAACCTCTTAAAAACATTTCCATCCTTCTAACCGACGCGAATGCAGCAGCTGGCAAATAGCGGAATGAAAGGGAAAAAAAAAGGAACAAACGTATAAAGGATAATAATGCAATTAGAAAGTCATCATACCTCTCTCAGACTAGAAAGTTGCAGATTTCCATGAATATTAAAAAAACCGTCATATCGCACGTAGCAATCGAACGTTAAGGTCCTTGAATTTATTCGAGTCAATTTTCGGTATTGTTCGCTTTAAGTCTGTTTGCGTATTTTAATTGAATTATTATTGATTCGTTTGTTTTATTTTTCTTTAAATACAGGACGCAGCAAGGAGGATAACCGATGACACTTTTGATAACCACTGGCGTAAAATGTTGAAATAAAAGTTTAAAGAAACAACTGGATTAGTACGGTGATACAATTTAACGAATTTAAGGATCGCTTGACGGGTTTCACCATTTATATGGATCAATGTTAAAAGTTATTATTAATTATATTTCTTGAATTTTGTTCTTGGAAGCTTTAAATTGTATAATTTACAATCGTTAACCTTTTCGTTTAATTGTAACAGGCGTCAAATGCATTTGTTTTAATTGCACACTTTTCTTTCTTATCGGAATGAGGCTTATTTTCCGTGCTGGTAAATTTCCAAGAAGCAATCTTAAACAGTTTGACCGTAATTAAACGTATTTGTCGAGTGCCAAGTAAATCAACAAATTCCAAATGATAAGTAGATAAAATTGGGTGACGCCATGACACGTTAATTTTGTCGTTGCACGAATTTTTCTTTTTTTTTAATCGTGTTATACCAATAATTTTACTATAATTTTCAATAAAAATGCAAAACACGTTACTTCCTCTGATGCTAATACATACAGACTACATAAGTATCATTTGATCTGTAAACAAAGTGCAAAATCTTCTAAACGAGAAATGAATCATTAGTATTTCCAAGTAATTCTCAAGATAACATTTCATGCTATTTCAATTCGAATACTGTATTACGCATCATGAGGCTAAAACCATTATCCATTTAAAAATTTATTCGTAGCTGTGGGCAGCAAAATAAATTAAGCATTGATTTAAATCTCCATCGTTAAAGTAGATGCTAAATGCACTAGATTATTTGTTTGTAGATATACAGTCATACAGTTTGTACGTTAGTACGTATATAAAGTATTTTTTAATTAACAGTATCATAATTAAGTAACTGTTCAAGCGTCAAACATTGAAACTAAAATAACATTTACATTAAATTGAATTTGAGCCATCTGCATATTATCAATTCGTACCACGCTTCAAGCAGCAAAACATTTAGATAACTAATTAATCTCTGTAGTTTCGTATTTCGTCAAATTAATCAGTATTAAATGAAAGTATTGTTCAGCTTTGATATTATTACCAATACCAGTTTAATTATTAACTATGATAATCCTGTCAAAACGTGATATCCAATTTAAAAAGTAACTTTCAATTCTTCCATTTACCTTATACGAAACCATCTATCTTACAGTCAATACAAAAAACATGTTACTCTGACAAGCGATAATACACACTACAAAAAGTAGATCCAGCACAATGCCAAGGAATTGCCAAACCAAAAAAAAAGGCTGCCACGTTCACTGACTCAAGTATAGTAAAAGAAATTAACTCCGTTCACCCTGCTCCAAAATTCGTCCAATACCCAACCCAATGATACCTTTTGCAAAGAGAAGCAGTATCTTTCTAACATAAGAATCCAGTACTGTCAAAAACGTTTACATTCGATCAGCAGTAGTAAAAAAAAATAAATATTTGCCACCTGACACTACAAACGAAAATGAAGTATACTAAAGAGATGCAAGGTAGCAGGTACTTACACCTCAAGAATACGATCTCCTTTTCGTACGCCGGCTTTTTCAGCAGCTCCTTGAGGTAAAACTGCGCTTACATGTTGAAGCGGTGCATACAGTTCCCCGTTGATGCTCCTGAGTTGCCCACCTTCACTGACTTGTCCTCGTACGTTGAACCCAAATCCAGTTTCTGTCTTGTAAATGGTAACGCACCTAGGACCTTGTCCTTGACAGGAATTTTGAGAATTTGTCGGATACTGCGGTAACCGGCCGTTATTCAACATCGTCACCGTCGTGTTCATTCCTTCGTCGTTTCTCGCTGGCGAACGTTGCACCTCCGATTCGCAGTCCGCCATCTTACGCTCTGGCACTGAACGCCCATTGATGTTTCGCCGATGATGGTACACACTGTGGCATTGCGCCTGTGCGACTCAACTAGATCTCACGGACTCCATCGTACGTTCTCTTTTAATCTGGCTATTCTTCCTTTGCGCTCGAGGCACATTGACACATCAGGATCATTGACTAGGAAGATCTCAGACAGGAATCAAGAGTCTCCAGGATGTGGACCGCGTCGGTGGCTCCGCCATTTTAATTTGATGGCGCGAACCAAAAGGAAATTTTGATGGTTCACAGATCCGTGGAAGACTTATAATTTATATATATTGTGATTATTTTTACATTTTTTAAGTAATATCTTAGTTATTATTTATATTAAGGTTTTTGCCGGTCGTTAATATTTTATATTTGTATCTTCTTGGAATTGTTATCGACGTTTCTACTGATGCAGTTAGTATGTCTTGTAGAAGCGGATATTTGAAAATTGAATTTTATTTCCCCTGCAAATTTCACGTAACTGACGTTTAGAACGCGAAAGTTTTGCCTATAAGGGAATTTCGTGTGTAATTTTATTGCGAATTAGAAGAATGTCCAGCGATATGAACGTGTTGTGTTGTTATTCTTGTCAAATGTTTCAGGTAAGTAGTTTTAAAAGATTTATAATGGCATTTTTTAAATCTTATGTATCATTGAAATTTAGGTTCATCCTGTTAAAAAGGCTAATAAGTGGCAATGCAAAGTCTGTGGAGAGAAGCAGTCTATCAAACAAGTAAGAATTTTCTTAAGTCTTTAAAAGTTATGAAATATTTACTTGAAATCGATTAATTAGTAGAATTACTAACGAGACTGTTTTCCTTATCAATTTCTCCTTGGTGACGTATAGGTATTCTATCGAGGTACTGGGAAAGATTGTCGTATTCATGTCCAACGTTCTAATCTCTTGAAAAGTAATACAACGCAGTTCGAAAGTGTATCGAGCGATGGTCTTGAAACCTTAGAAGATGATTGTGTCGTTGCTCCAAGGGAATCTTCGAAAGTGTATAATCATTTGCAAAGTTCAGTAGTTTCAGAAAGTAAATGGACAAAATATTTAAACAAGGCAGACACGGAAGATTCTGTTAACTAAAATTAATGAACCTGTATACTGTACAATCAATTTTACTATTTATTAAGATCTTGGCTGCATATTAATTATTTTTGATAAAACAAACCTAATATCTTAGATATACCTAGTTCATATAATATTATAAAATTTCATAATGAACATTGGTGGGTAGAGAAATAAGGGTGATGTTATTTCTTTTTCTTGACCAAATATTTTTTTAGGATAAAAAGTGGAAAGGAACGATTGAATTATCCTGCAGTTATTACTTGAATCGTTTTTATATTTCTTACGGATACGCAACGCCTTTAGAAGCCAGTTGTTTTCTAAGAACAAAACTGGTCACAGATTACAGAATTTATGATTCTCTCCGATAGCGTGCGTAAAACTAAAGCTTTTACAGAAACTGTTTCAATTATTAGATTCTAACTTTCCTACTAGAAAATCTGTATAAATAACTTAATATTTAGCAATCTATATATCGTGTGTCTATTTAAAAAAAACTGTTACTGGTAACCAATAATTCGTATGTTACCCAGCCTAAGTTTTATAGACACTTCTTAAATTTTATGATAAAATGGCATAAATATTCCCTTTATCCTTACGTCATCAAGAGAGCAAAAAGAGTGAATCAAACGTTCAATTGTACAAGTGTAATAACTGATCTCTGGCAGGATCAAACGT
The DNA here is from genome assembly GCA_031001745.1 of Hartigia nigra. NCBI lineage: Eukaryota > Metazoa > Arthropoda > Insecta > Hymenoptera > Cephidae > Hartigia > Hartigia nigra. The sequence goes on along the minus strand of JARPRG010000336.1, from coordinate 333,861 downwards.
TTGCTACACAATTTTCTCTATGTCGCTCGTTCTAAATCAGAAGAATTATTGTAAAAATAATATCGTCTAAAGATTCAGGATATTTCGCACGTTAAAGCGTATTGGAAAAAAAAAAGTATTCGGAATAAAAAAAAGTGAAGATTTATCCGTGTGGAATGAGACTGTGAAAACTGTTATAAAATTCGAGGGAAAGAAGAACAAGATTTTACAAATACATCTCATTACGTCCTTGTTAGGCGCAATTAAAAAGAAATGCGTTTATCATTGGATAGGTGTAAGTGTGTGAATATATACAGTCTTGTTACAGCATTATATAGGCATAATTAAAAAGTTTAGCATCGTGTTCAATTATTTGCTTTTAGTATCTCCTATGGCGCTATATATATTCTTTTCGTGTTATTTCGTTACAAATTTTTAACTCTATCTTTCATTCACCGGAGAACAATTCTATTTTCCTCTCGGCACACTGTTAAAATTCCACAGTAACTTTGTTCGCTCAAAGAATCGCAGAGGAAAGGTTAAATTTGCTTTGATCTCAAAAACAAAAGTCTTTGATTTTCGTTTTCCATTTCTGCTTGTTCGTTTCCTTGTTTCGTTGTTGCGATCATTGATACAATTGTCGTGGCTTACTTTTTTGTTTGTTTGAGTTTGAGTATTCTTTTCTATTAAAAAGAAAAAATTAAATTCGATAAAAATGATCAATCTTGTTGTCACGCAGGACTTATTCATACAACAATAACTATTGTTAATCGATTCGTACAATCACGGCAGTCTGACTGTCACGATTTTTGAGCTTGAATATCCATTTCTTTCCAATGGATCTGGTATCGATAAATTATCGTTCGTTATCAATAATACGATTTTTTCATTTTTCTGCGACATAATTTTACATCGCCGCCCCATAAATGACTTAGAGCACGATAAAATAGTTTTTCAAACTAAAGATTCTCCCGAGAGTTTTAAATAGTCATCGTCGTAGTCAGTTTCTTACTGCAAAAGCAGCAAAATCATTTAACAAGCATTCTCAACCAGATCCAAAGACAAAGTCATTGCATCCGATGACTTTTTCGTATGGGTCGCTCGACAGTAGAAACAAAAAAAATGGCAGGAAATAAAGGATAGTATCAAATAAATTGGTAGCACGTTCTCCGTGGTCACGAGTGGACGTTTCGATTATTCTCAAACTTGATGACGACGATGATGATGATGATGATGATGACGACGTGAATTCATCGCCGCCTCCTCGTGATGTAACCAACTGCTTTGCCAGCTTCTGTTACGTCTCTTCCAAGGACTGTAACAATTGATTAAAAATTTCACCCTGTTCCATCGTTATTTTATTCTCCTTCAAAATTCGTCGAACTAATTAAGCTGGATAATTGGATAGCGAGTAGGAATCAAAAAAAAAAAATACAAAATTTAAAGCACATTAAATACGCAATAACCTAATAGGACTTGGCAGGCAGGATATTGAAAGTTATGCGCCAAATTCTAGTCTGGGGATTTTCATTAATTTTTTTACTTTTTAATAAGAAATATCAATCACGCCCAGTGCCTCGTTATTAAACTCACTTTGGAAATTTTTTGCGCCTTTTGTTGGCTGCACCGCCGAGTTCGCTCTCGCGAATTATTTGCAACGCCGACGGCACAAACGTGTCCGCTGCTAAAACATAAATGTCAAATAACGTCTGGATCAATGTGACGAGAGCAAGAGAGACAAGGTATATTTACCATAAGATAATCATGCTTCGATCATACTGTATTAAATTATACGACAAAGATATTTATCATTTGCTGTCAAAATAATATTTACTCTAGATTAAATTCTCTGCTAGCTCGCTCGATCTTGACTTAATCTCTAAATGACGTTTTACTAAGAAACCAATAATGCGTATGTTAGCTTTTATAGGTTTTATTTGCTTTATTTTAAAAAAGAACTCTCATTCTTCTCTATGCTGGGTGACGACATACCGAAGGCATTACTGTATTTTCGTTTTGGGTTATATCGCTGATGCTGTTGCGTCTGCGGCGTCGTTTCCCTGGCAGAACCAACCGTACAATCGCGAGTTCCTTTGCATCCCTTCAGATGTTCCAGTTGATCGTGAAGATATGACTTTTCGGCAGGTGTTAGCCACGAGACTCTGTTCCATTGTTCGAAAGGATCTATATAAACAAAATAAAAGTATCTTGGTAAAACTAGAACAACAAAATTATTGATTTTCATATATCTTGAAGATAAAAAAAAAGAAGAAAAACATAATTTTCAACTTACCCACTCTTAAATTATAAAAAGTCACTAGACCCGTGGTAAATTCGCAATAAAGAAAATTGTGCGTGGCATTGATTGTTCTGACGCACGAGTAAGTATTGTTGTTTGCGTTCATGCAAAAACAAAATGGTCCCGCATTCCACATGGGTGCAGTACGCCAGTGATCGTTGTCGTGCTCGAAGCAGTTCATTTTTTCGCTCAAGCATTCCTTCTCGAGTTTCGCTTTTTTGCGAAGCTTCCTTTCTTTCTTGCGAAGACGTTCCTCCTTCAGCTTGCGTCTTTCCTCCTTGGCAATTTCCTTTTCGTCCTTCTTCGTGTACGTGTCCGGCTCGCAGTAGCACTTGTGACGAGCCTCGAAGGGACTGTTGAGCATCGGAGGAAGTCGGCCATTGTTGCTCGTGCTGGTAATACCTAATTGAACAAATATAACAATTAATAATATTGAACATAAAAGAAAAAATATATATATATTCAATGAATCTATACAAGATTCATTATTATTTTGTTTTTTCTTTTACCTTGTTTATTCCGACGATCTGACGGTTCCAAGATGGTCACGTCAATCCTAGCTGGTCCAAGAATCGTAGATCTATTTTTTGGTGCTTTTGGCAGTTTCATACTATTTGACATAGTAGTCGGTCTGCTACCAGTGACAGTTGTCATTGTTATTGGCATACCAGTACTTGAAGTAATACCAGTTGTAGTATCGGCAGTGGTAGTAGCAGGACTAGTACCAGTGGTAGTAGTAGTAGTACTGGTAGTAATAGTAGCAGCAGTAGTACTGGTCAGAGTAGTAGCGGCAGTAGTAGTAATAGTACTACTAGTAGCTGTAGTACCAATAGTAGTAGCTTCAAAACTAGTAGCAGTAGTAGTAGTATTTTTTTCAGAAACATCATCCATCCTACCGTACACGTGTTCTTCAATTTCATTAGGTATTTTACCAGCGGTTGTCACCTCAATAGTAGCAATTGTTATTCTGTTGGGTCTCTTGTGATGTCTGTGGGCTAACGTACTGATTTTGGGCGGTAAAGTCGTTTCCAAAATTTCCGTCGCATTGACGTTCGGCGTTTCGTCATGAACGCTGTTCGTCAACAATGTATTGTTTCTGCGACCGTGATTGACTTTTCTACGTCTCTGCGTCCTGTCCTCGTCGACTTCCGTTTTGTTACTGGCAGATTCTTTTGGTCTTTGTCTTCGTGGTCCCTTTCTACCCTTGCCAGGTGGGGGTTGACTGGTACGCATGGAATCTGTGACGGGATTGGTCGAAACGCTGGGAAAGGGTGTTTCCATTGTTGTTGGATTTTCAAAAATCTTTTCGTCGAATATCTCTTCGAAATCCATGCTATCCGTTTGCTCCAGTGCTGAATTCAATGTCGTCGATAAATTGGATTGTATCGTTTGTTTTCTCTCGTGTTTTCGATGATGACGACTCGTATGATTTTTACTGCCGCGATGATGATTTTTGTGAGACTTTGGCAATTCCTCGGAATCCAAAAAATCCTCGTCGCTCTCCATTATTATTTGGGGACGTTTGATCATCAGGTGACGACGTATTTCCTGAATGATACCATTTTTTTGTTTTATGACTGAAATTTAATATATATATTTTTTTTTATTAAATATTTATAATTACCTTGAGTGTTTCCAATTGGATTCTCATTTCTTTTATCTGATGCTCTATTTGTCTTCTTGATATTCTCCATTCGTTTGGATCCTGATAAACAACTTGACTGCAATTGACACCACCTTTTGGCAGAACCAAACACTTTGGCGATGACTTTATCGATTCCGGTGAATGTCGAGCGTGGGTTTGCTAAGTGATTAAAAAAAAAAAAAAGATTGCATATCACTACGTAATAATATTGTTAATAAAGTTCAGGACAATTGAAATGATTTATCGAAATTTTTACCTTCAGGTCATCCAATTCCTCCTCGATGCTCTCCATGATTTTGGTAACGTGTTCTATGGTATCCTTTTTCGGAGCGCTTCTCTTTGCGATTCTATGATGCCTTCTGATTACGTCATCGACGTCCAACCTTCCCTTGACGACTTTTTGTAAGACGGGATCAAAGTTAACATCGGTATAGCCCGATATCCTGTTCAGATAATCGGTCCAATAAATCTCGTCCGAATCTTTGTCCAATTCAACGGAAATCGATTCAGATTCTCGATTCGTATGATTTGTAAATTTATTGTACGCGTAATTTTGTTCGGAGTATATATTCTTCGCGCCTATGCCTTGCTTTGGCACAAGGAACAATCTTTTGTTATTCCTGATAATGGAATTCGTCGCAAGATCCAGATTATTCGCAAATCTTTTTAAACGTTTTCCAGCATGAGATTCATCTTGAAGATCCTTTGCAATGAATATCAATTCCTCAGCGAAGTCATCGTCGTCCTCTTCGTCGATTGCTCGTCGATCACGATTATCATCGCAATCATCTTCCAAGTCCTCAACTTCCTTTTCAAACTCTCGTCGAACTTCGTCACGTATCCTGTCCTCGTCAGTCAATTCCCTCTTGCCTATTAAAAATAAAAGTCTCAATAAAGCTGTTTTACTTGATAAATTATTCTATTTTACTACTTTGAATTTCCTGCCACATTTTCTTAAACATTAGCCACGCCCACTAATAATAAAATTACAAAATACAGCAAAAGTACCGATCAACTATTAAAATAGATTGACTCTTTTATTAACTGAGATATATTTATTTTATTTTCTAATTATAATCAAGGGTTTTCCCCCAATTAACGAGTTTTTAATCTCACGAACCACGCCTACTCGATCACATGATACCGTTAATGGGCGTGGCCATTGTTACGATTGGTCCACAAGCTTAATTTCGATATAACTTACCACGCCTATTAATATATCTAGGCATTTCATCATATACTCCAGCTCTGCGTTCACGTCCAAATCCAAATCTTTGCTGACTAAACTCATTGGACTCCAGTCTCGTATAAACGACCCCATTAGGCGTGAAACAGGCGCACTTTTTCGAAGCCTTTGGATGCGCCGCTGAAGGCGGTGGAACGTATCGACATTTATGACGCCTCCATCGTCCGCTTTCGCGCTCGCAGCGCCACTGCTGCCCGGGCACACAATTCTTCAGAACTTCTGGTCGTGAACATTCAATGGCCAAACGTTCGTGCTTCGACGTGAAAGAGAATCCTGCTTGACCGACTGGCAATACCCTGTTATCCAGCTGCAGTTCAGGATCTACGGCAAGAACCAGTTACATTACCAATTGTTGTTCTACAAACATTTATTGGTCTCAGAATTATATTATCGTACAATATCAAGTGGACAGATGTCGTTAGGAGCGTCGTTAATTTTTTTTTTTAAATTCTTTCAGAATTTTAAGGTGAACTGGTCAGTGACAACAAATTTTTATTATGAACTAGTCATTACTATTTCCATAATGGAGCATCATTGGTGTCAGTAGGTCCACGCAGACTGCTTCAACATTCACGTAACCCAAAAATTATGCAAGATTCAGTGGCGCCAATATCACTACTAGCGCAAAATCACTCTTCACGCCAGACTTCCAGATTTCGGTCGGCGCCAAGATAATACCCTCTACAGCACGTTTCAAAAGAGTGGGGTGGGTAACCTTATCGCTTCCTAACCTTCCTTTTTTTTAATACTTTTTTAAGAACCCTTACAAGAATAATGGCGACTGGACGCCAATCGAATCCTATCGCCATTAAAATATGCAGATCCGGTCTGTCCATATTCAGGCGGGAATCCAGCTTAAGTGAATGTCAATGTAATATATATCGGCCATTAAATATTATTTTGATAAGCCAGAATATATTGAATCTCATAAACCAGCAGATACTAATTAAAAGTCACATTAGATCCCGTTAACAGGTCTCCGCGTGCTTATTGATCTTGAAAAAAAAAAACATTTTAAATTCAATTTTTCTTCTCCAATCGTAAATGACCTCGGTGCAATTGGTCGTAATAAATTTATGACGCGGCAAGATATCCAAATTATCTATGACGGCAGCAGAACCATGACCAATCGATAGCTATCAATCGAGCAATCAGCTTCTATCAATATAAGTCGTCAGAGGTCCACAGACAATATACATATATCTAGACTCATATACACCGTTAAAATTAATAAAAAAAAATGACACAAAATTCTATTAAAAAATATAATCAAAATAAACTCTCGTATCTGCTCGTACGATTTTCATGCTGTAATAAAATTTTCGCAAATCCACATGGGAATGGAAAATCGGATTGAAACTCAGTCCCTCATCCATCCATTCAGAGAGAATCCTGTAAAAGTTGCATGGATACTTCATACATCCAATCCTAGTCACTCAGTAATCCCTTCTGTCCGGATGAAAATCCTTTTAGCTTCGAAAAGGCGAATTGTGTCCCAGCACGAATTCGAGCCGAGGAAGGAAAAAGAGAGGGGAGTTTAAAAAAAAAATGTTAAAAATAAAAAGAATAGACGAAAAATGGCAATAAAAAAAAATTACTAATCGCTCATCTATTATTATTCGCGTCAATGTGACGCGTGACTACCGCTTCATTCAAAATTATTCTCTATGCTTGTACCAGTCATTCACGTGTATTAACCTTAGTGAACCAACCAGTCGACCAACGTGGGACATGTTAGTTGACTTTAATGTTCCTGAATTTTCAGACAAAATGGAGGAGCAGAACTTGCTCAGTCCGCACGTGTTGTGTGCGGTCACGCGTGTACTTGGTAACATCTGGCCGAACGTGGAAGCATAACGTAACAACCAGGATATGAAGTCTGGTAAGAGGTGATGGAAATTGATGCACTTAGACGAAGCACCAAATACGATATGAAAGAGGACTCCCCCCTTTTTTTTTGGCAAGGAAAATGTGTTGGTGATACCAGTGACGTCATATGGATATTTATGTACAAGATCGAAACTTGGATCTATGTACTGGAAATGAGTTGGAGCAACGAATCATTGTTATTGAACGATGAGGTTATAAGGTGAAATTTCGAAAAAATGAATTTACTCGACCAAAGTAATCGTGGGGAGTGACTTTAGACAAGTATTCGCAAGTATCAGCAATCGGTGATGGATTCTATTTTTTAGATTGACTATTTTATTAATTGAACTCACTGGTTTCCTCCGCTATGGAGTCTTCGAATTCATCGTCCTCGCTGATATCCTGATCGCTTCCTGTGTCATTTTCAAGGACACGATGCTCGACCTCGGCATCGATCTCAGCTTCCGGCTCGACTGTTTCCTCGTATAACGACGTGGCTTCCGGTAATTTTGTCACTGTGGCATTGTGCTTTCTGGCTTCTCGTGCTTTCGCCTCGGCTATGGATTCCGGTGTTTCGCGACGACCGGAAGACTCGATGAGGAAAGTGTCCGGCCATTTTAATTTAGAGCGTCGGCCATGTTTACTTTTTTTAAGAAAGGAAAGAAAAACAAACATATGGGAATAAAATCAGCTGATAAAGAAAAATCGTCAAATAGTTTGACAGTAAAATGTCATTGACTTATTTGAACGAATATGGATAGAAATTTTATTTCTATAATTAACTTACTTCAGGAACAGCTGCATAAACGAACGGCCGTCCATTTGCGGCGGCGTCTCGACGCCTGCGATGTCCAAGAAGGTCGGCGCGAGATCGATATTCAAAACTAAATCGTCTACTCTGCAAAATGACAATCGAACGCTTACAATTATTTATTATTGTCGCGTAGCACGTGGGATAACGACGAATTGCGTTTTAATTAGCTACTAATTAATTTTTGTATAAAAAATCATCGACCACCAAAGGAACGATGAGCACGTGATTCTTCTGCACGTCGAGTGAACGGTAGCAGTTGCGGTT